>JASCZW010001631.1:0-236883 GCA_034211315.2 Aedes japonicus | reverse complement strand
CAAGGAATAAAGACAGAGAGGGTCTTTAAATTCACTGAGATGTTTTAAAAAAATGAAATCCCTGTCGAGTTCAGCTACGCTGTTAATATCGTCGTAATGCAATCTGTAGGTTAGTGCCGAACCAGAGTGACGCCACGATCACTAAACTTGATGAACAACGCCCGAGAGGCTGGCCGTTCATTGCGTAATTGTGCGTTAATCGGCCTAAGCTTGCGATGAGGCGGCAATGATGTTGCACTTTCGTGGATGCTTAACGTCAGCATGTTTCGGGTGCACCAATAAGCGAACCGATCCAACAACAGTTGCAGAGCATATCAGTCCTGGATAGTTTTGATCACCAAGAAAGCTCGTTAATGAAGAGTGAGAATAACAAAGGGCCAAGATTGCTCCCTTGTGGTACGCCGGATGAATTTGAGAATGCTTCCGATGACTTAGATCCTATTTTAACTGTGATCCTACGTTTTTTAAGATATGATTCAAACCAGCTGACAAGGTCTGCAGAAAAACCAATTCTTCGTAGGCGTTCAAGTAGTATCCCATAGTCAACTCGTTCAACAGCAGATTTGAAATCAGTGTAGGCAGTGCCGATCTGTGCACCAGCATCAATGTTGCGTATGCAAAACGAGGCAAATTGTATGAGATTTGTCGAGGTTTATCTCTTGGGAAAGAAACCATGCTGATCCGTAGAGATTTTTTCTTACACGAGTTGAAAAGTACCCCGTTCATTATGATTTCGAAAACCTTTGAACAAGCACACAACGAAGTTATGCCTCTGAAATTCTCGATGTTCTGTCGATCTCCTTTTTTAAACACAAGAAACATGACTGACGTCTTCCAACTTCCAGGAAATACATGCTGCCGTAATGAAATGTTGAACAGTTTCACGAGAGGGGAAATTAACTCTCCGCTGCATTTTTTAAGGATACACGACGGTATGCCATCAGGACTGGATACAGAGTCTTTCAATTTATCTATTGCAGCGTTTACATGATGGGTCGTGATCTCAAAGCTATTTAGGAAGCACACGTCCCTAGGTGTGTCTCTACAAGCGTCTGAAATTTGATGTATAGACGAGGGAAAATCAGAATAAGCACGTCTGAAGTGAGTTGCAAATAAATTGCACTTTTCCGATGCAGATGTGGCGACTTCGTTACCTAGAAACATCTCAACGGGCAATCCATTCTGATTCCGTTTAGTGTTAACAAACTTCCAAAAATGTCGTGGCTGTCGACGAAGATTTTCCTGAGTGCGTATACAGTAGCGCTTATACAGGAAACGGTTATACGTGCGATAATTAGTACTTGCACGAGCGAAATGATGCTGGGCGAAAGAGCAACGAGACTGATAGTAGGTTCGTAGTTCTCTCGATCTTAGGCGTTTGAGCCGTCGTAAATGTGCATTCCTACAATGTGGCTTAGGAGACGGCCTACGCACAAAATCAACCAAGTAGGTCTTCAACACGTTAGTGAAGTATTCCACAGCAACATCAATGTTTTTCGTGGTTTCCAGGATGTGCCAGTCAGTTTCACGGAGCGCTTCTATTAATCCCTCAAAATCGGCACGACGAAAATCAAGCCCTCGGTCATCCGGAATGCTTCCAAATACAATTGGCTGTGAAAGAGTTGCCGTTACTACTAAAGCGTGATGATTGGAATCAAGAAGACAAAGCGGTTCTACAGCTTCTTCAATCTGGCATGCAGCAAACTTTTTTTCATTCACCAGAGCAAAATCCAGGATTCGAGCGTTCTGATTGTAAATGTGGTTAACTTGAAACAGACCATGCAGACTGAATCCATCGAGTAACGAAATGCATGCAGCAGAGATATTTGACTGCAATACGTCTACGGAAGGACGATCATTACTAGGTGTGTTCGAAAGAAGTCCCGATTGATCATAGTCGCCAAGCAAAATAGCATGATCGTTATTTCTCAGATTTGAATGAATTGCTTCAATGGACTCGATATGGTGATTCTCGCTGAGTAAATCATTCTTGCGATCGGGTGGTAGATAAATAACACCAATACTGATAGAATAGCGACGCATCTTTAACCTTACCCACAGCTGTTCCAATGAAACATTCACTGGGGTGGGATCGACATGGCCGTTGAAATTAGTTGAGATAGCTATTAACACTCCCCCTCGACGTGGTTTACGACAATTTGAATGGTTGCGTTCCGTTCTGTACACGGTGTATGACTCTTCAAAAATGTGCCCGATCGGATACTACCGTTCAAATGCCCTTCTCCGCTCGTTTTCAAACTTGTATCTTTAAATTTCAAAGCCTGCCGTTACCCTATACGGAACAATCAATACTTTCTCTTCATTTCTATTTGTTCAAGCAATAAATTACTGTCCACTCCTAGGTCCTCGCATGGAGATGAGAAATTATCTGCTTCTGACAAACTTCATCATAGATCGTTACTCCGCGCATGGAAGATTACAAAAAAACAACAATCACAGTGTAGAAAGCCCATAATAGGGGAACCTATTCACTCATACTGGTGGATACCAGCATTTGAACTCACCGTCGTTCCTCTTCGAGATCTATAAGTAAGGCAGAGAGTTTCTCGTCAAAAACGAACTCCTGACCTTCGTGCCGCGAAAGTATCAGTTTGGCTCTGTCCAGCCTCTTCTTCATTGTAGTTTCCGTTATCCCGTGAACCTTGCGTTGCTTGTTTGCGTATGGTTTGTATCCCAGGTCCCGATCGACACATCTAGGTCAGCAGCGATCTTCCGGACGAACCTTGACGGGTGTTGGCGTCCTCGCCGAACACGGTCGCCCGGACCTCGCATGGTCCTTGGCTGAGCCCGTCTCCCGCTACCGACGGATAGATGAAATTCCTCTGCACCCAGTGGGATTTCAACCGCCGCAAAATAATACCGCCGTAAAATAATACCAATACTCAAAATGCACATGGTGCGCACCTACAAAACGATGAAAAATTGTGTTCGAACTTATTAAACACCTTGTATAGTGCTCGAGCCAACGCATATTCCTTTGCCTCACATCCCCAATGCGGGGTAGGTCAAGGCAGGAATGAATCCGCCACCTTGACAGACAAAAGAATGCGCGTCTGATCGTGCTCATGTACTACAATGGCTGTGATTGTTCGAGCGGTTGTTTGTACACACTCTGTTTTGTTGCCTACATGGGACGAGATAACTCTTTCCTTTTTGGGTTAACAATTGGGTCTAAATTTTTTCTCGTCGTAATCTGACTTAGAGACATCGGAGAGAAAGACCGTAAAGTGTTGTGATAGTGATTTCCACCAGTATGGATTTTTGGAGAGAATATTAGACCCATTATGGGTTTTACATAGTATAATTGTAAAGTTTTTTTTGTAGTATTCTCCATACGTGGAGTAACGGTTATGATGATGTAGAAGGAATTATTCTCTCCTCACGATGAAGCCTCAAGAGTGGACAGTAATGGTTGAAGAGAAAGCGTTGATTGTTCCGCCAGTGTACGACAGGCTGTGAAAAATTCCCGTATATTGCCAATGCGGGGTAGGTCAAGGGAGGAACGAATCCGCCACCAAAAAAAGATTCTGAAGAAGCTTTGGGTGCATTTTTGAAACATTGATCATTTTCAAGCAAACATAAGTTAAAAAAAAGGTGTATAGAATAAACTTCTTTAGTAGTACCAACAATCAATATGCAACTAGCGATTTGAAATTGGATCACTGTTGTAGAACGGCTTGGTCCGAAGTACACCTGGAAGCCGGCACCTTGCTGTACATATTTGCGCCTTTGTTTTGTTTTGCTGTGTTATTTTGACAGAATATTTGAGAGTGTGTTCGTGTTAGTTCATTATTAGGGGCGCATTATTGAACTTGGGACCGAGCTTGGGACCGATGTGCTGATTGAGCCAAGAAAAAAATCGCATTTGTATGGGACCTACTGGTCTTAGAGTTCGTCTATGGTAGTACCGTTTTCGATATACATTAAATTATTATTTTTTAAATATATTTTTGATTCGCCCTATTTAAAACTTAACCACGATTCTCTATCAGGAACAACTGGTGTTGTGAATTGTACATGGAATTACCTACAATTCCCTCAACATTAAGACAATCGGATGAACTATTTGCAACTAACCATAAGTAATGCATAAACAGTGTTATTACTGCCACTTTTTTAAATATATCAAACATCCTTGTATTCATTGTGTAGGGCCGGTATGGCTGGAGTGTTCGTTTCTTAGGTAAATAAAAAACTAACATCGGAACAATTTTCAAAATATTTTACTTTTTATTTATTTTATATTTGAAAAATAAAACATGAATGCTCGACGTATCATCATTTGAAAACAGATTAGCTTGTATTCTATTCTTTGAAATAGGAACAAGAGTAAGATTTTTGTGTGTAAGATATTGCTCCATTCTGTCATTCCTTGTCCATATTCTTATGATATATACCCACGTTTTCAGGATTTTTCCCTTTAAATGCAATTAAGTTCATGATTCAGTTCACGGTGTATTTTTGCTTGTTCTCGAATTCATGACAACATGCCACGTATCTGGGTGCAGATTTTATGTCCGTGTAACAAAACGACATTATTGTCAAATAATCATTATTGTTTTGGTTGGCCCAATTATATAGCTCCTCTCCACTTTCGATTGGATGTTCTAAAGATAGACTTGTTTCAATGTGTCACCACGGTCCCTTTTATTTATTGGCGTCAAGCAATAGTAGACCATATATTAAATTACATTACATTTTTTACATCTATGTTCGTTTCTATTTTTCCATGGGATGTGGCGAAAAAAATGCCATTCAGTATCAATGTTAATTTGGATTTATATCTATAAAGGCTTGCAAAAAGAATTGTATTTGCGTATAACGATGCAGCTCCATCTGACATCAATAAAGATTTCAAAAAATTTATCAATTTGAAAAATTAAACCTTGGACCGCAATGATATTATGCTTAAGAACCTCAGAAATGACAATAATGCTCAAAGTTCTTAGCGTTTCCGACACTGACTAATAAATGACAAACGGATGATTTAGACCCCACTTCGTTCAGCGAAAGAAGAAAGTTCGTTCGATCTAGCGCTCCGTTGTTTTGGAAGATTTATTCGAGTGCGATCCTTGAAAATAATTAGTTTTTTTTTTCTCAAAATATATTCACTTCAGTGAGTAGAATAAAAGTGAGTTGTTTTTCTAAGAAGGCAGAGTGGTTTTCCAGTGAAATAGGAAAATCAAGCGGTGCTTGCCGGCGAATTATCTTCCCGCTTAATTTCGCTTCATCTCCGCGTGGTGACGCTAACCAGCGATACACTACTACATCGCCAACGGTCATCCGACAGCGTTGAGCGAGTGCACCCGAAGGCGATCGCATCAGCGCACTGCTCCCCGCTCCCCGCATAGAAGTGCGACGTTCGCGCATACGGTGCGTCAGCAGCAGTAGCAGCAGCAGCAGCAGCAACAGATCAGTAATATTAGTTAAGTTTTTTTTTCCTTGTCCCTCATTCCACTAGAGTTTAGCTATAATTTGTGTGTTCTTTGTTTGTATTCGCGTGTGATTTAAATTGTTGGGAGCGTTCAACGCTCCCACGAGGAAGGCAAATCGTGCATGTGGAAGAGGTTTCTTCGACATGGACGGTTTAGCTAAAAAAGTGCCTTTGCCACCCGATGATGGGGAGGCACAGATAAAATTCAGACCGCGATCGTATCCAATTGACTCGGTCGGTCCCTGGGTTGTCTACTTTCAGCCCAAAAAGAAACCTCTGAATGTGTACCAAATTACAACTGATTTGACGAAGCGATTTTCAGCCGTGACAGAGATCACGAAAGTTAAATTTAATAAACTCCGTGTTGTCGTCTCTAACCTGAAGCAGGCTAATGAGATTGCTGCTTCCCAGCATTTTACACTGGAATATCGGGTTCATATTCCAGCTCGTGATGTGGAGATTGTCGGAGTGGTCACAGAGGCGAGTCTGTGCCCTGAAATTTTGGAAAAGCAGGCGATTGGCCGATTTAGCAACCCTTTGCTTCCCCCAGTTCAAATACTGGAAGTGCAAAAGCTGGTGAAAATATCGCACAGCGAGGGTAAGAAAAAAGTAACCCCCACAGACTCATTCCGGGTGATCTTTTCTGGCTCTGCCCTTCCTCACTTCATACAACTGGGAAAACTTCGGCTACCTGTGCGGTTGTTTGTACCCCGGGTAATGATCTGCCAAAATTGCCAGCAGATGGGGCATACGGCCTCCCATTGCGGCAATAAGGCACGCTGTTCAACTTGCGGAGAGAAACATGAGTCTGGCCCTTGTGCAGATAACACACTAAAATGCGTTTTCTGCAAGGGTCGTGCCCGGCGTACAAGCAACGCGGGGAAAAATTTGAACGTTCTCTAAAACAACGTTCAAAGCAATCTTTTGCAGAAATGCTTAAGAAAGCCTCGCCACCCGATATCAATGCAAATCGTTTTGCTGCTCTGTCGGGTGACGAGTCAGATTCGGACTTGGTTGAGGAGGGGACATCTTTCAGTTTTCCGGAAGGTGCTTCACGGAAGCGAAGACGCATCCGAGCAGTGAAAGCAGCTGAACAGAAACCTCAAATTAACATGCCCAATTCAAAGAGCAGAGGAAAGAAGGATAATCCGAATCCTCCTGGTTTTCGTAGTGCCAACTACACACAGGATTTCCCATCTCTCCCGGGGACATCTAATACCCCTGATACCCCGATTTTAAGAACAGAAGCCCCCTCTTCATCTGGGCTGTTCTCGTTCGATGATATTGTGGAAGGTATTTTCAAGTACCTCGAGATTTCTGACCATCTAAAAAGCATTGCTATGGCAATGCTTCCCACTGTGAAAACTTTTTTGAAGAAATTAACATTAAAGTAGCCCCTCCTTGCAGCTATCATTTCCTTCTATGGATAATTTGCCAAAAGAGGTCGGGGATTTGATCACTGTTCTGCAGTGATATTGTCGAAGTCTTGTTCCTAAATTGGAGTCTTTTAAATTTTTAGCTCACAATATCGGTTGTGATGCATTTGGTCTTTGTGAAACATGGCTTTCGCCCGAAATCGATCTTCCGATTCATGATTTCAATATTATTCGGCTTGATCGGGAGGACTCACGTGGAGGTGGAGTACTTTTAAGGATCAAAAAGTGCTACTCCTACTAGAGAGTGAATTTTCCTCCAATTCCAGGTATTGAAGTTGTCGCATGTCAGGCTGTTATTAAAAATAAAAGCCTTTGCATTGCTTCTGTGTACATTCCTTCTAGAGCACCAATTAACCGAAAACAACTTTCAGATATTTGTTCGGTTCTGCTTGCTCCGCGGTTGGTCATGGGAGATTTTAACTCTCACGGTACAGGCTGGGGAGAACTGTACGATGACAACCGGTCTTCTTTGATATATGACCTCTGTGACAACTTCAATATGACAGTTCTCAACAATGGAGAAGTTACACGTTTGGCAGGTCCATCCTCAATTGGCAGTAGATTGGACCTCACACTTTGCTCGAATTCATTATCATTGGACTGCACGTGGAATGTGATCCAGGATCCCCACGGTAGTGATCATTTGCCTATAAAAATTTCGGTTGCCACCGGGCTCACTCCGCCCGAATCCATCAACGTCACATATGATCTAACTCGTAATATCGATTGGACAAGGTTCAAGACAGCAGTAGATGAAGCCGTAACAACGGTAGAAGGGCTTTCACCGCTGTAGGAATATAACTTCCTCTCCAACCTGATTTTGGAAAGCGCGCTTCAAGCTCAAGCTCGACCAGTTCCAGGAACGTCATTTCGCAGGAAACCTCCTTCCGCATGGTGAGATCAGCAATGCACCGAGGTTTACCGCAAAAAGTCCGACTCGTTCAAAGTTTTTCGTAGACGTGGAACACCTGAGCACTTTGATGAGTACCCTTTATAATACGGCGCGAAGATTGCGTAACAGAATTACGAACAACGAGAACGAGGAATACTCGGACAAATGGATCCTCAAGTTCGCGCGAAAAGTTTGTCCAGATTCTGTGCCAGCATAAATGTTTCCTCGCGAAACAACGAATTCGATAGATGAGATTAGCCAACCCTTTTCAATGACATGATGTATACAAATATGAAAGCTTGGCTCTGTAAAGTTGATTCGATTGAGCCTGTGCAAATAAATGATTAATAAAAAAAAAAAAAACCTTTTCAATGATAGAACTCTCTCTCGCACTCCTTTCGTGTGGCAATACTGCTCCAGGGGCTGATAGGATCAAGTTCAACTTGCTTTAAAACCTCCCAGACGTCGCTAAGAAGCGCATGTTGAACTTGTTTAATCAGTGTCTGGAACACAACATTGTACCGGATGATTGGAGACGGGTGAGAGTTATTGCCATTCAAAAACCTGGTAAGCCCGCGTCCGACCACAACTCCTATCGACCCATCGCGATGTTATCCTGCATTCGAAAGTTGTTGGAAAAAATGATCCTTTTCCGCTTGGACAAATGGGTTGAGACGAACAACCTGCTTTCAGATACTCAATATGGTTTCCGCAGAGGTAAGGGAACGAACGACTGCCTCGCGTTGCTTTCCACAGATATTCAGTTAGCTTTTGCTAAAAAAGAGCAAATGGCTTCTGTATTCTTGGATATCAAGTGGGCTTTTGATTGGGCTAATGGGGTCGAACTGCAAGGACCCTTACAGGATACCTTAGACAATTTGTCTGCTTGGGCTCTAGCGCTTGGTATCGAATTCTCTACGGAGAAAACTGAGTTGGTAGTTTTTTCTAAGAAGCATAACCCTGCACAACCGAAACTTCAAATTTGGGGTAAGCCGATAACTCATTCCATGTCATTTAAATATCTTGGGGTCTGGTTCGATTCAAAGTGCACCTGGAGATCTCACATTGAGTACCTGAAGCGAAAATGCCAGCAAAGGGTCAATTTTTTCTGCTCAATTACCGGGACCTGGTGGGGAGCGCATCCACAAGATCTTTTAACGTTGTACCGGACAACGATTTTGTCGGTTATGGAATACGGTATTTTTTGTTTTCAGTCAGCGGCTCGGTCGCACTTCATTAAACTGGAACGTATTCAGTATAGGTGTCTTCGTATCGCGTTAGGTTGCATGCACTCGACTCACACCATGAGTCTTGAAGTGCTGGCTGGCATGTTGCCACTCTCAGATCGGTTTACAGAGTTATCTCTCCGGCTCCTCACCAGGTGTGTAGTCATGAACCCCCAGGTGATCGAAAATTTTGAGAAGCTCCTTGAGTTGAATCCTC
Organism: Aedes japonicus; assembly: GCA_034211315.2. NCBI lineage: Eukaryota > Metazoa > Arthropoda > Insecta > Diptera > Culicidae > Aedes > Aedes japonicus. The sequence continues at coordinate 227,657 of JASCZW010001631.1, read as the reverse complement.
AAACCCGCTTCTTGACCTTGTACCATTTGTACATAACACAGGATGTCAGCCCTTCGCTTAATATTCCTTATTGTGTTTGCTTCTCCGACTTCGGAAACTCGGTTCATTTTGATTTATCCATGAAGCAGGAGCTTCGTGGATTCCCAGAGCATCATCGTCCTATGATTGCTCCGGTGATATTTGCTGCAAAGTTTGGCCTAGTTGATTCCACTAAAACATTTTTCACTGACGGGTCTTTGATAGAGGACTCCGCTGGCTTTGGTGTATACAATGAAAATTATAGCGTCGCTCGTAAACTTCAAGCACCTTGTTCTGTTTTTGTCGCGGAATTGGCAGCAATTTATTTTTCCTTAGAAAATGTTGCCTCTTTTACACCGGATCAATACTTCATTTTCACGGATAGTCTTAGTTCTATAGAGGCTATTCGCTCCTTGAGGCCTGTAAAGCACACCTCCTATTTTCTTATGAAAATACGAGGTCTTCTAAGTGCTTTATCTTCACGTTCTTTTATTATCACTTTTGTGTGGGTCCCTTCTCATTGTTCGATTCTTGACAATGAGAAAGCGGACTCGCTTGCAAGGGTGGGCGCTATGGAAGGCGATATTTATGACCAACAAATCGTCTTCAACGAATTTTTCTATATTTTTCGTCAGATATTACTCGATAGCTGGCAGTATAAATCGAGTACAGGAGAGTTGGGGCGATGGCTACATTCTATCACTCCAAAGGTGTCTAAGAAATGTTGGTTCAGGGGATTGGATGTGGGTCGAGACTTCATTCGTGTGATGTCTCGCCTCATATCCAATCATTATTCTTTAAACGCTCATTTGTTCCGTGTTGGGCTGGGAGACAGCAATCTCTGTGAATGCGGACAAGGTTACCAGGACGCAGATCACGTTATTTGGTCCCTTGCTGAGCATCGTGGAGTCAGATCTGAGCTGTATGATTTCCTTCGGGCTCAAGGTAGACGACCCAATGTACCGATTCGAGACACTTTGGCAGCGCGCGATCTGGAGTTTATGAAACTCATTTATGTGTTTTTGACTAACATTAGCCTTAGATTGTAGTTTGATTAACTTACTTGTTTAGGTTTAATTTTTGAGGAATGTGTGCGCCAGTGTGTGTGTGTGTGTGTGGTTGTGTGTGAGAGTGTGGTTGTGTTTGTGTGTGTGTGTGTGAGTGAGTGATTCTTTTTTTTTGATAAAAACGTTCAATTAAAAAATTGTTATTTGAAGTTCTAGCTATAAGAAAACCATTGTTCCTTATGCTTTGTTCAAAATTACCCCAAATTTCCCATCCTTAAAATTGTTATTCTTATTAACCTCGAGACGACCGCGAGTAATCGGTTCTACCCCCTTAACCTTAGTTCTAAGATAACTGATGTATATAAACATGAAAACTTGGCTCTGTAAAGTTGATTCGATTGAGCCTGTACAAATAAATGAACTCGTAAAAAAAAAACAGATGATTTGTAGCCAGATCGTTATTCCAATACCTACTTTGTAGAACATCTTGAAGCACAAATGAATAATTTTCAGAAAAGTCACATACTACTACAACTTCTCTGTTTTTCAAAGTAGATTTTGTTTGCCTTTAAGTAGAAAGTAGAAGTAGATTTTGTTTGCCTTAGACTGCTAAAGATTTATAAAACTGTGGGTTACAAACTTTTCCAACTTAGCACAAAAGTACAACTTAAATTTATTAACCTGTCGAATAAGCGTTCCAAGATTGCAACGATTTGTTGAAATCCATTGCTCGAAAGTTATATCAGATAAGTTACGTGCCTCTAAGTCTGTAAAAAAAATATAAGATAAGAATAACAAAGTTTTTTAATTTTTATTTTGCCGTAACAATCCAGTAGCTGTCAGTTATATTTTGTAAATATATATAATATATTCTATTACGTTCATTACATACATACATTCATTGAAAAACGCTAAGTGGAGAATACAGGGTGCCAGATTAAGTGTACGCTGGTTGAGGGATTCGTGGTTATCTAGCCCAAGTCATGGGTGACAATTATGCCTTCCTTGATGGAAATCGTCAGATCGAGATCAGCGAAGAGCTAAACCAGTCCGACCAGTCTTATATTCTCACCATAAACCCCTATTAGTTCCCTACAATTCGTGCTAAGACAGTTCTTACATACAATCAACAGTTTTCGAGTTAAAATTGTTTGCATAAAACTTGTGCAAAAACACTTACAACCTCTTCCAAACTTACTCGAGAATCAATTTTTTTCCCATCAGTGGAAAATGTTCAGTCTCCGACTCCGAAAATCTATGCAATGTTTTATCCCAATCCGAGATAATCATTTCTAAAATTCGACTTTTATCGGTCATTTGGCATGGAATCCGTATACTGTGACATAGCCAAAGCCCAAACTACTCCAATGCACGAAGGTTGCCAAAGCGCGCAAATAAAGACGATCGCAGGTGGCGTGTTGATTGTACGATGATGACGATGACTACTTAAGAAATTTAGGCGAAGATATATTTGTACTAGTGACTATTTTTGGGCCTCAAAGACACGTGTAAAAGAGCGTAGTAATAAGGTACCAGCTGCACAGCTTCGCAAGTTGTCGAATGGACCTTCCGTCACCACACGGTCCTCCCCTCCGTAAATCCAGCCAAATCGTCCTAACTTGGCGGAGTCAAAGGGATTTTCAAGACAGCGTACTAGGCAGTTGACCAAGCCTGGAGCCGAGATCAGCAAATAACGTGGTGCACCATCGACAGCGATGTGGCGGTATCTTCGACATTTTTTTTTTTTTTTTTTTTAATAATCATTTATTTGTACAGGCTCAATCGAATCAACTTTACAGAGCCAAGTTGTCATATTTGTATACATCATGTATCTTAAATCTAAAGTTAGGGGGAGAGAGCCGATTACTCGCGGCCGTCTCGAGGTTAATAGGAATTACAATTTAACGGATAGGGAGATGGGTGGGAATTTAAAGTATGGTTTACATAACACATTTATTTTATATTCTAGATTGTCAAAAAACTTAAAACTATTCAATTTTTGGTTTTCTTTTTATTCGAACATTTTTGAAAGAGAAAAAAAAACACACGAACACAGAAAAAAAAAATTATACTAAACATACATGTTAAACTAACTACAATCTAAGGCTAATGTTAGTCAAAAACACATAAATGAGTTTCATAAACTCCAGATCACGTACAGCCAAAATATCTCGAACCGGTACATTGGGTTGTCTACTTCGAGCCCTAAGGGAATCATACAGCTCAGATCTGACTCCACGATGCTCAGCACATGACCAAACAATGTGATCTGCGTCCTGGTAACCTTGCCCACATTCACAGAGACTGCTGTCGCTCAGTCCAACACGGAATAAATGAGCGTTCAAAGAATAATGATTGGACATGAGGCGAGACATGACACGAATGAAGTCTCGTCCCACATCCATCCCCTCAAACCAAGATTTCTTCGACACCTTTGGGATGATAGAATATTGCCATCGCCCCAAATCTCCTTTACTCCATTTATTCTGCCAGCTGACGAGTGACTGTTGACGAAAAATAGGAAAAAATTCATCAAAGGCGATTTGTCGATCATAAATATCGCCTTCTATAGCGCCCACCTTTGCAAGCGAGTCCGCTCTCTCATTGCCCGGAATTGAACAATGAGAAGGGACCCATACAAAGGTGATGATAAAATTACGCGAAGATAAAGCACTTAGAAGCTCCTGTATTTTCATAAGAAAATACGAGGAGTGCTTTACCGGCCTCAAGGAGCGAATAGCCTCTATAGAACTGAGACTATCCGTGAAAATGAAATACTGATCCGGTGTTAGTGAGGCAACAATTTCTAGCGTATAGTGTATTGCCGCTAATTCAGCGACATACACGGAACAAGGAGCTGGAAGTTTACGGTTGGCGCTATAAATTTCATTAAATATACCAAAGCCTGCTGACTCCTCTATCAATGATCCGTCAGTGAAGAACGATTTAGTGGAATCAACTTGGCCAAACTTTGCAGCAAATATCACAGGAGCAATCATAGGACGATGATGCTCTGGGATTCCACGAAGCTCCTGCTTCATGGATAAATCAAAATGAACCGAACTGCTGAAGTCGGAGAAGCAAACACGATTGGGAATATTCGGCGAAGGGCTGACATCCTGTGTTATGTACAAATGATACAAAGTCATGAAACGAGTTTGAGGATTGAACTCAAGGAGCTTCTCAAAGTTTTCGATTACCTGAGGGTTCATAACTTCACACCTGGTGAGGAGCCGGAGAGATAATTCTGTAAACCGATCCGAAAGTGGCAACATGCCAGCCAGCACTTCAAGACTCATGGTGTGAGTCGAGTGCATGCAACCTAACGCGATACGAAGACACCGATACTGAATACGTTCCAGTTTAATGAAGTGCGACCGAGCCGCTGACTGAAAACAAAAACTACCGTATTCCATAACCGACAAAATCGTTGTCCGGTACAACGTTAGAAGATCTTGCGAATGTGCTCCCCACCAGGTTCCGGTAATTGTGCAGAGAAAGTTGATCCTTGGCTGGCACTTTCGCTTCACATACTCAATATGGGATCTCCAGGTGCACTTTGAATCGAACCAAACCCCAAGATATTTAAATGACATAGAATGAGTTATCGGCTTACCCCAAATTTGAAGCTTCGGTTGTGCTGGGTTATGCTTCCTTGAAAAACTACCAACTCAGTTTTCTCCGTAGAGAATTCGATACCTAGCTCTAGAGCCCAAGTAGACAAATTGTCTAAGGTATCCTGTAAGGGTCCTTGCAGATCGACCCCATTGGGTCCCGTGACAGACACTACGCCGTCATCTGCAAGTTGTCTCAACGTACAGTTGTCACCTAGACAACCGTCAATGTCTTTGACATAAAAATTATACAAAAGGGGGCTTAAACATGATCCCTGGGGGAGACCCATGTAGCTAGATCGGGAAGCTGTAGAGGTTCCATGAGAAAAGCTCATATGTTTCTCTGACAGCAAATTGTACAAAAAATTATTCATTAATGGTGAAAAGCCACAAGCGTGGAGTTTATCTAAAAGAACTTCAACAGATACTGAATCAAAAGCCCCCTTTATGTCCAAGAATACAGAAGCCATTTGCTCTTTTTTAGCAAAAGCTAACTGAATATCTGTGGAAAGCAACGCGAGACAGTCGTTCGTTCCCTTACCCCTACGGAAACCATATTGAGTATCTGAAAGCAGGTTGTTAGTCTCAACCCATTTGTCCAGACGGAAAAGGATTATTTTCTCCAACAACTTTCGAATACAGGATAACATCGCGATGGGTCGATAGGAGTTGTGGTCGGACGCGGGCTTACCAGGTTTTTGAATGGCAATAACTCTCACCCGCCTCCAATCACCCGGTACAATGTTGAGTTCGAGAAACTGATTAAACAAGTTCAACATGCGCCCCTTCGCGACGTCTGGGAGGTTCTTAAGCAAGTTGAACTTGATCCTATCAGCCCCTGGAGCCGTATTGCCACACGAAAGGAGTGCGAGAGAGAACTCTACCATTGAAAAGGGTTGGCTAATCTCATCTATCGAATTCGTGTTTTCGCGAGGAATCATCCGTGCCGGCACAGAATCTGGACACACTTTTCGCGCAAATTTGAGGATCCATTGGTCCGAGTACTCTTCGCTCTCGTTGTTCGTAGTTCGGTTACGCAACCTTCGCGCCGTGTTCCAAAGAGTACTCATCGACGTTTCGCGCGATAGCCCGTTCACAAATGTTCGCCAGTAACCGCGTTTCTTGGCCTTGATGAGGCTCTTAAGTTCGCGTTCGAGAGCCGTGTATACTTCGAAGTGCTCAGGTGTTCCACGTCTACGGAAAACTTTAAACGCGTCGAACTTTTTACGGTAAACCTCGGTGCATTGCTGATCCCACCATGGAGAAGGAGGTTTCCTGCGAGATGACGTCCCTGGAAATGGTCGAGTTTGAGCTTGAAGCGCGCTGTCTAAGATCAGGTTGGAGAGGAAGTTATACTCTTCCAGCGGTGAAAGCCTTTCTACCGTCGTTACGGCTTCATCTACTGCTGTCCTAAACTTTGTCCAATCGATGTGACGGGTAAGATCATACGTGACGTTAACAGATTTCGACGGATTGAACCCGGTGGCAACCGAAATTTTTATGGGCAAGTGATCACTACCGTGGGGATCTTGAATCACATTCCATGTGCAATCCAACGATAATGAATTCGAACAAAGTGTGAGGTCTAATCTACTGCCAACTGAGGATGAACCAGCCAAACGTGTTACTTCTCCATTGTTAAGTACTGTCATATTGAAGTTGTCACAGAGGTCATATATTAGGGAAGACCGGTTGTCATCGTACAGTTCTCCCCAGCCTGTACCGTGAGAGTTAAAATCTCCCATGACCAACCGCGGAGCAGGAAGAACCGAACAAACATCTGAGAGTTGTTTTCGGTTAATGGAGGCTCTTGGAGGAATATAAACGGAAGCAATGCAAAGGCTTTTATTTTTAATAACAGCCTGACATGCGACAACTTCAATACCTGGAATAGGAGGAAAATTCACTCTATAGAAGGAGTAGCACTTTTTGATCCCCAAAAGTACTCCCCCTCCACGCGAATCCTCACGATCAAGACGAATAATATTGAAATCATGAATCGGAAGATCGATTTCGGAAGAGAGCCATGTTTCACAAAGAGCGAATGCATCACAACCGGTATTGTGAGCTAAAAATTTAAAAGATTCCAATTTAGGAATCAAACTTCGACAATTCCACTGTAGAACAGTGATCAAATCCCCGACCTCATTTGGAAAATTATCCATCGAAGGAAATGATAGCTGCAAGGATGGGCCACTTTAATGTTAATTTCTGCAAAAAAGTTTTCACAGCGGGAAGCATTGCCATAACAATGCTTTTGAGAGGGTCAGAAATCTCGAGGTACTTAAAGATACCTTCGGCAATGTCATCAAATGAGAACAGCCCACTAGAGGAGGGGGCTTTTGTTCTTAAAATTGGGGCTTCAGGGGTTTTGGATGTCCCCGGGAGAGATGGAAAGTCCTGGGTGTAGTTAGTACTACGAAAACCAGGTGGATTAGGATTATCCTTTTTTCCACCTTTCCTTGAATTGGGCAAGCTGGTCTCGGGCTTCTTTTCAGCAACTTTCCGTGGGCGGACGCGTCTTCGCTTCCTTGAAGCACCTTCCGGAAAGGTGAACGATGTTCCCTCTTCAGCCGAATCAAAGTCAGACTCGTCATCTGACAGAGGAGCAAAGGGATTTGTATTGGCATCGGGTGATGGTGAGGCTTTTTTCACCATTTCGGCGAAAGATTGCCTAGACCGCTGTTTAAGTGAGCGTTCTAATTTTTCCCCGCGTTGCTTGTACGCCGGGCATGACGAGAGAGCATGAGGAGGAGTACCCTTGCAGAAAGCGCATTTTGGTGTGCTGTCTGCGCAGGCGCCATCCTCATGTTTCTCCCCGCAATTTGAGCAGCGTGCCTTATTGCCGCAGTGGGAGGTCGTATGTCCCATCTGCTGGAATTTTTGGCAGATCATTACCCGTGGTACAAACAAACGCACAGGTAGTCGAAGTTTTCCCAACTCGACGTATTGAGGGAGGGCTGAACCAGAGAAGGTCACACGAAACGAGTCTGAGTGGGTAAATTTCTTTTTACCCTCACTAAACGATACTGTGCCTAGTTTCTGCACATCGAGTATCTCGATTGAAGGAAGGAGAGGGTTCTTAAAGCGACCAACCCCCTGCTTCTTCAGGATCTCGGGGGTCAAACTCGCTTCGGAGACCACACCTTGTATCTCAATACCCCGAGCTGGGATGTAAACTAAATATTCCAGTGTAAAAAACTGAGAGACAGCAATCTCGTTAGCTTGTTTAAGGTTGGACACAACGACCCTTAATTTATTGGGTCTCACCTTAATTATCTCGGTCACGGCCGAGAAACGTTTTGTCAGATCATTTGAAATCTGATATATGTTCAGTGGTTTCGTTTTGGGCTGAAAATAGACAACCCATGGGCCAGCCGAATCAGCTGGATAAGCCCGTGAACGGGTGGCTTTAAGGACACCTCAACATTTGGTGTCATGGATGAATCATCCTCCGACAAATCATCCATGATTCACCCGTGGGAGCTTTAAACGCTCAACCACTGAAACAATGACAAAACAGACACAATACTAAAGCTAAAAACAACACAACAAAATGAATGTACAGTGTATTGAAGAGAGAACAAGAGAAACAAAAAACTTATCTTATATGTATAACTGAGCTGCTGCTGCTGCTGCTGCCGCCGCCGCTGCTGCCGGGTGGCGAACGTTGGTGAGGTGTGAAGCGCAACGAGTGTGGATCGATGACCTGCTGCAGCAGATGAAGTGGGACGACTAGGCTATCACTTGATGAGCTGATGGTGTGCGTGAACACGCAGAGATGCTGATGGGCAAAATGGCTTGACGACTGCCAATTGCAATCAATTCCTTTGTCGTTCGAATTGCGTTATTGCACAGCTTTCACACGCGTTTTCTTCTTCAAGAAACAAAAAAAAAACTCGACCACCGCGGTGGTTTTTTAGCCGAGAAAAAATTAAACCGAACTACTGCAATTTAGCTGCGAAAAACATCGAAAACTACGGAGCGCGGAAGAAGCAACTTTACCGTGTGCTTGTACACTGGGCAATGATTCAAGATTTTTAGTGGATATCGAATCAATATAAAATAAGAAGGAAAGTGTTTCCAAGTAGCGTAGCGGACCTGAGATTCAGAGACAAGTTAACCAAAAGAAACAGTAGCAGCCCACCCAAGATGACCTCCGTGGCTGTGACCCGAGGTCAGGGGAATTCTGGACGTGGCCCTTCCGGTCCGTTATTTACAACATGATCAAAAAACGTCATCGGCGTACTGGTTATTCACAGAGTTTGCTGCCCAACACTGAATAAATGAACGATTAAAATATAATGGTTAAACATGAGGCAAGACATCACACGAATGTAGTTTCGACCCACATACATTCCCCCAAACCAACAACACCTTCTTCAACACCTTAAGGATGACAGAATATTGCCATCGGTCCAAATCTCCTTTACTCCATTTATGCTGCCATATACAAACAATCATAGGACGATGTTACTTTGGAATGCTCTTGCTGCATGGATAAATTAAAATAAATCGAATTGTGGAAGTCTAGAGAAGCAAACAAGATTGGGGATATTCGGCGAAGGACTGATATCCTGTGTTATGCACTATTGTACAAATCCATAAGTCAAGTTTAAGGATTCAACTCGTGAAGATTCTCAATGTTTTCGATTACCTAGGGAGTCATAACTTCACACCTAGGGAGGAGCCGGAGACATAATTTTGAAAACCGATTCGAGAGTGACAACATGCCAGCCAGCAATTCAAGACTCATCGTATAAGTCCATTGCATTCAAGCTAACGCGATACGAAGACACCGAAACTTAATACGTTCCAGTTTGATTATGTGTGCCGACTGAAAACAAAAACTACCGTATTAAAAATATCGTTGTCCGGTATACCGTTAGAAGATCTTGCGGATTCGCTCCCCATCAGGTTCCGGTTATGTTTCAGAAAAAGTATATCTTCTACTGGCACTTTCACTTTAGATAGTAATGTGGGTTCTCCAGGTGCACTTCAAATCAAACCGGACCCCAAGATATTTAAAAAACATAGAAGAAGTTATAGATGTACTCCAAAATTGAAGCTCCGGATGTGCTGGGTTAAGGTTTCTAGAAAAAAAACTATCATCTCAGTTTCTTCAGCAGAGGATTCGATACCTAGCTCTAGAGCCTAAGTAGACGAATAGCCTAGGGTATCCTTTAATAAACTACGCCATAATCTGCAGGTTATCTCAACGTACAGTTGTCACTTCGAAAAACATCTGTGCCTTTGACATACAAAATCAGGCTTAAACATGTCTATAAGGGGTGTAGCTAAATCGAAAAGCTGTACAGTTTCCATGAAAATAGCTCATATGTTTCTCTGACAGCAAATTGTACAAAATGTTATTCATTAGTGGAGAAAAGTCACAAGCGTGGAGTTTATCTGAAAAACCTTCAAGAGGCACTGAAGGGAGAGGCAGCTCATCGAATCTTCCGGTCTGCCTCTTAGCATCATGCTATGAGGTATCAGGTAGTTACATACCTATCGCCTGTCGATCTGCCAAATTTGGAAGACACCTGGATTGAGTTATCTAAAATGATAATATTCCACCCTCGAAATATCAAAACATTTCGATTGGCAGGGCGGGTTGGAGATAATGGAATTATTTATCATTGAACTTATCTCCCCCGGTTGATACCAAAATGATGAGCTTTGAAATCAATTGGAGCATAAAGTTGCCAGTTGGCTTCTGGAGACTATTTTTTACTGAGGGCGACCCGGGCATAGTGGCTATCATTCATACCTCTCACGCCAAAGTCACGAGTTCTAATCTCAGCCCCGGACAAGTTACGAAAATCCCCAAAAGCGGTGTATGCACGTTTTGTAAGCGTTAATATGAATTAACTGGTTTTCGTACTGAAAACCACCATCACCCTTTGTGAGTAACATGGCAATAACATGCCTACTTTTGATATGAGGGTTATTCCGAGAGTCGAAGTGACGTTTGTCACTTGGTGAAGTGAGAAGAGTCACCTGCAGTGACGTGACTCTCCATTTGATTTACCCAGAAGAGTCACGTCACTGCAGGTAACTCTTCTCACTTCACCAAGTGACAAACGTCACTTCGACTCTCGGAATAACCCTCATATATTTTTTTTCATCGGCCTATTTCCCCACATAATGACAATCACCGACGCCAGGGAGACGACTCCACCACCTGGACCCTACCTAACGACTCATGAATATGAGCCGGGACCAACGGCTTTACTTCCCTTCCGAAGGAAGACGTGACCAGATTTTTTCGCCTCCGAAAAATCACCGACGACTGGGATTGAACCCAGACCCACTGGGGTGCCAGTAGCAATCACGCTTACCACTACACCACCAAGGCCGGGAACTGTTGGTATATATAGGTTCTAATATTTGAATATTTCACTAGGCAGCTTATCGGGCACCATAACAAGCCCTGCTGAACACAATCCTGTTATCACAGGCGTAGCCAGGGGGGGGGGGGGGGGGGTTCTGGCTTGATTTTATTTTTAAAATTTTAATGGTTTTTCAAATTTTTTATTACTTATTTATTTTTATGTCCAATTGCCCCTCAGCCTCAATGAAAACACCAAAATCCACTCGATCTTGTGGAAAAAAAGGCGATAAAAGTGGACATCCATGAGATTTTTTGGGTAATAGTAAAGACTAACAATTTATAACAGATTGTTGGAAAATCCCTTTAACCAATAACCCAACCTCTATCTATTAGTATCTATAGTATCTAACAGAACGTATCTAAATAGTAATATCTCTTATCCAGTAATGTGAACTATTAGATAAGCATTGATTGCTTTTTTTCACATTTCGTCGAGTGGTGAACCGATACCTTCTACCGAATAACCGATATTATGCTTGAAAGCGGATGCAATCGTTCCGACACTGCAGATTTAATCAGAACAAGGCGGTTTTGATTTGAACAAGGTGCTGGTGAACCGCGAAAAATCTCCGGTTGAGTATGATTCGGATGCGAGTGACTAGACAGAAGACTTCAACATATCCGATGGTGCGAAATATGGACAAAATCCGATCATTCGAGCAATGGAGGAAGTAAAGGAAATGATGGTGGAAGTGAAGGTGAAAGCAATGCAAACAACCTGCCTGTACTGGGGGAAGTAGTGGTGGATTATGTTCACTTGTAAGTGGAGCTACTGTGGCTGGTTCTGGCGAGGGTGACGATAGTGATGACCGCAAGAAAGAAGAGTTTCCACTTCTTTTCAATGTTAAGGTCGAAAAGGATGAGAACGAGAAGAAAAAGAAGGATGAACCAACGCACAGTGGGCAAGAACTGATGAAAACTAAGGAAAAAATCTGTAACTTTTGTCGCTTTTAAGCGCGGCTTGTAAACAAGGCCATTTCCGTTTGGAAATTGTCTGGGAAATCGAATGGAATTGGTTTCAATCACCGCACGGATATGGTTGTGGAGTTATAGAGCATATTTTACCCCACTTCCCCTTATATTCTTGAATAATTTAAAGATATCTTTGCATGGAGTCGCTCAAGATCAACAAAATAGTGCTAACTCCATGTGAAATTTCCTGGAAAATCAAATAGAAGCTGTTTCATTTACCGCACGGCTCTGTGAACGAAGATGTGGCTGGATTTACCCCACTTCCCCTTGTATTATTGAATAGTTTATAGATATCTTTGCTCGAAGTTGCTCAAAATCAACTAAATAGTTCTAATCCCATGTGAAATTTTCTGGAAAATCGAATAAAGGTTGATTCAACCACCGCACAACTCTGTGAATAGAGATATGGCTGGTTTTACCCCACTTCCCCTTATATTATTGAATAATTTATAGATATCTTTGCTCGAAGTCGCTCAAGATCAACAAAATATAACTAATCGTATGCGAATTTTTTTTGGAAAATCGAATAGAGATTGTTTGAACCACCGCACGGCTCTGTGAAGAGATATATGGCTGATTTTACCCCACTTCCCCTTGTATTATTGAATAATTTATAGATATCTTTGCTCGGAGTCGCTCAAGATCAACAAAATAGGACTATTCCTATGTGAAATTTCCTGAAAAATCGAATAGAAGCTGTTGCAACCACCGCACGCCTTTGTTAACAGAAATATGGCTGGTTTTACCCCACTTCCCCTTATATTATTGAATATTTTATAGATATCTTTGCTCGAAGTCGCTCCTATGCGAAATTTCCTGGAAAATCGAATACAAGTTTGTGTCAAGCACCGCACGGCTCTGTGAAGAGAGATATGGCTGATTTTACCCCACTTCCCCGTGTATTATTGAATAATTTATAGATATCTTTGCTCGAAGTCGCTCAAGATCAACAAAATACTAGTCCTATGTGGAAAAACGAATACATGTTGTTTCAACCACCGCACGGCTCTGTGAAGAGAGATATGGCTGATTTTACCCTACTTCCCCTTGTATTATTGAATAATTTATAGATATCTTTGCTCGGAGTCGCTCAAGATCAACAAAATAGCACTATTCCTATGTGAAATTTCCTGAAAAATCGAATAGCAGCTGTTGCAACCACCGCACGACTTTGTGAACAGAAATATAGCTGGTTTTACCCCACTTCTCCTTATATTATTGAATATTTTATAGATATATCTCTCTTCACAGAGCCGTGCGGTGGTTGAAACAGCCTGTATTCGATTTTCCAGGAAATTTCACATACGAATATGGCTATTTTGTTGATCTTGAGCGACTCCGAGCAAAGATATCTATAAATTATTCAATAATACACGGGGAAGTGGGGTAAAATCAGCCATATCTCTCTTCGCAGAGCCGTGCGGTGGTTGCAACAGCTTCTATCCGATTTTTCAGGAAATTTCACATAGGAATAGTCCTATTTTGTTGATCTTGAGCGACTCCGAGCAAAGATATCTATAAATTATTCAATAATACAAGGGGAAGTGGGGTAAAATCAGCCATATCTCTCTTCACAGAGCCGTGCGGTGGTTGAAACAACCTGTATTCGATTTTTCAGGAAAATGCGCATAGGACTAGTTATATTTTGTTGATCTTGAGCGACTTCGAGCAAAGATATCTATAAATTATTCAATAATATAAGGAGAAGTGGGGTAAAACCAGCCATATTTCTGTTCACAGAGTTGTGCGGTGGTTGAATCAACCTTTATTCGATTTTCCAGAAAATTTCACATGGGATTAGCACTATTTTGTTGATTTTGAGAAACTTCGAGCAAAGATATCTATAAACTATTCAAGAATACTAGGGGAAGTGGGGTAAATCCAGCCATATCTTCGTTCACAGAGCCGTGCGGTAAGTGAAACAGCTTCTATTCGTTTTTCCAAGAAATTTCACATGGAGTTAGCACTATTTTGTTGATCTTGAGCGACTCCATGCAAAGATATCTTTAAATTATTCAAGAATATAAGGGGAAGTGGGGTAAAATAAGCTCTATAACTCCACAACCATATCTGTGCGGTGATTGAAACCAGTTCCATTCGATTTCCCAGACAATTTCCAAGCGGAAATGGCCTTGTTTACGAGCCGCGCTTAAAAGCGGCAAAAGTTACAGATTTTTTCCTTAGTTTTCATCAGTTCTTGCCCACTGTGCAACGGCTTCGGAGAATATCGTAGGGAAAACGGAAAACCCGAACGAAGAAATGATAGATCTGCCACTGGCTGAAACACATTCATGTTCAACTTGTTATAAATGCAACATTTGGTCTTAATTTCCGCTGTAAATATTTTATTTTTCATTGAATAATCACCGCAAATTTCATTTACATTATAATTTTCACATTGCTCCCTTTACTTCGCGACTATGTAGTACGTCGCGACGATTCACGTTGTCTCGGTGAGTTACGTTGTCTCGTTTACATCGACCAAATTGCATCGATAATCAGTGCATCATTTTATTGTTTACATCGAGACAACCTAATATTACACAACCGATGGAATGACCTATGTGCATCTGATTCTGTGTAACAACTGTATTTCCTGTGTACATACATAAGCACTCGGCTACTGTTTTGCATGACAATGGAATAAAAAGAAAATTAATTATATAATGAATCCTAGAGGGTTTGAGCTGATAAGTGGAATACTTGTAACTATAAATTAGAAGAAAAATTAGTAATCTCCATTTAATTCCAACTACCTTTGCTTATCTTCGACAGATACGCGTATTTCGTCTACAATGTGCAGACTTCTTCAGTGTCTCGTACTAATAACTCGACTGAATGAAAACCTTCGCCACCTGCCGTATATATACTATTTTCTAAATACAAATCGTTTACCTATCATTATGTTGTTTATACCTATCATATTATTAGATTGTTTATACCTATCCTGAGTCAAAAACAAGTGTACTTAATATCTAACTCGCTTCTTTCTCATCTATACCTAACATACTTATTGTGTAGCAGCGGGTGCTCCGCTTCGTCGGGTTTGATGTCGTTTGGGTAGTAAGTTGAAGAGCCATGTGTAACCGTTGCCTTGGTCTTTGTTTAGTAGATTTGTGTTCTGTTGTTTGTTTATTTCTAAGCTTTCTGCGACGTCTAATTTCCAGGGTGTAGATGTAGTCCGTAATATTGTGATGTCATTCGTCGTTATGTCGTGATTTTCCGTGAAGATGTGTTCTGCGACTGTTGATTTGAAGTTATGTGAAATTCCTTTCTCGTTCTGTTTGACAGCCTTAGTTACCTCCGCTAGATGCTCCTTGAACCTTGTTGCCAAGGTTCTCTTTGTTTGACCTACATATATTTTGCTGCAGTGTTTACACTTGATTCTGTATACCCCTGCTCTGCCTAATGTGTCTACTGAGTCTTTGGTGGAGCCTAACATCGATGCTAATTGGTTGTGCCTACTAGAAAAAACTAAGTCTAAGCCAAATTCCCTAAGTCGTGGTTTAAGCTTTTGTGTAATGTCTTTATCGAAGGGGACGGATACACGTTTTAGGGTTTCAGGTGAGTCTGAGAGGGTTGTTAGTGATTTCCTATGAAGATGTTTTTTCTTTTTGTTGATGATCGCTTGAATTGTCCTCTTTTCGTACCCATTGAGTCTGGCAGTTTCGAAGATATATGCTAATTCTTTGGCTTTTCCAGTTTTATTGAGAGGAAGGGTCAACATCCGGTGGATCATGTGGTGGAAAGTGGCCATTTTGTGCTGAAAAGAGTGGTTTGAAGTGTATGGGATGACTCTTTGGGTGTTTGTGGGTTTTCTGAAGATTTCAAACTCTAAAGGAGATGGCGACAATAGTTCTCTCTTTACTAGAAGGTCGAGGAATGCCAGTTTTCCATCCTTTTCTATTTCATGGGTGAACTTAATGTCTTTGTGGAGATTGTTGATTTCTTGAAGAATTAGGGAGAGATCGTTTTTTTTACTACGGCGAAGATGTCGTCGACGTATCTCCACCAACGAGTTGGGAGTAATCCTTTCGCTTTTAGGATTGTCTCCAAATTCACCATAAAGAGTTCACAGAGGAATGGGGATAGAGGATTTCCCATAGGGGCTCCTTTTAATTGTTTATAGAATGATCCTCTGAAAGTGAAGTAGTTCTCTTCCATGCAATGTCGAGTCAGCTTAAGGTACATCCGCACCTTTTGCTTCCATGTTGTGTCATCCCCCTGTTTCAAAAGCCAATCTTCTAGAAGGTTAATTGCGTCCTTGATCGGTACGCTAGGGAAAAGGGCCGTGACGTCGAAAGATACCATTACTTCATTGTCATTTATATGACCTGATGACTGTAGCTGTTGTACAAATTCTTGGGAGTTGCGAACTGAGCTTGTTGGGAATTGCTCGGAGATATCTTGAAATTCTTTTACTAGCCATTTTGCTAGTTTATGGGCTGGAGATCCTACAGATGAAACAATCTCCCTCATTTCGTTTCCGGGTTTGTGGACTTTTGGAAGGCCTTTAATTCTGGGGAGGATGGGGTTTGGTTCGTGAAGGCGGACTGCTGCATCCCCTAATACTGCTTTACACTCCTTTAGTGTTTTGTCCACGTGTTTCACCATGTTTGGTAGGGGGTCTACCCGTCTACCCCGTGGAACAGATCATCATCGACGTGGAGACAGCAATTTCAAACACTCTTCCGACATCTTTACAAAACACCGCCAGGACTATCACTTCGAACATTATTAAGGACGGACAGAAACAAAAACACAACAACGAGAAGGAAATTCGCATCGTTAAGGAGTTAAAGTCAAAACCTGTTTATTACCTAAAAGCAGACAAAGGCAACAGAGTCGTCATCATGGATAAGGAGGACTACGATAAGCAGATGGCTTCTAAGATCAATAATGGTCCCTATAGGCAGCTTCGGGTAGACCCCCTACCAAACATGGTGAAACACGTGGACAAAACACTAAAGGAGTGTAAAGCAGTATTAGGGGATGCAGCAGTCCGCCTTCGCGAGCCAAACCCCATCCTCCCCAGAATTAAAGGCCTTCCAAAAGTCCACAAACCCGGAAACGAAATGAGGGAGATTGTTTCATCTGTAGGATCTCCAGCCCATAAGCTAGCAAAATGGCTAGTAAAAGAATTTCAAGATATCTCCGAGCAATTCCCAACAAGCTCAGTTCGCAACTCCCAAGAATTTGTACAACAGCTACAGTCATCAGGTCATATAAATGACAATGAAGTAATGGTATCTTTCGACGTCACGGCCCTTTTCCCTAGCGTACCGATCAAGGACGCAATTAACCTTCTAGAAGATTGGCTTTTGAAACAGGGGGATGACACAACATGGAAGCAAAAGGTGCGGATGTACCTTAAGCTGACTCGACTTTGCATGGAAGAGAACTACTTCACTTTCAGAGGATCATTCTATAAACAATTAAAAGGAGCCCCTATGGGAAATCCTCTATCCCCATTCCTCTGTGAACTCTTTATGGCGAATTTGGAGACAATCCTAAAAGCGAAAGGATTACTCCCAACTCGTTGGTGGAGATACGTCGACGACATCTTCGCCGTAGTAAAAAAAAGACGATCTCTCCCTAATTCTTCAAGAAATCAACAATCTCCACAAAGACATTAAGTTCACCCATGAAATAGAAAAGGATGAAAAACTGGCATTCCTCGACCTTCTAGTAAAGAGAGAACTATTGTCGCCATCTCCTTTAGAGTTTGAAATCTTCAGAAAACCCACAAACACCCAAAGAGTCATCCCATACACTTCAAACCACTCTTTTCAGCACAAAATGGCCACTTTCCACCACATGATCCACCGGATGTTGACCCTTCCTCTCAATAAAACTGGAAAAGCCAAAGAATTAGCATATATCTTCGAAACTGCCAGACTCAATGGGTACGAAAAGAGGACAATTCAAGCGATCATCAACAAAAAGAAAAAACATCTTCATAGGAAATCACTAACAACCCTCTCAGACTCACCTGAAACCCTAAAACGTGTATCCGTCCCCTTCGATAAAGACATTACACAAAAGCTTAAACCACGACTTAGGGAATTTGGCTTAGACTTAGTTTTTCTAGTAGGCACAACCAATTAGCATCGATGTTAGGCTCCACCAAAGACTCAGTAGACACATTAGGCAGAGCAGGGGTATACAGAATCAAGTGTAAACACTGCAGCAAAATATATGTAGGTCAAACAAAGAGAACCTTGGCAACAAGGTTCAAGGAGCATCTAGCGGAGGTAACTAAGGCTGTCAAACAGAACGAGAAAGGAATTTCACATAACTTCAAATCAACAGTCGCAGAACACATCTTCACGGAAAATCACGACATAACGACGAATGACATCACAATATTACGGACTACATCTACACCCTGGAAATTAGACGTCGCAGAAAGCTTAGAAATAAACAAACAACAGAACACAAATCTACTAAACAAAGACCAAGGCAACGGTTACACATGGCTCTTCAACTTACTACCCAAACGACATCAAACCCGACGAAGCGGAGCACCCGCTGCTACACAATAAGTATGTTAGGTATAGATGAGAAAGAAGCGAGTTAGATATTAAGTACACTTGTTTTTGACTCAGGATAGGTATAAACAATCTAATAATAAGATAGGTATAAACAACATAATGATAGGTAAACGATTTGTATTTAGAAAATAGTATATATACGGCAGGTGGCGAAGGTTTTCATTCAGTCGAGTTATTAGTACGAGACACTGAAGAAGTCTGCACATTGTAGACGAAATACGCGTATCTGTCGAAGATAAGCAAAGGTAGTTGGAATTAAATGGAGATTACTAATTTTTCTTCTAATTTATAGTTAATTATATAAGTTCATTGGCAGGAAATTCATCAATCAATACTTACAATACAATACAATACATACAAGGACACTCGCATGAACCAAGAAGAAAGTTACTATCAATGTCGATGTTCATTACTCCTCATTATAAATTTGATTTCGAAAAAGTTGCTCTGCTGGTGAATTTAGTGCACATTGTGTGAATTGCGCAGGATTTTTTTTGTGAAGTATTAGCAGTTTAATGCAGTCCTTCATTGTTATTTAGTAGTACCATAAATGGCATTCAAAAGTCTTTAAGAGTAGGTATAATAATTTCCAGCATTTAATTACATGCGAACAAAACTAAACGAATGTTTTTTGATGCAACTGCAATAAGCACGAAAAGAAAAATATTCAAAATGGTTTTTTTTTCGAATTTGAATTTTTTTTTAAATGTGATTCAATGAAAACCTGTTTTGGTATAATACTATTCAGATACACGTGGTAGCTACATACACCGAGTTACGACAGATCGCGTTTCACTTGGATCATGTCAGATAAATTGGTTCAAATTTCAAAACGAAGATACACCAGTGTAGCTGAACTATTTTCAAAATGTTGAGGAATAGCAGATAGAACGCATATAATTTCTTTTCTTTGAATAATATTTCCTAAATTATTTACTAATTACTGGTGTATTAAGAATGCAAGTAGCACCAATTTAGCACACAAATCAGTGCAAAAATCACAGCTTGCTTACATTTGCGACACATGCCTTGTTCAGACTACAGAGTTATAACATGCTATAACGGTTGTCAAATAATTTCAATAAGAAATTCGTCATCAAGATAGCCTTAAAACATGTTATTACTGCTCAGTCTGGTCAGTGTTTTACTTCGGTTTGAAAAGTTATACGTTTGATAGTCAATTTTTCCATTATTGATGGCTAGGATGGCAATGGTAGAATAGTGGTTTTGAACCAACTATGATAATGGTCCAATCGACAATTAAAAAAAGTTGATTCTACATTTACTATAATGTCGAAATAGCCTTTGCTACCATGACCATAGTCAAGAATGTCATGAACGTGGTGAATTCGGAAATTTTCATAGTTATTGCAACCATTATATAGTCATCTTGACCATCATTTAATTGTAGTAAGTATAAAAGCTAATTTAAGGGGACACAAACCAGAACCTATTTTGAGCTCAATAACCTCCAGTGGAAATCAGTGAATATGCACTGAATACCGAACACTGAGTACACAAGTTATTCACAATTTATTCGTTCACTTACCGTTAATCGTTTAGCAACACACAAAACATTCGATTCTGATAATTCCAATTTAATGCGGAAAAGTTGCCACTGCTATGTATTTATTTTAATAATATCATGAAAAACATTAATCCCATCTATGTACATATGTTGATCGTACTGATTTAAATCATGAAAAAATATAAACAAGTTAACGCTCTCCACTACTACACCCAAATGAAGACAGCACCTCACGTGTGTTGGGTAGCATGCATATAGGGAAGCGGAACCTATTATGCAGCCATCCAACTTCAAACGTAAAAAGATGTTAAATTTCTCCAATAAATGGACGCAGTAACCAAGAATACATAATCCTGGCAAATAAAATTAGATCTTGATTATAAATAAAAGCTACAAAAACGTTTCGGAGACTTAAATTTCGTAAAAATAATAAGCAGTCAGATTTTCAACACAATTTATTACCTTTGCATTACAAATTCGTCGTACTTACTTGAGCCAGACACCAAGTTTTCTCTTTAATTGCACTATATCCTCACACATTTTCATTGCGTAATTGCACAAACTATAAAAATCACACTTCACTTATTACACTAGACACACGAGAATCTACGAATACGTGATAAAATACTAGAAAACTATGGGATTAATTTTCACAATAATTTAAATACGCCTGCACCTATTCTGAACCGTGTTTACAATCAACGTAATCGCTCGATGTTGCACTACTCACATACTGTATAGCAAACACATCAACGCTCAATCATTCATAGAGCATTCTATGCCCGTCATTGTGAGTCTTGTTGTCAATATTCTCATGGAAGAATAACAAACAAACCCTTTCATTTTGTCTTGCTTATTACATGCTACCCAACACACGGGCAGTGCTGTCAAATGATCTACTTCATTTTTGGGTGTAGTAGTGGAGAGCGTTAACTTATATGTATTTTTTTTCTTGATTGAAATCAGTACGATTAACATATGTACACAGATGGGATTAATGTTTTTCGTGATATTATTAATATAGGTACATACTGCCGTTCTACGCATAACTATCCCATGTTGCAAAAGTTGTAGTTGAGAAAAAAGCGTTTTAAGTTTTGTGTCACTATTGTGTAGGGCTGGTAAGATTCGTGGTAAAACCCACAAATTTATGAGTGGCATTTAAAGATGTGGCTGAGTTTCGATGTAATCTGTGGTATTACAAACAATAAGATTATTTTTGTATGTAAAATACGAAGTAAAATATTCAGTGGGACTGATATGCGTAGAATCTTGCCTTGCATCAGAAAATTTTAGGCATATCAGTCGCACTGCATGATGTATGGATGGAGCGTTGGCGATAGAATTTACGTTTTCAAATACACATGTCATGTGCATTATTGTTTATGCTCCTACCATGATTCTAATTATTTTTTATCATCATATCAACATTAAAAACACAGTTCTATCAAATGCAAATGGTGGCTTATATAGACAATTTAATGTCAATGCTTTCATGTCATAGTCATTGTTTAAGTTTGAATATAAGGCCCTTATCAATGCTGAGTGTCGAGTAGTTCCTACAAAGGATGTTTTGAACTTAAATCAATTTTGTTTGCTAAGATCTCTTAAGAAATGTCGTAGTGGGATTTTTATGCCTAGAATTTCAACATGGGACAATCTAACTTGATGTTTTTTTGATACAAAGTCAGAACAAAGTATATAATTTTTTGTTTGTATCCAATAGTATAGTTAAAAAATTAAGCATATACTGAAAAAGCTGCAATTTGACCAAAAGCAACATGGGACAGTTATGCGTAGAACGGCAGCATAGCAGTTTCAACTTTTCCGTATTAAATTGAAAAAAAAATATCAGAATCGAATGTTTTGTGTGTTGCTAAACGATTAACGGTATGTGGACGAATAAATTGTGAATAACTTGTGTGAATAACTTGTGTTTGTTTGTTATTCTTCCATGAGAATATTGACGTTGGGCATAGAATGCTCTATGAATGATTTAACATTAGCGTTGATGTGTATGCTATACAGTATGTGAGCAGTGCCGCCAAGTTCAACAGAGATGGAATTAAATTTTAAATTATTAAATGTGGAATATTATTTCTCGGTAAATATTGAAAAAATCTACAATTAGAAGTATGTTACTATTTATTTAATCAATGGAAAAATAAGATAGTTCAACTTTGGGCGATTTGTAGCACTCCCAAAAAAAGGTGATATTGAAGTACTGCCAAACCCATTTCATTCGAATAAGAGTCATAATAAAATAGTTTAGCAACATCAAGCTATTACTTCGATTGTAAACACGGTTCAAATAGGTGCAAGCGTATTTAAATTATTGTGGAAATTAATCCCATAGTTTTCTAGTATTTTATCACGTATTCGTAGAATCTCGTGTGGCTAGTGTAATAAGTGAAGTGTGATTTTTATAGTTTGTGCAATGACGCAACGAAAATGTGTGAGAATATAGTGAAATTAAAGAGAAAACTTGGATTCTGGCTCGAGTATATTCCCTAGTACGGCAAAGGTAAGAAAATGTGTTGAAAATCTGACTGCACATTATTTTTACGAAATTTAAGTATCCGAAACATTTTTGTAGGTTTTAATTATATTCAAGACCTAATTTTATTTGCCAGGATTATATATTCTTGGTTACTGCGTCCATTTATTGGAGAAATTAAACATCTTTTTATGTTTGAAGTTGGATGACTGCAGAATGTGATGAATATATGTACTATGGTGAGCATAGGTTCCCTTCCTTAGTATGAAAAGAGCTAAAAAATCAGTAAAAATATAATCCAGTATGTTGATTTTTCGTTTAAACTCTGAATTTCCCTTCCATTTGGGCTTATTATCTTCCTTTATATTATGTTACTCTGGAACACTCTCAACGTTGATTTTATTTTTCTTTTGAAAAGCGTCGTAACTTTGACAATTTTCATTATTTTTGGATGAAATGTACCTAGTTTTATTCAGAACTGATGGGATAACAACGATATGTGTCCTACATCAAGCAATTTTAATGAGTTGTACCAAAAGAATGGCGTCAAAATAGAAAAGAAACGAAAAGAAAGCCAAAATTTCTAATTTTTACGTAAGCATTTTTTCTTTCTCGTTCATAACAAACGAAGATTATTTTTTCTGAAAGCTAAAATAAAAGCTATTCAAAAACGCCGGAAATTTTGAAATTGGTTGGAAGAAGCCCGTGTATGAATTTCTAAGCGGAAAGAAGTACCGAAAACGGTTTTTTAACAATAAATAAACATTTTTAGGGTGTTACAAATTTGTTGAACACGGTTATGTGTTATATTTGACGAGATAAACAATGTCTGCTACGTCACTTTGAAAGTGATTTCGCTTTTTTTATTTTTTAAGAACAGTGTTACATTTTTGCACTATTAAAACTGCTGGTTTTCTTCTTCAGAAAAAAAAACTCGATTAGAACTGCGGTTGTCATTTTACTGGAAAAATACTGAATTCCAATGGAACAAACTGTAAAAACTCCGAAAGCTACGGAGCGCTGAAGAAACGGTTTTTACCGTTTGCTTGTGCACTGGGCAGTGAAAAGATGTTATATACATTAAAATGTTAACCAATCATCTAAGATCTGGCGAGATTTTTCAAGTAAATTTGTAGAGCTCTGGAGCTACCATGGGAAGGTAAGGGTTAACCTACTTTAGCGTTGAAGCAATGGAAATCAGTAAAACTCTTTGTTAAACAATTACCTCTTCATCATCCACCACCGTCCGGTTGTCATCGTCATCGAAATAATCGTCGAATGTACCTCGGCTAACAGAAGACATACGAGAATGGGATCTCGAAAGTGACGGTTGATCCTTTAGAAGCAGAAGACCACGTGACATTATTTTGGAAACACTCTTAGAACGGTACGTACCACAAAGATCATCTAAAATATCGGCTTCTTTAATTTTTCTACCGACCTTAGCCCATTCTTGCATTGCATGATCCGTTCGTTTAAGAAAGTGTTCAATTTTACTACTTAGGTAGTCTGATTTTTCTGAAGAAACAGAAGATGCTCGATTTCGTACAGATATCCTACGACGATCTGGTGCACAGTAATTACTGTAATGGGAAGTATGCATTTCATCGCTTGAATGCAGAAACATATGACGAGATGTAACTGATCTAGAGTATTGTTGTGAGTCGTAGCTTGAAGATGACGATCGTGTTGAAGACATATCTCCCATTGTGCTATTCCTCGACAGAGGTATATAGTTTAACTTTTCCCAACTGTGCACACGTTCTTCAAGTGTTGCAGATTCCAACAGTCCTTCTCTTTTACTATCTTGAATGGTTAATGAGGTAGGTAATAATTTATCGGAATTCTCTATTTTAGAATTCAAATCTATAGTCTTTGATTGACGTAGAACCATAGATCTAGGGAAAGGTTTATTATTTACATTTTCACAAAAGACACTAACGCCTTCCTTATGCAGTTGAGTTGGCAAAGCTGAGCGATGTAATTCACCAAGCTTTTCAGTTGAAATCATGTTTTCAACAGCACGACTCTCATTATCATCCGGTGAAATTTCTGGTCCTTTTATTTCAGTTGTCAATGATGCCGTACTGGAACCGTCATTTCTTCCATTAAATTGTTCTATTGACGATGAGTTTGATAACATTTTTGCTTTATTATCAGTAGAATCATTGTTTTCACTTTTTTGTACTTTTTTCTTTACAATTTTTTTAGGTTTTTCCTCACTTGGATTATCATGAGGTGGAATTGAAGACGATCTTGTAACTACCTTTTTTACGACTTTTCTAACAACCTTCTTAACTTTCACGGGTGGAATCGATGTTGTGGCATGTCCTTCACTCACAGAACCTTTCAGTTCTTCATTAACCAATGGTTTTTTGAGTTCGATACTGCAGTCTCTGGTGACTGGTTTATGGTTGTCAGTTAAGATATCGTTATCATTTGACAACACTTGTTCAGGTTTAAAAACGTTCACTGGGCAAGCACTGGTAGATGGTAGATTAATTACAGTATTAATTTCAGAAACGAGTTTCGCTGTTATTGATTTCAATGAATTATTTTTATTTGATTTCTCCGTCAAACTGTTATTTAGACTTCCAACAATATTGTTTATCAGAGGTTTAAGCTCGGTGTATGAGTTTTGGTTTTTGGTAATCGGTATCATTTCCTCAGTCGTATTAATCATGGTGGCCTTACCTCGAGTTTGTAATTTAATTTCATTATTGTTGTCGTCGGTTTCTTTCGTACTGATTTTTTGAAAACCGTTCACTTGTTGGGTAATCTTCGAAGTAGTTTTGATGACTTTGTCTTTACTAGATGATTGTTTAAGGAAACTCTTCCATGTTACTTTTGGTTTAATTTCGTCACTTTTTTGTTCGAATTTAGAAATGCTATCACTTAGACGTGATACTGTTTTGACAGCCAAAGGTGGTCTTTTGATGATTTTCTTTTCAATTTGAGCTGAAGATGCTGAAGCTACCTTTTTGGATGGAACTGATGTTGTCGATCTAGATAATGTTGGCGGCGACGAAACATATTTGGATAATAGATTTTCAGTGGTTTTCTCAGTGCAAACTACCGTAGGTGCGGGTAGTTCAGTTGAATTTATTGCTTTTATTACATTTTCCGCAGGATCCAGTACTGATTGCTGATGGTCTGTGATTGGTGATGTCTGAATGCTATTGCAGCGACGCATGTTATCATCAAGAACTTTGTGTAGATTGTAGCTTTCACACGATACCAGGTAGGTTCAACCAGGCTAATGTTATGTCCATTGAACTAATTTACTGATTTGCAAAAGCTGTATTTTTTTTTTTGATTCTTCACTCGTACACCTTAAACAGGGAACTCTAGCAGGACCGTTAGAACACTATTGCCCGGACCGTAAAATGTATTTCATCTATTGCTACATAATTTATTTATGTACATCCGGCTCTAAACACAGACGGCACTAAAGCATATGGTGAAACAATCTATATATTTTTCACTCTGACAACAGCAAACCGTACCACACACAAAGTTTGGATTGATCATTTGAAGATTTATATAATGCTAATAGTGGAACCACGACGGCTGCAGCGATTACTGCACAAGTTTAAAATTCGTTGACCGCAATATGTGAGATGGATACGCGTCAGTTTTCTTTTTTGATACTGGTTAGGTCGCTGCAGCAATGATGCGTATGCCTTTCTATATCTGTTCACGAAAGCAACCAGCTGAGAACTGCGGATCGTGGATGCATGAAAAACATTCCGTTGCTCGTCTATACATTTTGCCAGCTTTCCTCACATTTCTATTCGCCCTCTAGTGATGTGGTGTCTTTTTTGCCCTCTTGTCGTACTGTACTTGCTAACGCGCGTCTTCGTTTGAGGTATTTTTAAAATGTGGTTCAGCTGCGCATACTAATTAACGTCGCATTCAACTATGCACGAAAGGGTCGTTCGTGGGATACTCAGACTAAAAGAGCAAAGAGTGGTTGTTGAGTTGATTTAGTAGATACTATTGTAGGTGGGAGTATCAATCGTAATCCACGGGAGAAACTTCACATCAAACTCTGTTTTGGATACTACACCTAATTGAATTAAGACTATTTTCTATAGAAGGACTGGTTGCTGCTAAATGGAATGACAAAATTTATAGAATTATAAAAATTAATTTGAGTCAGCTTTTTCTTCTTCAAGCTTCTCCCCAAATCAAAAAAATGTATACCTTCTACAAAGAACTAGTTAGTCTATTCCTATGAATGCGTAAACAATATACGAATAAAAAAAGGTACATAAACCCTTTATTCCATCATTTAGTTGAAGGTAAAGGTGAATGTAAGCAACATCGGAACAGTATATATTTGTTAATTTTGTGGAACTCCTCTTTGAAAATTTTGTTTTAATTAGTAATGCTTTCATCAAGTTAAAATTAACTTATATTACAGGTATCGTTAAAAATGTGTTTTCGCAGTGAGCAGACATAATGCAGGATAAAGATATATTTCCCTTATTGACACTTCAAGCTAGGCGTTAGGATTACTTGTGGAAATATTGTACAGAGAATTTTGGTCTTGGATGGTTCATCAAAACATATGTAAGACCTTTCCATCACATGTTTCTATTTTATATAGGGCTATGGGCTCCCAAACATTCTGTTCATATTTTGGTATTACTATCCAACTTCCTGTTTTCTTTGAATATTCTGTTGAAGAGTGTATGGGTTTACTGTGACTTATTAGGGTAAGTACGAAAAAGATAGGAATTTGGCTCCCAAGGTTGCATCCTGGTTCCGGTTCACGTTGACAATGTCTTTATGGAGTTAGTTCTCATTAAAGTTCCATACGCTACCAAAAAGTCAAGTAAATTTCGGTGCCCTGAGCCCGACACATTCTATTTTACAATTAGTTTACTATCCACAAATTTGAATTCTACCTTACGAAGGTATAGAGACCATATTTCAAAGGGCTGTAAAAGCCTCTTATCGAAAATTGTTGTTCTTGTGCTGAAAAGTGCAGCACACTTGCACAATAAATGTTCGCAGGTTTCGCATTCCACAGTATAAAAGCGACCCATATCATCTCCGACTTTATCCATTAGTCTTAGATGATATTTAACCATACAATGTTCTGTAATTGGGCCTGTGTATGTGCACAGGTCATTTTTTGAGAAAACGAGAAGCTTCTGTGTATTCGATATGTAAGGCGTAATGAACTTTTTAGACTGCCGTAAAATGTAAAAGATTTCAATGCAGATAAAGCTGCTTGACTATCAGTGGAAATACATAAATTTGCATGTTTATTACTATTCCTTTTTAAGCAAAGGGAAGCACATTCCACAATTGCTTGAATTTCAGCCTGGAAGACGGTTGGCCATTTACCCATTGAAACTGAAAACTTAACTCCAGAACCAGTCACCCCAGCCAGACTGCCAGAGCCCCCAGCCAACTTGCCAGAGAGTTACCGGTATATGTATGCCCAGAAAAGAACTCGGGTGCGGAAAAAAATCATCGCAATATCGTCAACGTAACGCTTTCATATACTTTAAGGCGTGTACGAAATCAAATTGAGACACTCACAAGTATTCGCCAAAATTCGCAAGTTCAACCGATCATCTTCAAACTTTCAGGAATAAAACATGTTATGAATATTTTCCCATGTTTGTTTTATTCAATTCTAATTCCATATCTAAATGCACGAACCTTCTTCTTTACACTACTCATGAGGTCCTGTACAACATTTGGACCAACTTTGTTTTGCGTGGCAATCCATTTTTTCTTCATATCTTCCTCCGATTTCACTTTCTTAGGGTGCTTCCAAAGAGACTGTTTCATGATGGCCCAGTACTTTTCAATTCGCCGCAGCCCCGGTGCGTTTGGGGGGTGGAGATGCTTCGGCACGAAATTGAGCTCCTCAGCCTTATACCACTCCAAAACCTCTTTCGAGTAATATAACGAGGCTAAATCCGGCCAGAAAGTCGTGTCACCTCAGAAGAGGAAGTAGACGCTTTTGGAGGCATTCCTTTATGTACATCTGCCCATTGACAGTTCCAGTTGTCACGAATGGGGTGCGCCGCTTTCCACACGAGCAAATTGCTTGCCAAATCATATGTTTTTTTGGCAAACTTTGACATCTTCTGCATTCTAACGTCCTCAGGGACATAGAATATATTATGAGCAGTCAAAAGCTGGAGCCCCGGAAGCTGCCGGAAGTCTGCTTTTACATACGTCTAATCATCAATAAAGAGGCAATGTGGATTCGTCAACATCTGGGTGTAGAGCTTCCGTGCACGTGTTTTACCTACCGTATTCTGCCGTTCATCGCGATTAGGCGCCGTTTGAACTTTTGACGTGTATAGCCTTCACTTTTTTTTGCATGTTGCACGAAAATTTTGGTTCGATTCAGTTTTTTCGCCACACCTCGAACTGAACTGTTGGAATTCCTCTTGAAAGCTTGAACTACCCGTATGTCATCATTCACACTATACGGAGATCCATTTTTGCCATTTTTTTCTTTCCGATCGATGGTCAAACGTTCGTGGTACCTATTTAAAACACGAAACACCGTAGAATGTACCATTCTCAGCTTCCTGCTGATGGCACGATGAGAATGATCCGGATCTTCGAGGTACGTGCGCAAAATTGATTTGCGCCGCTGTTGTTCTTCCGGCTCCATCTTCACAACAATTGCACATCAGCTAGTGAAACTTTCACAAATACACATTGAACTAATTCCACCCAAAATTTCAATAGAAAATACCCAACTGGTAAAAAGTTACAGCCATTTAAAAATAGTGCAACCTTTACAGGCCACTAGCTAATGCTGTTCCACGCGTGGATTCTCTTTGTGGTTTCGGCGAAGGTTCCGGTGGGGATTCCGATGAACAATCAAATGCTAGAAGCTTGATTGGGAAAGAAAAGCATAACACGAATTAGCCAGCAGATAACGCAATGGAATGCGAATATCTCGAAGATGACGTTGACTTCCAAAAGTAAATGGAAACAACTTCACATGCAGAGACATCAACCTTGGTTGTTGTTGGTTGTTGTTCAAACGGATGAAAAAGGTCAGTTTTTTACATGGTTAGATGACAGATCGAAAATTGATCTGCACGATGAACGCTTCTTTCCCAAGGGAAGAGTAATATATTTTGAACCCTTTTTCACATGCTGTCTTTCTCTTTACGTGGAAATCAAGGGCAACGGAACTTAAATTTGTAGAAAAAGAGTTTCAACTTTGTTTCAACTTTACAGAGAGGGGGGCCTATTCTCTTAGCCTTTCTCATGAAATAGAAAGGACATGGAGACAAATAACTTTGCCCATGGGTGGACCGTGATGGCAGTATTTAGTATGGAATGTCGTTGCACTACGGCACCACTATATTAGCAAACACATGATTTTTTGTTACATACGTATAAGCAAATTCGTTTGTTCTCCATGGCCAAAACTAACTTTAATAGTTTTTTTTGCTTATTGAAAATTTGGTGATAATCTAATCAAAACTTTTTAAATGGTACAACCTTATGGTGTGACCTAAATATGGTACAACCTTTAGTAGGCTACTCTGGACAAAACTACCAAATCCTACAAGGAAACAAACAGGCGATCGTTTTTGAAGTTATGGTATGAAAGTGCACGAAGGAAGGGTTGTTTTTTTTTTGTTGGGGCGTAAAACCACTGCGTCCACTGAGTTGAACTTTTGTGGTATAAGGGTTGTTAATTTCATGGGAATCGCTCAACCAACCAAAAACACAACCATCGAGATAATTTATCATCTATATCAATCTGTGCTGGGAAGTTGGTCTACAAAAAATATGTTTACCAATGTTTCCATGATTAGGATCGTAGTTTTTTTCGGCTTTTTCTAGCTGTTTTTCTCCACCGTGAATGTTTTTGTGGAAAAGTTTTTTCAGATAATATTTTTTCGTACTTTTTAAGCAAATTTCCTTATAATTTGGGAAAATTGATCTACAATGCTCCGCTCTTGAGTTATGATTTTTTTGTAATAATTCATGCACGGGAAAATTTCAATTGGGCTACCCGCATTTTTTTAAATTATTTTTCAATCATATATTCATAAAATTTAGGTGTGCACAATGTTTCATAAAAATTTGAGAGCCTTCAGAATAATTTGTACAGAATAAATAACACCCCTAGCTATAGCAATGCCTTCTGTTCAACATGGCCTTGCGTTTTCCGATTGGAGCTCGTAGTAAAATCAAATATCATCGAACAATATCTATAAGGCGCTATTTGGCTTTTATGTAGCTTATCGATAAGCATAATATTTATGAATACAATTATAAGTCATTGAGTTTATAAAGGGGATTATTTGATTCTAAAATCAATAACAGCACAGATAGAAGGGTATGCAGCTGAAATCTCGATATTTAGTAAAAGTACCGCATGTCTCTGTTGATTGGCTACAACATGTTTATGACTTTCAATGGATATGTTGTGTTCAATAAAAATCTAACAAGGAATAAAAATAATATTATTTCAAAATTTTAAAGATGCAAAAAAACAAAAAGATTCAAAATTAATAAATGATAGCACACAACTGCAAATCACTTGCCAAACAATCACCTATTGTCCGAACTTCTCAACATGAACAAACTTCTCCGAGTTAGATACATCCCTGCCAATAACCTTCGTGTAATATTGCGGACCAAGATGAGTTTTGACGTAACGTAAGTCGTTTTTGAGAGTTAACGTAAGTTTCGTCATCCATTAATATGCACTGATCATTGTTCTCCAAATTTCGATTATAGAGCTTCTGAGATCTTTTTCTGGCATTTTTTTTCTGTTTAGAACTTTGTTTGGAAATTTTATTTTAATATGTTTTGAAGCCATGTAGCCGTTCAATTCGTTGGATCATTCTATACGAAGTTCCTGCTTTTTTTTTATCAAATCACACATAAAAATCGATATGTTGTTTTTGATTTCACAACGTACTTGTCAAATTTTGGGTCCAATTTTCGTCCAGATCTCGGCAAATCGGTAACCGTATTGTGCGTTCCAAATTTCTCAATAATTGCATTTGGCAATTTGATTAAATGTCACACCTTTCACAGTACACCAAGTGTGCAAGATTTCTTTCCGCACTGCAATTTGATTTCGCGACATCTTTGCTGCAACAACATACAGTATAAAGTGTGAAACTGGAATTTGACATGTCCATACGTCAAATGAAATATCAAGTGACGATCTGCGTGGATTTCAATTTACTTCTTATATTGTGCTATTAAAGTGCATCTAAAAGTTCAGTAAAAATTATGCACATTTTACGAAAGCTAATTCGGTATTATATTGGAAGTTTATGAGTGGTTTGCTGTCGTGAATCGCATATCAGTCCCATATTTGCTTCAGAAAGACACATTTTCGCATCATCCTAAAGGGACGAATGACCAATTTGGTTAAAGTAAAAAAAAAGGAAGCATCATCCGAATGAACCAAGTTCGCATCTGAACACTCGCGAACGAAAATCATCGCGTACCATATTAATATTGTTATAAGTGATTGGGGACATAGATATTAGATAGATACTTCAACCTGAGAATATGTCTAGCATCCAGATTAAAAATACGAGTTGAAATTAATAAGATTCATCAATCCTAAAAAGTGTGCTATGCTTATCTTGTCAGATAAACGTATTTCGTCTACAATGTGCAAACCTCTTCATTGTCGTGTACTAATAACTCGACTAGTCAGTTATTAGTACACGACACTGAAGAAGTCTGCACATTGTAGACGAAATACGCATATCTGTCGAGACAAGCATAGAGGTAGTTGGAATTAAATGGAAAATACTAATTTTTCTTCTCGTTTTTAGTTAAGATTTATCAATTTTCAGTACGTCATTATAATAGTGGTCAGGAAATCATTTTTAAATCCTATTCACGAGGCGGAGTAAACCCATGTTTGAATTCTTGACAATCTTTAAGAAGATAGAACTAAGTGTAAATATATAGAATACGACCGGTTGACGAAATAAATAAATTAGGCATCCAAAGCTCATGCTTGAGACTCACATTTTCACGCCTCAAACTCAAAATTAAAAAAAAATAGTCCTGCGAAAGAAAATTCTGCACATTTGGTGCTCGGAAAAGGGTGTCACGTACAAAAAAAACCACACTCCTACATTTCGATATAATTCCGTGCGTTTTTCGAAGTTATAGCTATCAAACTTTTTTCGGTAACTTTGCTAAAGTACCGCAGTTTCTGAATTCGGTGGTACATCCATCTCGCGAGAGTTATTAACGTGGAAAAAATCAATTTTACGACATCGATAATTGAGATCTGTTATTGTTTTCTGCTGATCATTCTTTTTGCCGTGCAAACTTCGCACCGCCTGCCGTCTGTTCTGAGAAGCAATACGACAGTTTGTTTATTTTCATCTTCCCCATGGTGAAGAAATCCTACGGCGATCCTTGTTGATCCGCTCGAGGTCGAAGAATTGTATGCACGAAATGCCGCAAGCCATTCCATCTGAAGTGCGTTAGTTTATCCGGGAACCAATTTAGAGCTGTCCGAGAAGGCCCCGGTGCTCTCTGGTTCTGTGTCGTATGCCATAACAGCGACATCACAGCCGAAAATCGCCCCGATGGTTCAGCCGCTGCATATGATATCATTCTTCAGCGCATCACATCAATCCTGAAACTCGTCGGTGCCCAAATCGGCGTGTCACGCTCTATCTACCGTGCAATTGGTTTATCTTTCTTGTGACCAAGTTATCAAAATCCTCGCTCAGCTCAAAGTGATTCGAGAAACTTTCACGATGAGTTTGATCAAAAGCAGTTCGAATTTACGGAAGTTTTCAATTCGTACATCAACAACGACCTGCAACAAACAAACGAGATCGCACCTCCAGTTCAACATCTTCATTCCCGAGAAACGACAGAAGAGTTCCCTAACTTTTTTGTTCCATCAGGAGTACCACATTCCCTTCTTCTTTTCTTTTTTTAGCATTTCAAGCTTATTGATTTCACAATTTGCTTATTGCTTGCTCTCAACTTAGTGTTCGAGATGCACTTCTACAGTTATTAATTGAGAGCTTTCGATGCTAGGTACCATTTTTGCATCATAGCCTATGCCCAGGGAGTCAAGAAAATGTCCTTAACGAAAAATTCCTAGACCAGACCGAGAATCCACCCCAGTCACCTCCAGCACGGTATTACTTTGTAGCTGCACCTTTACCGACTGAGCTAAGGGAGGACCCACTTAGGTAGCCACCTAGGGCCGTTAATATATCTAGTGTATCTCAATGATGTTAAGCTGCTACTTGCATCCTGAGCGGTTCCATATCATTTCAGCAACGAGTAATTTTCATATTTTTTGATTTGCATGAAACCTTGCATACACGTTTTTGGGGAAGAAAAACGCCGTTTTGCATACTTGGTTCGCCATTTTGAATCTAGCCTTACTTATGAGAAGGGCCTATGAAAAATGCACATGATATCTTCAAAAAATTGTATCTCGGAAACGGTTTGTCCGATTGGTTTGGTGTCTTCGGCGAAATTTTAGACAATTGTTGGTGCTATATGGAGAAAATATGCACGGTAAAAAAAAGTTTGGTTTTTGTGTTTTGAACTAAAATATAGATTTTCCCTTAAAAGTGACCTGTCAATAATTTATTTATTATTCTTATGTTATAGCTGACTTAAAATGCTATCTAGTGCACAGTGAGTTGTTCTGGAGAAAAATAGGTTACAATGAAAAAAAAAAATTTAAAAAAAAATACAATTTTCAAAAAAGCTATTAAGAAAAGTCAAAAAAGTTTGTTACCCTAATTTTATGAAAGTACATCAAATTTGCAAGCAAAAAGTACTTCGGTAACATTTTTCTAAGATGCACCGTTTAGAAGATATTACTGATTCAATATTGATTTTTTACTTATTAAGTTTTGGCCCTTTTCGGACTTCAAACTCTCTTTTGCCAACGATTTTAAACTTTATTGGACTGTCTATGATATTCAAGACGCTTCATTTTTAATGTCAGCTCGATATATTCACCAACTCGTATGGATCTCAACGCTGGTAAATGCTCTGTAATCTTATTGATTTTTAATATAAGGTTTGTAACCGGTGGTTCCAAATGAAGGCTTGTGACTCTATCACAAGTAAGGTTAGATTGTGTCTAAATACGGCTCTGTGCAATTCACACTGAGAGTTATAGCAAAAGGCTCTCATTATCCCAAACTTCCCTCACTCACATGGTATCACTCACTCTCATCGTATTTGTTGACAGCGGTTTGAGCGTCGGCAAAAGATACTCAGCCGAAAGAGGCAGCTGCAGGGAGGGCAACGGGCAGGGACCCACAAATATAAAGTAATGAACACGACGAGTTCGGGTTCGTTCGTGTTCCTTATGGCAATTTCGCGGGTATTGAGCTTGGCAGATTAACCCTGTAAAGTCTCTTCTGTCCTGATCGCTAAAGCGAGCAGTTAGTGCGCGCCGTGTTCAATGATTTGTGATGTCTAGTTAAAATCAAAAGTTAAAATTATTGTTAGTCGTGTTAGTTCAGTAGGAATGGTGTCCAAAAGGATATAGGGCACATTGCTTAATTTGTTTCCAAGCATTTCGGAGAAAATTATAGTATTTAAGAAAAAGGTCCACAAAGGGCCTTTTTCTTTATTCTGCTAGCTTTTGTCAGGGAACAGCCATTGGGATTCCCTGACAATAAGAGACAAAAGGACAGAAGAATTGGAGGCCATCTTGTACCGTCCAAAGTCGCTAGTGAACGTTGTGCAAGGTCGCCGGCTAGAATTTTTCAGCCGACTTGAATGATAAATACTGCCACCACATCACCATCAACCCGCCACCAAACCGTCATCAAACCGCCACCAAATCGTCATCAAACCGCCACCGCATCGTCATCAACCCGCCACCAAACCACCACCACACCGCCCGCCACTAGTCCACCTAAAAAAACAAACCGCAAGTAGAAAATGTGACGTCACAATTTAGTTTAGACCTAGTTAATAAATAAAATCATTAATGTACATAAAACACGTAATACTTCTATACACAATTAAAAGTTTATATTTAAAGGCATTTAAGATGTTTAAAATTTCACCACTGTCCTTATTTTGTTCCGTTTAGCCGAACTCGAAAGGAGTTTCCATACCTCCCTCACTTTTAGGTTCAAACAGAAGAGTTTTTTTCGAGTGGCCTTTGAGCTAGTACAAACCATAAGATGATATTTGTATTCACCATTCCCTAGCTGTTCTTGCGAGTAGTTCCTCATGTTGAGTTCCCGCTAGAAATATATGTTGAGTGCTGTGAGTGTTTATACTGTTTGACTTTCATACGACCCTGTAGATCCCTAGACCGACTGAGCCTAGCCGAGGGAGTTACAAATTGGCGCCCAACTAAAAAATGTTAGGATAATTAATTTACCTAACCGGTTACAACACCACTTCACACTCAGGAGAGGAAGGGGAAAACAGTGTTTACTGTTTTAGAGCGTTGCGTTCTCTGAACGGCAATTTATTAGGAATCTATTCAAAATTTGCACGTTTATGGTTTTTTTTAATTGCATAGGGTTACCCCTCGTGTGATAATTCGTTTATCTGGTTTTGTTGCTTGCTTGCTTATATAGTAGAAATTGATTTATTATATGTTGTTTTTTTTAGGTTTCTGGAAAATTTTCATGTTTGCTGAGGTTGTTAAGGTGGTAACGAGTGAGCCCTAGAATCATAGAAACCAATTTGAAAAATGTCCTGGAGTCTGGTTAATTGGAATTAAGACTGAGAAGGGTGAGTACAGGTGGATAGAAGAGTGAGTCTGGAGAGGGCACAGACGTTGATCTGGTCGTGATTCGAGCGCTCGTTACGGCCTGAATAACATAGTGACAAGAAGAATCTCTAGAGATGGATTCCGAATTTCAAATGAAATATCGGACACTTTTGGTTCACCATTTGGAAAAGGAAGAGATAGAATTTGAGTTAGATATTAGATCTGTACCGTATGAGAAAGCAGAAAATGTAGGAACATTGAGAAGGCGTTTAAGGGAGGTTTTGAAGAAGGAGAAAGACGAATAGATTGAGATAGATTTAGCAAAATGTGAACGGCGAGCAGTGGACGGTGAAATTAATTTAATAGATGGAAAGGTAAAAGAGATAAGCGATTTTTTAGATAAGGAGAAACCTTTCGACGGTATAAAGGATTCCCTCAAAACACGTTTAGTTCACTACTTTGCTCGATGTTCGGCAGTACAAAAAGTAGCTGAGGAAGAACCAGATCTAGAAGATTTAGATAGGCTTTTGAGTACGATTCGTGAGCTGTATAACAGATATTTCACGATTTTTTCACCCGTTGAGTCGATCCGCAAAGAGGTTTTGCTACAAATTTCGAATTCTCTAACTCAGTTACAATTAACTCAACCTTCCACGTCAGGAACTTCAAAGCAGATCCCAAGTAGGTCCCAAGGTACCCAAACGGATGATGATTTAGGCTCGCAGGATGATCAACGGTCGAATCAGTCGAGTTCAGGGCATATTCCGGTTAGAAGACAACTTCAGTCGAATTTTAACCCTGCGAAGGACTTGCTTCCGCCTGGTCAACGTACTGTTCAACAACCATCCGATCGGGGGATTAGTGCGTATCGTCCTGAGGAAAGAGAAGTAGTTCTGAATCGGTATGATTTGTCAGGCAGGGATGGGACTCGTAGAAGCAAAAATGATTCGTCGGGTGTGGTTTCTTCAATACAAATTTGAAAGAGTGTCCGTTTTGCTCAAAAAACGCGGATGCACCCGTCTGAAGGGGCAGGCGGATAAATCTAACTCACAGAAAAACCCCTCAAATCCCGACTATACTATTTGTTCACTTGGACTTCGACAGATAGAGGAAGATGAATATATGGGCTACTCCAGGTTCGAGATTAGCGAACATTTTCTTAAAATTGCGAACGATGATAGACCCTTCGTAAAAGTAGACGTTATGAATGTACCACTAATTGGCTTGCTCGATAGCGGGGCTAATCGTAGCATTCTGGGTATTGGATACAGTTCTCTCCTTAAATCATATAGGCTTCGGTTACAGCCAGTAAACATTGATATTAGCACCGCGAGCGGTCAAAAATTGGATGTTTTAGGATGTGTAGAGTTGCCGGTGACGTTTAGAGGAGTGACAAAGATATTGTCAGCTCTCGTGATCCCATCCGTAAAACGAAATCTGATACTTGGATCAGATTTCTGGCAATCGTTTGGAATTGTGGCATCTGTAGTGACGAATGAAGGCCAGATTGTTGTAGACGAGCTGGTGGATCACGAAGAGTCAATATTATCGCAGGAGCAACAGAAACAGCTGGAGGAGGTGATAGAGTTGTTTAAGCCCGCCGTGGACGGCCGACTTGACATGACGGCGATGATTAGCCATCGCATAGAACTCTCGGAAGAAGCTAAAAAGCTCCCTCCTGTGCGTATCAACCCGTTTCCTACCTCCCCTAGTCGGCAAGAGAAGATTAATATGGAACTCAACAATATGTTACAGTGCGGCGTTATAGAACGATCGTACAGTGACTGGGCACTCCGCCTTGTACCAGTTGACAAGCCGGATGGATCGGTCCGGTTGTGTCTAGATGCCAGGAAGCTGAATGAGCGAACCGTCCGGGATTCTTACCCTCTCCCACACGCAGATCGAATTCTGAGTTGCCTAGGGCCGAGTCGTTACATTTCGATTATAGACTTATCGAAAGCATTCCTACAGGTTCCGCTTCATCCACGTTCTAGAAAATATACTGCGTTTTCTGTTTTGGGCAGAGGGCTGTTCCAGTTCACTCGGATGCCTTTCGGACTAGCCAACAGTCCGGCTACCTTGTCAAGACTGATGGACAGAGTGTTAGGAGGGAGTGAACTGGAATCATACGTATTTGTTTACCTCGATGATATCATCGTGGTAAGCAATACATTTGAAGAACATCAGGACAGACTCAGAGACTTGGCACACAGACTCAAAGCCGCAAATTTGTCCATTAATATAGGAAAATCGAAATTTTGCGTACCTGAGGTTCCATATTTGGGGTACATTCTTAGTCGAAATGGGCTTCGTCCCAACCCGAATCGCGTCGAAGCAGTTGTCAATTTTGAAAGGCCCAAATCTCTACGGGCCCTGCGGAGATTTCTGGGTATGTGCAATTATTACAGGCGATTCATCGTCACGTTCAGCGAGATCGTTCTTCCGTTGACCGACCTTTTGAAGAATCAACCGAAAATAATCAAATGGAATGAGCAGGCTGAGACCGCGTTCGTCCGAATAAAAGAGCTGCTAATCAGCGCTCCAATACTCACAAACCCGGATTTTTCGAAGCCGTTTAGCATCCATTGTGATGCAAGTGATTCAGCGATCGCCGGAGTGTTGATGCAGACGTACGACGAGATAGAGAAACCAGTTGCCTATTTTTCGCGGAAGCTAGGCGGAGCCCAACAACGCTATGCGGCAACAGAGAAGGAAGCCCTAGCGGTTTTGAAGTCGTTGGAGAAATTTAGATGTTACATTGAAGGGGCGAAGTTTACGGTAATAACCGACGCCTCCGCATTGACCTTCATTCTTAGAAGCAGCTGGAAAACCTCATCCAGGCTGAGTAGGTGGAGCCTGGAGCTTCAAAAACATGAAATGGAAATTAAACACCGCAAAGGAGTGGATAATATTGTGCCAGACGCTCTGTCCAGAGCAGTGGAAGAGGTCTGTGCAACGGCCGATAAATCAGACTGGTACAATTACGTATGTCATAAGGTTCAGGAAGAGCCAGAGCACTTCAAAGATTTTCGAGTCGAGAATGGAATCCTTAAGAAGTTTGTCTCGAGCCCAGAGAATATTGATTATCGCTTTGAATGGAAAATGTGTGTACCAACTGTGCTGCGAGAAAAAGTATTGTATGATGAACATGATGAGTCGTTGCACATGGGTTACGAAAAAACCCTGGCAAGAGTCCGCAAGAAGTTTTACTGGCCACATATGGCAAAAGAGATTAAAGCCTACGTCCAAAAGTGCCAGATCTGTCAGGAAAGTAAACCGAGCAACAGATCCCAACACCCGGTAATGGGAAACCAACGGATTACGACGAAACCGTTCCAGATAATCGCGCTCGACTTCATACAGTCGCTTCCCAGAAGCAAATCGGGAAATTGCCATCTTCTTGTGATGATGGATCTTTTCTCGAAATATTGTCTACTGTTTCCACTACGAAAGATCTCAAGTTCACAAGTCATCAAAATCCTCGAAGATAGCTGGTTCCGCAGATATGCCGTACCAGAATGTCTCATTTCAGATAACGCTTCAACGTTCTTGTCCAAAGAATTCAAGGTACTGCTAGAAAAGTACCGCATACAACACTGGACCAATTCAAGACACCATTGCCAAGCCAATCCCGTCGAAAGACTGAATAGGACGATTAATGCGTGCATTCGCACTTACGTTCGAACAAATCAAACCCTTTGGGATACCCGGATATCCGAAGTGGAACATGTTCTGAACTCGACTCCACACAACTCTACTGGTTTTTCTCCGTACAAAATCATATTTGGTCACGAAGCGATTGGAAGAGGCGATGAGCATCGAGCAGACCGCGAGGAAGAAAATGTTTCGGATCAAGAGAGATTGGAAAATCGGTATAAAATCGACCAACATATTCGTTATCTAGTAATCAAGAACTTACACAAACAATATAAAAAGAATTCACACTATTACAATCTTCGTCGCAAACAACCGGCTCCAGTGTACGATATTGGCCAGAGAGTACTGAAAAGGAACTTCAAACCGTCCTCCGCCGTTGACAAGTTCAATGCAAAGCTTGCTCCATGTTATTCCCCCTGCATCATCAAAGCTCGGGTTGGCACAAGCTCATATGAGCTGGTCGATGAGTCCGGGAAATCTCTGGGTATCTTCTCCGCGGCCGATCTCAAACAGTGTACCTGAAAAGAAAAGAAACAGAATTAATTAACGTAAGAATCGTGAATAAAAATTTTGTCAGCACATAAAGTGACGTAAAATTAATTATATTTAGCCTGATAGGTAGTTTGATCCCTTTTTCCGTGTACTGCAGACCGGGAAAAGGCTGAAATAGTAGAACGCAAAGAATAGATGAATGAAATGCAGCTCAGTTCGGAATAAACAAGTTCAATAGTCATCTCAAGTTAGAAGTACTTACCAGAAGGAATAATCCACTTGATCCCGGAAAATATGTCCATGACGATCTTCCAATAAAACACTAAATGGCAACAAAACCGATAAACGATTATTTATTTGGGGAAATCATCATTAAACGCGCGCTACAAGGCAAATTTTCCGCGGATCGACTAGATTTAGCGAAGAGGAATCGAAAGCAAACAAACTC
Source organism: Aedes japonicus (assembly GCA_034211315.2). Classification (NCBI taxonomy): domain Eukaryota; kingdom Metazoa; phylum Arthropoda; class Insecta; order Diptera; family Culicidae; genus Aedes; species Aedes japonicus. Next base: position 186,762 of record JASCZW010001631.1, on the reverse strand, counting down.
ATAGTAGAAAAGGATGTGACTGACAGATAAATGAGTACCGCACGATGGCTGAGTGTGCTTAACTTACAATAGAGTAACCGTCATAGTTTTGGTCATGCTCATAAATACAGGAGCAGGGACCGTAAAATTCAAAGCGAATAGTGCATAATTTCGTTTGAGGTCGCTTGTTAGAGATATAAAACACTAATGGTTAATTAATTTTGTTCCAAGATAGGGTTAACTGTCTTTTCGCAGCCGGTAGGAGGGGTATTGTAACCGGTGGTTCCAAATGAAGGCTTGTGACTCTATCACAAGTAAGGTTAGATTGTGTCTAAATACGGCTCTGTGCAATTCACACTGAGAGTTATAGCAAAAGGCTCTCATTATCCTAAACTTCCCTCACTCACATGGTATCACTCACTCTCATCGTATTTGTTGACAGCGGTTTGAGCGTCGGCAAAAGATACTCAGCCGAAAGAGGCAGCTGCAGGGAGGGCAACGGGCAGGGACCCACAAATATAAAGTAATGAACACGACGAGTTCGGGTTCGTTCGTGTTCCTTATGGCAATTTCGCGGGTATCGAGCTTGGCAGATTAACCCTGTAAAGTCTCTTCTGTCCTGATCGCTAAAGCGAGCAGTTAGTGCGCGCCGTGTTCAATGATTTGTGATGTCTAGTTAAAATCAAAAGTTAAAATTATTGTTAGTCGTGTTAGTTCAGTAGGAATGGTGTCCAAAAGGATATAGGGCACATTGCTTAATTTGTTTCCAAGCATTTCGGAGAAAATTATAGTATTTAAGAAAAAGGTCCACAAAGGGCCTTTTTCTTTATTCTGCTAGCTTTTGTCAGGGAACAGCCATTGGGATTCCCTGACAATAAGAGACAAAAGGACAGAAGAATTGGAGGCCATCTTGTACCGTCCAAAGTCGCTGGTGAACGTTGTGCAAGGTCGCCGGCTAGAATTTTTCAGCCGACTTGAATGATAAATACTGCCACCACATCACCATCAACCCGCCACCAAACCGTCATCAAACCGCCACCAAATCGTCATCAAACCGCCACCGCATCGTCATCAACCCGCCACCAAACCACCACCACACCGCCCGCCACTAGTCCACCTAAAAAAACAAACCGCAAGTAGAAAATGTGACGTCACAATTTAGTTTAGACCTAGTTAATAAATAAAATCATTAATGTACATAAAACACGTAATACTTCTATACACAATTAAAAATTTATATTTAAAGGCATTTAAGATGTTTAAAATTTCACCACTGTCCTTATTTTGTTCCGTTTAGCCGAACTCGAAAGGAGTTTCCATACCTCCCTCACTTTTAGGTTCAAACAGAAGAGTGTTTACCGAGTGGCCTTTGAGCTAGTACAAACCATAAGATGATATTTGTATTCACCATTCCCTAGCTGTTCTTGCGAGTAGTTCCTCATGTTGAGTTCCCGCTAGAGATATATGTTGAGTGCTGTGAGTGTTTATACTGTTTGACTTTCATACGACCCTGTAGATCCCTAGACCGACTGAGCCTAGCCGAGGGAGTTACAGGTTGGATCTACAATTCTCAAAAGCGAATCTGTTGTTAGGATCTAGGTGTGTTATTAGACACCGAATTGGCGTTTACGGAACATGACGTTTTTATAACCTCCAGTCTCTAAGATACTTGATTTCATATTTCGCATTGCAAAAATAGTGAATGATTAAAATCACTACTGTTTGTTAGTGAGGTCGATATTAGGATATTCGTCTGTCGTTTGGGCGCCGTATCAAAATTGCATCTTACTTATCGAGGCAATTCAGCAAAAATTTCAGCGCTTCGCTTTAAGACACCTTTCATGGAATGATCCAATCAATTTCCCAAGTTATGATGAGCAATGTGATGTTTCGAAAACGCTCTTTGTTTCTGACCTTCTCCAATCGAAAATTGATAGTCCTCGACTGTGTCGCGGCTCAACATAAATATTCCCTATCGTCCACTTCGCTCCTCTTCGTTGCTTTTTCTACACGGTGCTCGAACGAATTACGGGCAGAACGAACCATTTTCAAATATGTAGATGAAAGGCTTGCAAGATGGAACACGATCCGTTTTTTGCTCGTAACATGTATAATTTTAATTTTTTTCGCGGATCCAAAGACATCTTTTGAAAGAGGAACTAAAAGGCTTCAAATTTGTCCAAAGACCTGATTATTTATAGACATAAAAAAAAGTATGGCCTATTTTTGGAATCCATCGAAAATTGCAATTTCAAAAAATGGTTTGTACGATGGAACACGATCCGTTTTTTGATATGTAGAATTTTATTTTTTTCGCGGATCCAAAGACATTTTTTGAAAGAGGAACTAAAAGGCTCCAACTTTGTTCAAGGAACTGATTATTTATAGTCATCAAAAAAAAATATGGCTTATTTTCGAAATTCTATTGCTATTTTAATTATGCCAACACTTTCGAACAATGAAACCTGGAAGAGCTACGTCGAATGAGTGTATTCACTCCATAAGCAAATGAAAATTGATGAATAGTAAAAAATATGAGGTTAACACTTGACAGCGCGATAGTGTTGTCGCTGTGAATGTCAAAAGTGGCGCTTACAAGCCGTTCCTCTATCGATCCTACAACCGCTGTTTCAACGAATTTGACTTTGATGTTCCTCGTCCCACTCTTCGAAAAAGATTTTACAAAGTACTCGCAGCTCTACAAAACAACACACGTTAGATTTTTTTTAGTTCAAGTTAGTTTATTATTATATATAGCCCGTTAAGTAGATTTGAGCAATCATTTGGAAGCTATGTTATATTCAGTTGATACGAAAATAAAATGCTCTAATTCGGCCTTTTGAAATGGTACAGAAAAGTTTATTCAGAAAAGTTGCTTAAGGGAAACTTAAGGATAGGAATATGTTGACATGATACTCGCTTTGTTGGAAGCCGAGAACACCTCTGCACTTCCACGAGAAATCACTGGGATTTTGGATAACAGTATTGGGTAGCAGCAGGGTTCGTTTTGGTTAACGATAAGCTGAAGTGTAAACAATTTAAAATTAGTACCGATTTCCGATTTGAACCGATTTAAACCAACAGTAAGTATGCTTTTGGGGCCATTCACAAAGTGTGATTGTGGGTTTTCATTGGGAAAACAAAGTGATTTTTACTAATGCTGAAATGCCGATATTGAACAGTTTGAACCAACAGTAAGGATGCTATTGGGGCCACTCACAAAGTGTGATTGTGGTTTTTCATTGGGAAAACAAGGCAATTCATCTCAACGCCTGAGAGCCAATTTAGACCGATCATCACCAACAGTACAGATGCCGCTGTAGTCACTTAAAAAATGGAACAGTGGTTGATTTGTTCCAAGCTAGGGTGGCCCGACAAGAATGGCGAACGAATAATTTGGATCACAATTAATTATCTACCTCTCCACCGACCCATCTTACCCGGCGAACCACGACATCTCATGCTCACTCGATCACGCACAATGAACAATAAGCAAACGAAACAATAGAAACATCGCTACGCCCCATAACACAATATTGCGGAGCAAAGTATTGACACAACCGATTCAACCAGTTAAACTGATAGTCGACGCAAACTTATTAAAAACAATTTTTATTAATATAGGTACAATGGGTAACAGTCTCCTGTCTTTCTCCACGTCCTTGAGAGCACTTGATACCTGATGTGTCGCTTGTACTCAACTACGCATGTGTCCGTCCAGTTTCTGATACACTATTTTATCTTCATGCCTGACTGAAGTATTATTACCAGAAGCAGCTATGTTTTTCTTTTTCTACTCGCAGTCGATCGATCACTCGCATCACAGAACAACAGATAACCGAAACAATAGAAACGCGCTATACCCGAAAACAAAACGGTGCGCAAATATCGACACCCTATGCAACCGCAATATCGCTACGAAATATCCACATATACTGCGAATATGGAAAACTAAAAGTATAAACCAGACCTAACGCATCATCACATCTGCGCTAAAAACTTTGAACGCGTTTTTCTCGAAACCATGTTTTTCAATCTAACTTCAAGCCCCGGGCTTGAACTATTAATCCGATTCTCTGCATAAATAACTGTTTGAAAGGTTATAATATTTTGTACGGCTTGAACTAAAAATTGGCATTAATAATTAATTATTTATAATTTTTTAACACGGTGATATGAAAAAACGTAGCGAAAAATTAAACTTTTCAGTTTAAATGATCACTTTGCAATGAGTTTAAGTCTAAATTGTCTGAAATTTAGTTCAAGCCGTAGAAAATGATAACTATATTTGATTTCTGTCCACTACAAGAGGCTGCAGGCCTGAAGTTGTCGCCCCATGTTTTGCGCGCAGAGGCTTACGGAAATCGCCATTTTGTAACCGCCATTTTGAATTTTCACAATTTTTTTATCTCTTTGAAATCTTGAATAGTAATCAAATTTAATCATTAATTGTTATGTTATGTATTCTCCGTGCGTGGAGTAACGATTATGATGTAGAAGGAGATGTTCGCTCATCACCATGAGACACCAAGAGTGAACATTAATGTTTTTGGCTAGAATGAAAGATATGAAGAGAAAGTTTTGATAGTTCTGCCAGTGTGCGGCAGGCTTGGAAATAGAACAGATGTTTAGAAAATTGAGCGAAAAGGGCATGTCTTCAGTGGTACTTGAACCAAGGACGTCCATTTTTGCCTAACATCCCACTGCGGGGCAGGTTGAAGCACGGACTAAGTCCGCCACTTCAACAGCCACTTCAACAGCCACTTCAACAGCCACTTCAACTTCAATTTGTGCATGCTCTATTAAATACAAAGTTTATATATAAAATCAATTGAAAAATATCTCGTGCATTGTAAGACCCGAGCATACACTCTTAGAAATTATGAATTTTACACGAGACGTAATTCAAGTTAGAAAAAAGTCGGGGAACGTAAAGAAAGATTTCGCGTAAAATTATGTCTCCTGAAAGTGACACATACGCAATTAGACGAAAGATGTGTTTGATTGAATTTATTTTCTACTCTCTTTCAACTCATTCTTATGTGCTGAAGGACGCTTGCATGTGTCGGTCTCGGGGGACAGACATTTACTTAACATTTTGGTAGTGTGTAACGGTTAATTGTGTTTCATCATTCATTAAATTTATCATGAATGCGCGATAAATTCTCGCGAAATTTGGGTGAAAACGCAAACAGTGAGTTAAATCTCTTCGATATCTTTTCCAATAAGTGCGCAAATTACCCAATTTAAACGCGCAGTTCTATAAGCGTTTTCCTCTTCCGAAGACATAATTTCTCGCTTCTGTTCGCACCTCCTCAATCTAGCTGAATTCAGAATGACAACAGTTCCCAGGCTGAACTTCCAGTTAAGTACGCAACCCTTAGCTGGCGGTATTTGTCATCTATTGACCCGTGGAAGAATGAGGTAGGAACTTGTGAGACCAGAGCTATGTTGCGGGGACGCACGCTCCTTTGCGACTCACCATTTTGCAGCCCAATTAGTTGAAGACATTGCATGTCACCATAAAATACAACCAGTTACTGATACGTTTCTTCACCCAATAATCTCCACGAAGACACACCTCGCTCAAATGGCTCCTTCCATACAAACGTTAGAGATAGGGAGGATTTGCTATCTACCCTAAGAAAACGCAGGGAATCCCGCAGACTTCAGTAGATATCAAAAGAAAAGGGAAATTAATAACCGGAGAGAAAAGTTAAACAGAATGCCCTGTTGGGTACAGTACAACCAAAGTTATTTAAAAACGGTCGTTAGGAGCATTTAGTCTAAGGAGTTTAAGTGATGCTCGATTTCTCTTCAACGGTTGGGACTTAAGCCTTAACTAAAGTCCAAACCCCATATGGCTTTTAGTTATAGAGCAATTACTCGATCTCTAAAATGAGAAGAACGTCTGCGAGAACATTTTTCCTCTGGCGGAAGAGGCATGTTAAAAAAATCTTGTCCTAGCATATAACCTGCTACATAATGGATAAAGCTCAACCGTATTATAGATAACAGCCAAATGTTCCAAAAGACGTAGCGAGAATCTCTAGGATGTCAAAATTCGCCTTCCGACAAATGTCTTTGACTTTCAGATGGAAGCCACCATGTTCGCCCGGATAAAAATAACCATACAATTACAATACAATAATATAAAATAACATTAAAATCTATTTCCGATCATGAATCTTATTGTTCATGAATCAGATAAATGAAAAATGCATATTTTCATTACAATAGATTTACAATTCACTCTTTATGCTAGAATTTTCAACAACTGAGAAATAATATAATTAATAGTAATTGACTCAAATTTGTTCGGAAAATAATGATTTTTTCTATAGTTAAGATACATAACAACCCCTCTTTTCTATTGTCGATGTCTCAATTTACATTAGATTCTATTGTGGTAACAATAACTCCTATTGTCATCTTATGGTTGTGAACAATACTACTAATTGTACAAACTATAGATTCTATTGTATGGTAACAATATATTCAATTGTAAATCTATGAGAATTTTTTATTCGGGCGGTCTCCTCTGGTGGAATACCATCGTCGCAATTGATTTGGCTTCCGTTGCAACTCGGTTCCAACACAACTTTTCGAATGGTAGCCTGAAGGCGTAGTGTCACAAAACCGAAACGTCAACACACACTAAAAAACACCAGGTCCGTTCTTCGCACAAGGCTGGCCTCATCTTTACTCAATTGATTCGTTGTGGATGCGTTTGCGTAAATTTGACAGTTTTCCCATAGGTTTTCTGAACGCAAACGTACCTATTTTGGACAAGCGAACAGTAACGTCCGGTTCACTTTCAATAAATGAAAATTTGATTGGCGATTAAGTATTAACTCCCTCGTACAGAATCGAATTGTATCACAAGAAAAGCTTCGGCAAGACTCACATATTCAACCGTTGTATTCAAACTTCCGTAGAGTAAAAAAAAATCATATTAAATAATATGATTTCCCAATATTAGTTTTATTCAATTTCATTACTACACCCAAATGCACGAACCTCCCTGTTAAGACTACTCATAAGATCTTTGGACCAATTTTTTTGTTTTGTTTTTAAGAACGTTACGACCAATTATTTTTTTTTGTGCCAAAATCCATGTTTTATTCATATCTTCTTCATATCTTCTCTGCCGTTCGTGGCTTATCAATGCTCGCTTTAAGATCCACCACGAACTTTGGTGTCAATGGTTTAGTAGGAACTGTGGTGAAAAAATCTCCAGGCAAATGAAGCGTAAATCTGTAGGTTCTTCTCTCAAGTTCATCCTAAGCAGAACGGTCGGAAACGGAGCTCTGATGGGTACTTCAAAACGAGGTACCCACCCATTAATTAATGTATCCGCTACTGAGGCTGCAGTCATATTTTCGATGGGGATAACCTCTTGTCAACGAGAGAATTTGTCAACCCATAAACTGGTGGAAGACGAGGTGATCTACTGTATTGATGATTCATTGTGCCTGTGTATTTTTGCCTTTTGGAAGGCGATACACTGAAACAAATCGACGCCAATTTGGGTCCTGATAGTCCCCAAAAAATGTTAACACATTTGGTTTTAATTTGGCTTTGCACACGCTATTCAAAGTTTGTATGGGAATTAGTATGAAGAATCTCAAACTTACATTTCCAGATCCCTAAGGGAAGGTCCATTAATTATGTCACGCATTAGGGGGGGAGGGGGGGTTTGAGAAAACGTGACGATCCTTACAAAAAAAATTGAAGGTCCATACAAAAAACGTGACAAGGGGGGGAGGGGGGGTTGTAAAAAGTCAATTTTTGCGTGACGTAATTAATGGACGTTCCCTAACATCTTGATATTATATCCTTAAACCAAATCTTATATACATTCATATAGTGTAAGTTGTCAACTATCAAAATGCCGAAGATACCTGCTATGTAAATTTTATACAAAAAAAAAGTTATTCATCAAATATAATAATAAGAAGTAAAAATATGTAATGTATATAAAATATCTTCTTCTTCTATATATATAAAAATGAAATGCTGTGAAGTGATAAAATTTGTTCACTCTAGGAATCAAAACAAAGAAGATAGTAACCAAAACAAACCACCCAAAAATGTCAAAACGGAATTGAGGTTAGGGCCCGTGCACTGATCTATACGATTCATAGCGAGCACGTATAAACTGAACGTTTGTATTGGTGACACCTCGCAGCGAGATGGAAATTCTCGATCAACAATAGAATAGGGCCTATCAACATTTGTAACCAACTATTCCTAAGCCCTTTTTCTCTTAAGCCATAAGCCACCCACGCAAATCAATACCATAATAATGTATGGAAAAGTTTCTCTACACGATGATGCTATAGATTTGCGTGTGTAGTCCATGGCTTGCGAGAAAAAATGCTCGAAAGTATATGTTTACAAATGTTGATTAACCCTATTCTATTGTTGGTCAAGAATTGGAATGAAGGTCAATGGAAAGTGAAGGTATTAGTTTATGTCTTTTGTGTTGAACTGACAGATGTGTAATTACGTTTTTGTTTACATTAGTATCGTTCGCTGTGTGATTAAAAGTGTAACAGGAAGGTGAAATCGACGATATTACTAGAATTTAGAAAAACACAAATTATTTCGATTTCAGTTTTGATTTCAGTTAATTTCAATTAGTATGGTTGTACAATGCCTCCAACTAGACAGAATAATATCGGTCGGCTGCTAGCTCAGTAAACTCTCGAATGAGACAAAGCGACTATCAGCGTGCAACTCAAACTGAATTGGATCGACAACGGATTTCACGGGCTCGAATGATGTTGAGTGAAGAAGAAAGAGCAGCTCAAAATACAAGCGATGGAGTTAGAAAGAAGCGTAATCGGCATGTATCAGAAAGATCTGGCAACAATCGTGCCCAACATAACCTTATAAAACAATTACGAAGGCAATCCTACATTCCACCAAATCTTGATGACAATGCGAATATATCAGTCGCCATTGGATCAATGAGTGTAGTTTGTTATCATTGTAATACATTGAAGTTCCCAAATGAAACACCAGAGCCTTTGCGCTCATTTGTGTCGGGATCAGGAACTGGTTCTAAACATTTTCTGCAGAACATCCAGAGTTATAATAGTTGTTTTCAAATGACTTCTTTTGGCGCATTGAACCTTAATGCTTCAAAGAGTTTAAAAATTAGTAAATTATGAAATTGTGAAAGCGTCTACTTTACAGGTCAAATTTACCAAAACGCGAATTCAATGTTGCCACCGACGGACGCAGACCATCTATGTCTACAGATTTATTTCAAGGGAGATTCACTCAGCAACATTATTCCACCATGAAGCGAGACATTGTACAACAAGTGCAAGCGATGCTTCATGAGCCCAATGGATTGATTCAAATGTTCAAGACTACTCTAGATCGAATGCTTGCGATTCGAGCTAATACCATAGACTAACTCTTAGATCAGTAGGTCCCGAACAAATACGATTTTTGTTTGGCTAAGTCAGTACTAGCACATCGGTCCCAAGCTTGGTCCCAAGCTTAATTATATGCCCCTAATAATGAACTCACACGAACGCACTCTCAAAAATTCTGTCAAAATAACACAGCAAATCAAAACAAAGCCAAAAGTGAACTTATTTCAAATCGCAAGTTGCATATTGATTGATGCTAATACCTTCCTAAATTTTCCAATAAGTAGTTTAATTGTAAGCAGGACAACGTCTGCCGGGTCAGCTAGTATAATAATATAAATAAAATAAAATACATAAAATATATGAATATAAAATATAAAAAACATATAAATAATAAGAAAACAAAAATAAGAATAAAACATCATACCTAAAGTGTTTATTTAATGTTTTATTGAATAACTGTTTCTGTATAAAATTTATATGTCAGGTATCTTCGGCATGTGTGTGTGTGTGTGTGTGTGTGTGTGTGTGTGTGTGTGTGTGTGTGTGTGTGTGTGTGTGTGTGTGTGTGTGTGTGTGTGTGTGTGTGTGTGTGTGTGCGTTACAAATAATGTCACATCGGTTTCTCAGCCATCTGTGAACCGATTTCAGTTCTGTTGACGGCAAATGGAAGCTACAACATTCATTCATATAGAACGCTATTGATTTTTTTTTTCATTCGGACATTTCGTTACGAAGATATGAACGAAACAGTACTTGACGGCCTATTATAATAGTAATCAAACAGTTTAGTCTCCAATTACATACTGAGCTATTTGTGTACCGATTTTCGTTTTGTTGGTGCCAAATCAAAGCTATAAATAACTGGTCAAAATTTCATTATGATTGGATAATCCTTCATGGAGATATGACCAAAACAATACCTGAGAGCTAATTGTGAGATGAAAATATACTCGTTGCAGTGCAAAACCAAACAAGACCAATCACACCAATCGATGCCACTTGCATTCTATTGTGTCGCATCTGGGGCATTGTATAGCACATACAGCGGACTAGCCACACTATGTGGTGTGGACTTCGAGTGGACTGGTTTTGAACTGCAACGCGTATATTTGAAAATGCTCCATTTACTATAACTACATAATTTTCAACGAACATGCACTTATTAAGCATCTTGAGTCCATATCAATAATCAAAATTGACGTTTAGGATTGTCTTATAATTTATTCTATGGACTGATTATATGAAATTTATAATATTTATGTAATTTCCCCTTTTATATAAATAACATAAACAGGTCGTTAAAGACAATTTATGGCAATTCTTGCCATAAATGCCTCACACGATTCTTGATCCAACCGATATCCAGGTACATACTACCACAAAAGTTCAATTCAGTGGACGCAGTGGTTCTTCCGAAATAAGACAAATTGATTTTGTAATTATTTAGAAATTGATTTTGCAAATATTACGCGTTGCTTTAGGTAATGTTGTTATCCATACAAGCTTCTATTATAGTGGAAATATACTACTGTTCCCGAGTACTGGGTTGTGCTAAGGCAGCATAATTAATCATCAATTAAAAGAGAGATTTGAGCAATAAAAAATGAAAAAAGTGCCATTAAATTATTAAGGCCTGTGCCAACAAATAGTGTGATCAGCATAAAAATTAGAATGAGCATAAAGATGAGAAAAGATCTTCGGATAATCTGAAATTGTGACACAGTAGATATGTCAATTAAGATATAGATATGGATAATCTATTTCGCCAAATTATGTAATTTGAGCACTAAACTATTCGCATATGTCTTTTAATTTTGTTAGATTTTCCCATAAAAACAGTAAATGAGCAATGGATATTTATTTATCCATTGCTCATTTTACTGTTTTTATGGGAAAATCCAACAAAATTAAAAGACATATGCGAATAGTTTAGTGCTCAAATTACATAATTTGGCGGAAATACTGCCATATTTAATTGCACATATACTAATAGCTGTTGCTTTATTTGATAGATTTACCGGTCACAATTAGATTATCCGAAGATCTTTTCTCATCTTTTATTGCTCATTCCTAATTTTTTAATGCTGATCACACATTATTTGTTGGCACAGGCCTTAATAATTTAGTGGCACTTTTTTCATTTTTTGGTGCTTTTTCTGAATTACTAAGTGCAGGTAAATATTTTAGCCGTTGTGCTAAATAAAAACCATGAACAGCCATCTGTTCGTATTTCTTTTCTTCTCTTTTTTGGTAAGCAAAACTTAAGGTAAATTCCTAATAGTGCACATCAGAACCGTATAAATGACGGGTAGCTACTCTGGCCCCCAATGTGGCACCACCAGTCGACGTAATAAACCTGATTTGGATCATGAAACGATTTGGGTCATGTAATAGTGCTAGTGATGTGTCGAAAACCAAATGAATCAGCATCTAACAATAAGAGGGAGCCAAATGAAACCGCTTACAATGCAAGAAACCGAGATGCTGCATTACCGGATCCTTTCATAGTTCGATAGAGCTGGAAGTTGGCGCGGTAGAAATTATGAAAATAAATACAGTTCGCGAAGGCCGTGAAACGCGTTACCTTCTACGAATGTATGTAAGAAGCCTCCATCCTAGCGTAGGCCGTGCCCTGCATGCGGTTCCACTTAACAGAAAGATCATACTTTGTTACCGTTCTAATTTCAACATATTGCTGTATGAAGGGCCAAATGGAACGCGTTACCCCTACCCACAAGCTAAAAACAAACGTCGAAAAGCGCATCAAAATGACAAACCTCTCAACACAGTATAAGGCGTAGTATACGATCCAGATACCAGCAACAATGCTGAAAAAGACATACAGCAGCACTTAGCCTCTCAAGAATAAAAAAACGAATTGATGGAACTCTTCGAAATACCCCTCTGGTAGTATTGTCGTTTTATGGAAGTATCGTTCCTGACTAGGTCTACTCAGCCTACTGCGCATTCATGTTTATTAGTCTACGCCTATGGTGTGTTTAAACTGCGACTTTTACGGACATTCAAGAATATTCTGCAAACAAACCGAAATCTACCTTTTTTGCTCAGTACCACATAATGTACCCGAAGGAGATCCATGCAACAATCCCCATCAGTGCTTTCACTGAAAATTTGAACATAAAGTGGCAACGCGCGAATGTCCGAAATACAAAGAAGAGGATTAAATTCTTAACATTAAAATCGGTAAAGGTCTTTCGCTGAGACACGGCGTATTTAAGCTGACGGCAGCAAAAACAAAACCTTTAAAGATTGTACTTGAAAAAAATGCAACAGACAGAAATGATCACCAAAACTTCATTTTTAATCGGATAGTTTTGAAACTCACTGTGAATAAATAAACACATATTAACCATGTTCCGGTATCTTTCTCACACACTTCCATCCACTCTTTCTTCAAATCCTTGTCGTTGTTGAAGATCTTCCCTGTTTTCCGGAGTTTGCCTTCATAATCGGTCAGATTTTTTCTATTGGGCGAAGTTCTGGCGAGTTGCCTCCATCGGCACAAAAACAGCATCGTTGACTTCGCACTACCACAGGTTTCATGTGATGGCACAATTCCAGATCCGGCCAAAACAGAGTATCACCTTCGTGGGACCAGAGGAACAGTGTAACATGTCCGCAGTTTTCCCAACAAAACTTAGCTTATTTCAGGAACCATTCACATTTTATATTTTCAAATAATAAATATATACGCCCATGCGCTTTAATACTGTAGTATTATTAGGCTCAGAAAGTAGAGGGCCCAAAAAAAAAGATTAACCTTAATTTACGGCATTGGTATGAGTATAAAATAAATTTAATCACCGAGTAAACTGTTTTATGGTTCAATAGCTTTCTGGAACAATATAACAATAAAGCAGACGGTTAGTTCAGTAGCAGTGCTGCCTAATTTTTGATTAAAGGGTGGGTTAAAGTTAAACAATAGTCTAAATAATGTAAATTTATGTTTTAGACAAATAATTTTGAAACGAGAGTTGTACCTATAATTTCTTTAAATTTATTTTATGAGGCCCGAGTACGGAAACTACGGGCATTAGCGTAATTTTCACCATCCCAACAATTTCTGGCGACGACCGCGCTCATTCAGGCCAGCTGCATTACGAAGGGTACCATGAATGGGAAAATCCACCGAGTCTAGTGCCACCATAGGCGCCTGCTGCCCTTCCAGCGATCTCAGGGAGGTGACACGCTATTTTGGCCGGATTTTGCATCCTGAAGCTACGCGCGGCCAGTGTTAAACTGGTAATGTTGTTTTTGTACCAAAAGAATTCAATCCACCGAACTCGCAAGAACTACGTCCGAAGAAGTCTTGGGCCATCATGAAGGCCAAACTTAAAAGCACCTAAAGTATTCAAAAACGAGCTTTGAAGAAATAGTGAGTGAAAGTATCAACAGGAGTCGGACCCACTTTTGCCCAAATCCTTATTCTCACGCTGAATGCGATAATGGCTAGAGAAAGGATCGTGTCACTATGTTTAAGTCAATTTATTACCGTCGTAAACTTGTTATTGGTGTTTTTTGAACAATCCAGTTCCACTCATTTTCAGTGCTTAGAAACATAATTTTTATTACTATATACATGGAATTCGAGACGATTATTAAGGAAATATCAATATGGCCTACCATTAATCATTAGTCAGAAACCTGTGAGCAATCGAGCCAGGATTAGAAATAGTAATGACCTTGGTCCTTGGTCGATTTCTCACAAAAGCACACAAGCGAAAACTAAATTTAGCTATGAAAGCAAATATGAATACCAAATACTTGATGCTGCAAAACATCCAAAAATATTCCACTCGATTCTGAAATCGTAGAAAATTAGAACCTATGATAATCATTCGAAGCAATGATGAATGTCTTCTAATTGTTGAAATTGTACCTATCGATTTGTTGCATAAACAAGTTAAGTGATAATCACAATGCACTCAATCTATATGATTATGAAATGGAATTCATTTGAAAAACATTATAAAAAAAAATATATGCTTTTTAAATAGAATAGAATTGTCGTCACTCTTGTAAACACAAAGATATAAAAAGGTACTTAGTTGAATTCAGTTCAATACCGTCCTCCGCCTCTCCGTCTGGCCAAACTTGATTCGAAAATGTTGCTCTGCTGCTAAAAGCCGATCCGAATCATCCCTTCTGCTTTCAAGTCCGATCTCCAATCGGTCGCAGCTACTTGGTTGTGTAGAAGCACATGCACTTCCGGCCGACGCTGGAAATTATACTACATTCCTGGTGGTCTTCAACACTTCAGCATACTTTTCCACTTAGGAACGGTATCAGTGCGCTGGCAACTGCTGTTTACCGCAGCAAACGTTCACTCCGCGAAACTTTTTTCAGACCAATTGCAAACGTCACGAAGAGATTTAATCGAAAAACCAACCGAACTTAACATTTAAATACATTCGAAATCGAATAACCTACACTCTTCTCTGTTGCACGGACTTTTAATTAATTTAAAATCAATATAAAAATATGTATCGAGCGAGAAAAAACGTAGCGAAAAAAGGCAGATTTTCAGCGCGGCTTACTGCGATCATCGAGAATTCGAAAAGTTCCTTCTAGTTGTATATATTTTATCTAATTTTCGAGTTGAAATCGTTGTGAATCTTCCTGAACAGTGATTCTTGCCAGGCTTAAAGTGAAATTGAACAAAATAATCAACGATAATCATAATCATAAAAATTAAATTGACTCAAAAGTATTCAGTAATAACATATTCCTCCAATCAATTTGTATACTTATTTAACGTACTAGTGTTACTCAATACGTACATGCAAAAATTCAAGCAATAAATTTGGCTGACTTTTGAATCAAAACTGCTTAAATTTAATGCATTTCTGAAGACATTTCATAATAATTTTTTGCTTTTGCTTTTTCGTACCACTACATAAACAGCGAATATAATACCTTGTACTTTATATACGTTGGAAACAGACATCACACTGCCGTTTCTCTTTGTCAATCTTGACAATTCAAGATCTGTTCAAGAATTACGATACATGAAATGAAAGGGACCGAAGGTCGATCACAAATTACGTTTGCGATTTCTGAAAAGCAAGCGACTATGTAATCGCTTATCGTTGATAAAACTTCATGCTTTATAAAATTGAACATCGGGTTTTATTGTTCAAAACAAAATGTTTTCTCAAACCAACCAAAAGCAACTGCCGAAATGATAAACAATAACAAAACCATTTAATTGAAACAGAAGTGCATGCTTCATAAAACTGAATGTCGTTTTCAATTGTTCAAAATATTTTTTCTTAGCCTCATATTATCTGCAAAGAGGATAACTCGACTTGATAATCTGGGCCGTATTTTGGAACTCGAAACGAAGAACTTTTTCTCACAAGCGTTCGTACAAAAAGTCGTTCGTTTCGAGATCCAAAATACGGCCCCTGTTTTAATAATTTATTATGTTTAATCTCACACTAGAAAAACAGAGGCAGGAACAGCAATTAGTCATATCGTCAGCATTGAGACACTTTTGAACAATAACAATAACAATAACAATCGCCAGGATGATATGTGCGCTCATAAATACATTTCGTTAAAACAACAACTTAACCACTCTAGTTTAAATGAATGTGATTGTTATATCTCAAATAGTATTTAAATTTTATATAAAGACTGTATTCGATGAAATTTGGACACACAAAATAGGTAACCAAAAATTTTCCGTGAGCCCGATTCTTTTCAAACTTTCTGGAAATAAATTACTACTAAATGGTTAAGTTTTGACATCATTGGTTTATTGAACTTCTTCTCCCAACCCAAATCCCGCACCTTTGCCTTGACCCCTTTCATCAAATTTTGGGCATTGATAGGACCGATTTGCTTACTTACTTTTAACCACACTTTCTTTAGTTCAAGTTCATTTTCTATCAGTTTTGGAGTTTTAACGAGCTTTGCCTTCATGATTGCCCAAAATGTTTCAATTGGGCGAAGTTCCGGAGTGTTTGGAGGGTTGACGTCTTTTGTTACAAAAACTACATTATTATCTTAGTACCAGTCTAAGACGGGCCGGGCATAGTGGCAAGATGCCAAATCCGGCCAAAACAGTATCGGGCCATCGTGAGATCTCAAGAAGGGCAGAAATCGTTTTTAGAGGCATTCGTCCTTGTAGATTGGTCCGTTGACGGTCCCATAGGTGATGAAGGGCTGACTCATTTCCCCACATCCGCAGATCGCTTGCCAGACAAGGAATTTTTTGGCGAATTTCGACAGTTTCTTCTTCCGTACACTCTCCGGATCGGCCAATTTAGATGTGACGACGTAGTGTTCCTGTCCTGGCATTTGTTTGGTGTCGGCTTTTATGTAGGTCTCATCGTCCATCACAATGCAGAACGGTTTTGTGAGCCACTCCCTGTACAGTTTTCTTGCACGAGTTTTGGCCACCGAGTTCTGTTTATCGCTCGGGTTTGGTGCCTTCTGGACCTTGTACACATGTAATCCAGAACGTTTCATTGTTTTCTGCACAAAACAAACTGAAACTTTCGCCTTTTTCGCAACATCCCTGATCGAAATGTTGGGATAACGCTTAAATTGGTTCAATACCATCCTGGTCTTCTCCGGATTTGATGTGCCACGTTTTTTGCCACTACCATTTTTCCGCTTGGTTGTTACGATCCTTGAAAGTTTTGATCACATGAGATACGTTTGAATGTGCGATTCCGAGCTGTTTTCCGATCCATCGATGAGAAGTGTTTGGGTTTTCGAAGTGAGTGCCCAAAATTTGTTGGCGCACTATTTCTTCATTCGAAACCATCACTGAAATCATTCGACCGAATTTTCACGAAACTCATTACACAATTGACACAACACAATGAAATACATTCAGTTAAAATTTCAATAATTTTTACTCACACGCTAAAAAGTTACGAACAATTGTGTGTTTCCAAATATCATCGAATACAGTCTTTAAATATCAATTATATATATCACACAGCGGTGATTACTTTAAATAATTTTATTTGTTCGATTTGAATGAAATTTTGAATTGATTTACAACTTCTTTTATGAATTGAAACAAATAGAAACCTTGTTCTAAATACCAACAAAATACTTTGTTGATTCAAAGCAGTAATTTCTTTGCGTGAAAGATACCTTATTTGAAGGACATCGAGACCGCTCCACGTAGCAAAGGGTTCTGTGATCGTGATATTTTGCAGAAGCATCGTACAGGCGAACGTGAAAATGACCGTCGGGGAGCTAAAAAATCATCAGTAAGGAAAGGGGACAGGCCGGCGTCGGTGGTGTAGTGGTAAGCGTGACTGCTACTGGCACCGCAGTGGGTCTGGATTCAATCCCAGTCGACGTCGGTGGTTTTTCTGAGGCGAAAAAATCTTGGTCACGTCTTCCTTCGGAAGGGAAGTAAAGCCGTTGGTCCCGGTTCATAGTCATGAGTCGTTAGGTAGTGTCCAGGTGGTGGAGTCGTCTCCCTGACGTCGGTGATTGTCACCATGTGAGGAAATAGGCCGACGGAAAATAAATAATCTAATTATAATAATCTAATCTCACACTAACAATTCTAATAATCTAATCTCACACTAACGCAGCCAATTCTTGAAGGCATCCTGGAAAATGATGGTTTTCCATCATTTTTCTTGTCATCGATAGGCCGACGGAAAATAAATAAGTAAAAAAAAAAAGGAGACAGGGTAATAATGCAAAATCTTACTCCTGGCAATAAGCTGCCTCCCACGTATTCTACCTACGCAATACACCGTTAGAGAGAAATCAGGACCGCGAGTTACAGTACAAAATGAAGAAACTGGAAAACCATATCAGAGAAGTCCTGCTCATCTTAAAAAAGATACTGCTTCATCCGAGGTACAAACATCGAGAGCAATAAGAGAACCCCGTATCTGAAGCATCTTTAGATTCTCCAGTTAAACCTTTGTGACCGAAGCGTGTGTGTAAGCGTTCTGTGTGTTTGGCGGATTATGTGGTTAAATGCGATTGTTCAGATTTGTGAAAAAAAAAAGGAGATGTGGCACCCTGTGTGCAGCGTGAGCTAAAACACCTGAGTTCTACCCTGTCTGCGTGAGAACTACACGGTTGTTTGCGAAAACCCATTAATTGGTTAAAACACTCATTTCTAAATAGGTTTCCCAAGGCCATTGACAAGCCTATATCAATAGCAGTGATTGACAGTAGACAGGATGTCCTGGGCTCAAATTGATTTGGGCCCGCTGTCAGCTGTCAAATAGAAGTCAAATAATTTGTTTTGGATGTTTGTTTTGATGTGAAACACCACAGAAAGCGATCTTTCTGCATTGAATTACGTGCACAACGTAAACGAGCAACAACAGATACAACTTACATTGGTGACATTATTTTGACAGCTGAGCTTGCTGAGATCACAGCCATTCAAGCTTGAATCTCGACTTGTGTAAATTTCCGCAACCGTCAATTTGAAAGGAATCGCCAAATGTCAATAAGCATTTAGCAAAAAGCAAATCTGTCAGTTTTGTAGACGCTATGTGGCATATAATTGCACGTCAAAACATCGTGTCAATATCGGGTGGCATGTGGCGAACGACGGAGTGATATTTTGACATGCTAGCAGATGCCGCAACTTCACCACATCAGTGGGCACCTCGACCAAGTGAACTACGTAGCGTTAGTGAAGCAACAGTTGCTTACGCTAGCGCTTGCTAGCGATTCAAAAATTTACACAAAGTTATCGATTAATTTTGCTCTTGCTTAAACGTCTGTCTGTGCTGAGATGTTGTCTACGGGAAAAAGTGGTCCTTGCCATAGGCCTGAGGATTCCTATCTGTCATAAAATGGGGGAATCATACAATGGGTTAAAAAATACCCATTACAGGAAACCTCATACAAAAAAAACGGGTATATTTTTACCCATTAATGTGTGAGAAAAAAAATGAAAAAACCAAGCGTATCCGATATATCGTTGGTAGAAAAACTGAAAAAATATTTTAAATTATACACTCTTGGAACAACTCAGGTAAGACAAGTATATTTTTTGTATACAAGTAATGTAATTCCAAATTATGCAGTTGGCATAAGGATGCAGAGGCGATCGGTTCGATTGTATACCTACGGTTGTCGTTTGGTGGCTTTATGGTGGTTAGACGCAGTATAGTATAATGAATTGGATGCTACGGAGTATAGTCTTAAGTAGGGAAAACGGTTGAATAGGAAGTTTAGTAGATCAGCAGAAAAGTAGCAGAAGAGACGCCGCCAGGTATAGTCGCGATAGCAAGAAAGTGAAAAAAACGGTGAAGAGTTTCTCAAGTGAAGAATACATAAAAACAGGAGAATGAGTGCGATAGCGGAAGGGAGAATCAGATGAGAGGAGAGCAAAACCGTAGTGAGAGTGAGAGAAGAGATACGATGGATTAAGTGAACCGAACATATGAGTATGAAGATTTTGACAACGGTAATAAATTAAAGGGAGTCTATCATGTTGCCGAATTTTGTGTAGAAAAGTGAGGTGAATAAGTGCGATACAATGGCAGAAATATGAAGAGAAAAATGAGAGAGAGAGAAAGAATACCGAAGAGCGTGCGTTCGTAGTGAGAATAGTTTATAGTGGAAGTGGTAAGGAGCTTGTTGGAAGCAGATACGAAAGGTGAAAAAGAACGACGATGAACACGGAGCGATGAAAAGAATAAGGAGAAAATGTGCGGATAAATGGGAAGCGGTTCACACTTTTCTTCCTTTTTGTCGATGAACCATACAAATGCATACAAAGTTGTGAATGTCCAGTGTCATAAATAAGCAAATAATAAGAGAAAAGAGCAGGAATCAAAGCATTATTAGGGAGGGTTTTTACGAGGAAAAGTGGTGTGAAAATGTTTGATAGATGCTGCGAGGGATTACATCGAGTGAAAAAGGGAATTCCCAGAAGTAGGCGTGAATGGAACATTAGTGAATCATAAGTATCACTCTCCCTGTGCCTTATTTTGGTATATAATGTGCACACGGTTGTTAAATATAGGTAGTTCGAAATTCTTCCTCACGTTTGCTGGAATGCACAATTCATTTTTGATACCCAGTTAAACATTTTCCTCTTCCGGTATCATTATTATTATTCTGTTTTATTAATATTATCAATGATTAATTATAGGTCTTATAAGTCCAATAATCATTTTAACGCTTTCTTCCTCCTTTTATGATCAACAAGTGTATAGTGTCATGAATGAAGGGAGCTGCAACGGAATATGCAATAGACTTTCGTACTGGTTACTGAATGTATTTTTAATTTTTTGATAGGTGTGTGTGTATTTTGTCAAATCTATGACCATCTTGCTCACGCAGTGCTGAGTGCTATTTTGCTTGTCTCTAATGTTAGATTGTTATCATTACAATCACTTTATTAATACTGTTGTTATTGTATTTTTTCTTCTTAATATGATTATTATCTTATTTTACTTCATAGCTAACGTGCATTTTTAATTATTTTTTATTATGTTCTATGATCATTTTTACCCATTCGCTTTCCTTTTCTTTTGTAGAAGTAAGTAATGCCTTGGATACATGCACTTTCAACTTAATCTTCTGCATTCTAACGTTCTTATTGCTGAATATATGTCCCTAATTTATTGCTTCATATTAACACATTTTGTTTACTGTTGCGGATAAATTTATTCAGATAAATAAACTATGCTATATTTGAAAATTGATTTATGAATAGAGAAATGATGGTCTTAACTTTTCAGGACGATTATTGTTTTTATGAGGGAAAATAATAATAGGAATGCAATTTTGTCTGCTTCAAGATTACATGGAAGGTGATTCTCGGTAGTAATGATATTTCATTGCATTGTATAAAAAAGATTTTTATACAATGCAATGAAATATCGCATTTCAGAGTAACATTCATCAGACTCTGATAGAGCTGTAAAGAGGTACCAAGCTGCATATTACTATCATATGCCGATTGTTGTTGTTTTAATTATTTCATCATATTATTTCTTTTAAAACCATATTAAAATTGAAGGATGGCGTACTCCAACTATTATATATTTTAATTATATATTTTTGTATATTGCATTGCTCTACTACATACTATATATATTGCATATTATTACATATTATCATAGAGAACAGACATCCAAACTAGAATATATTTCTCAAAAGACTTGTGTAAGGATTCAAATTAAAATACGTTAAAACACTATTGCCATCTCTCGGGCTATGGCCAATTGCGATTTTTAATCGAACATGGGTAAGATTCGTTGACCGTGCGGTGAAACAACTGAACTACCAAAAAATTTAGTTGATGAATAAGATTTCAAGCTGGTCAATGGGTGGCGATGCCAGCGCTGCCACGCTATTGCCAGTTCATTACGATTATGAAATGGCCGTTAAATTTCTTACACAGTTTTTGAATTTGACTTGGACGTCTGTTCTCTGTGATATTATTGACATTATAAATACAATAAATACTGGGTTGGGAAGGAGCATCAGGGTATCATTCAAGCTGAAATTGGACGATGGTTTGATTGACTGCCTGAGTCTAGGAAGGAATAAACGGCATCATTTTTCTTTATCGTACCGATTCGATTATGATGCTGTGAATTCTACTCCAACAGTTTCAGTAAGATTGACGCGCCCTTCTTAACAAGCCATCCTGTAGAAAGCTTAATGGTATTGCGAATTGTGTTATTTGATTTGTTGGATCGTATCGTTGGAAGGAGATTCTTAATTTCCCGTGGATTTCACGTAAGTGTCTCTGCTTACGGGTCCACCCCTCCGTTTTTGGCCCTTCATACAGCGATATTGTGAATTCAGATCGGTGGCCCTATTTGATCTTGCTATTAAGTGGAGCTGCATCCAAGCAAAGGGCATGAAGGGATGGTGGCTACCATACATACATACATACATACAAGTAATGTAATTCAAAATTATGCTTCCAGATTGTCGATTGTAAACGATTGTTTTGGAGGTACTAGAAAGAAGTTGGACGCAGAGTCATACGGAAAGCTGAAGGGTAAGCATTTTAAATCTTATTTATTCAAAACCCTGATTTTTTTTAAATAAATATTATTAAAGGTTATCCCTGCCCAGTTAATGACTGTGTTAAGATACTTTAGGCGATTTAAAACAGTACATCAAATTTTATGTGGGACGATTTTACCAAATTTTATATGTTTTTTCAGTTGTTTCTTATATTGTTTTTTTTCTTTCTCCTCTTCTGCATGATCACATGATTGGTTATAGACTATTGGTTATTATATTTTTTGTTTTTGCAGAAACATGATACTTCGCTAGCCGAACAATTATCACCGATATCGAACAGTATTACATTTATATTCAGGGCGAAATTTTGGTTTGTGGAAAATCGTCACTCCAGGCAATTGATGTATTTTTTAAGAGTTTTTGTTTTTTTTTGAGTTCCAGTTCCACCAACAGTAAGCAAAATGATAGATTTTTTTTGAAGTGAATAAAAAGCAGTGGTGGTGTGAATCACCATGTTTCGAAGTTTTCAGAATCCCTTGGAGCCAAAATTAGTGATGCCGAGTCTAACTAAAAAGTATACGAACTAAAATGTAAATAACCCTAAAAGGCATGAATAAAAACAAGTACAAGTATTATTATTTTTATTTTTTACATTTATTGATTAAGTACCAGGTAATTACAATAAGTATTAGGTAATTACAAGTAAATATACCAGGAATTTACAATCTACCAAATTGCTACATAGCTATATAGGCAAAAAAATTTAATCCATTTTGGGGGTACCTGGCTTTTTTTGCAATGGGTGAATAAATACCCTTTTTTGGACATGCACTGCAAATCAGGTTTACTCATTAAATGGGGAGAGGCACTTCTAGCGAAAATGGGTGATCGGAAAAAGAAAATAATAAAGGCAGCACTATTTGATACCCGAGTAGGGAGCAGAATAAAAACTTGTTGTCTAACGGTACTATTACTAATTATTGGATCCAACTTACTCCGAAATCAACAAAGTACAACAAAACTAAAGCCATACTAACATTTTTTTTCTTTTAGGTTTCTTTCAGATTTTGAAATGTATCGATTTGACTCTGAAGCTTCAATGCTATTATAATGTTAAATAATTTTATACATTGATTTAGGCCTAAATTACAAGTTATTGTTCAACAACTTTGAATAAAAACAGCGTTTCATAATTTTTTGTGCAAAAAATCGTACGCAAGATAGCATATAGGCTTAACAGACTTTTTTAACAATTAGAAATTATCGCCAACAGCGGTTGTTTCAAAGGAAATCTGAACAGCTGAGCAGCCAATAAAGTAATAACACTCCTAATACTGCCTAATTTGCTATGTTAATAAATCTGTTTTGCATTTTTATGCAGTTTACTATTTTTTTTTAAAGACCGTGCGTATCGTAGTTACCGTTACCGATCAGAACTAGTGTAATTGCACTGAGAACCACATAGATGGACCTTGGGAGTAGCTTTACTTCTTCAATGTACAAGTTCTCTAATTCTATGTATAGATCAGTACCGGCGCCGGCAACGTCCTCACGGTCTTTGGGGAGGGGGGAAGGATGATTAGTTTGACAATCGTTTGTTAGAGACCGTTGCTCACCCCTGCGTCTCCACAATCGTCAAGCGAAGGATAGATTTGTGTTAGTGAGGTAGTTTATTTATAGATCATGAGAATTCACTGTGGTAGGTGATGCGATCAATGAAAGCGCAGTAGACTGCTTTTTATTTTAAATCTAGTGGTGATAGAAAGAGGCAAGTGACAAATAGCAAGAAAGGAGACGGGCCTGGGATTGAACTCCCGACCATCTACTCAGTAAGCAGAACGAGTAATCACTGAGCTACCGAGCCACGTCTGCATTTTTATGCAGTTTACTATTCGATAAAAATTTGATGATTCGACCTTCGTTTTAAGGATCACATTGCTCAAAACACGTTTAACCTAGAGAAACAGATTAAAAAAAACACCAACTTTTAAATGTCTAAATAGTTCAACCACAGAGAACAGACATCCAAACTAGAATATATTTCTCAAAAAAACTTGTGTAAGGATTCAAATAAAAATACGTTAAAACACTATTGCCATCTCTCGGGGTGTGGCCACTTGCGATTTTTAATCGAATATGGGTAACATTCGTTGACCATGCGGTGAAAGAACTGAACTGCCAAAAAATTTAGTTGATGAATAAGATTTCAAGCTGGTCAATGGGTGGCGATGCCAGCGCCGCCACGCTATTGCCAGTTCATTATGATTATGAAATGGCCGTTAAATTTCTTACACAGTTTTTGAGTTTGACTTGGATGTCTGTTCTCTGTGGTTCAACTGTACAGAGCTCTATAAGAATACCGAAATCGTTGATAATTTCTAATCGTGTATAGGAAAAAAAACAAAACAAAATATAAATTTGTTCCTATGTTCAGGTACGAATACGCTAAAATTGTCGGCTTATAATGTTTTTTCTATGACCTCAACAATGATTAAACCAAAAGGATATCGTTAGATTAGTAAATTAAGTCGGTTGCACACCCGTATTATATCATACATTGTCGGTACAGGAGAAATCCCAACTAGGTTGCGAGCGGCAATTGATTTTACTCCAGTTCCAAACATAGTGTCGGAATTAGTTGAATGCATTGGACACTTCTGACAATAAATTTTAAGTATGGATCCAGAGTAAAATCGATTGTCGATCATTTTTTTTTGTTTTGAGTATATAATAATCATAAAATGTTAGTTTTGGAATGGCGAGTGTGATCGATTTTTGGAAATCTTATTTTGAAAACACCCACTACTAGTGTCAAGAAAACGGAATATATCATTGCACGATGCCGTCATCAATTCAGTTTTGACAGTTCAGGGAGCTTGTTTACGTGGACTTACAGCGTATTCGTTTTTGATCCAGTTCCAAACTGGATCGGGTATCAAAATTGGGTCGGCTTGTTATATGTTAAACGTATTTGTAACTCCTATCGGGTTGAGGTTTGCACTGAAAAGAAGTTCAGGAAACGCAGATTCAAAAACGAATTCGATATTAGAAAAGTTTCGGTAAGACCGGTTTGAGATTTTATGCTCTAAATTTATTACGATTGAAGTAAAATTGCAGGAAAACAGACACCAGTGCTTATTTTTTACATCATTTCCGGATTTTAATCGTACAGAATCCGGACGAAGCAAATGAAAATTTTCGTTTAAGCGGTTCAAATTCTGACATCTTGTAAACAAGCTCCCTGAGCTGTCAAAAAGTGAGGTTAATACATTCGGTGCAATGATCTATTGACGGATGTAAAATCATCAAGACAGCTCAAGGATCATCCATAGCTAACATAGTTGGGACCAAAAGGGTCTTCCATGAAAAATGATATAAGCCAGTTGTAATTCTTTTGTTTTATAACATTATTTATTTATACAGGCTGAACACAATAATCTTTACAGAGACAAGTTTACATTATTAAATACACAGTTATCTTAGAACTAGAGTTAGAAGAGTAGAATCGATTACTTGCGGTCTTTTTCGAGGTTAAGAGGAATAACAATTTGACGGACGGAAGAGTAGGCAAGATAAAATAAGGTTTACACAACACATTTATTTAAAATTCTAAATAGTCTAATCATAATACAAACTATATAAGTATTGATATTTTTTGGCTTGAACATTTTCAAAAAAGAAAAACACAAACACAATATTATATTAAAATTGACCCGTAACGCTGGTAGATCACCTTTTCGTGGTGCGTTACGGGGTATCAGATCTACTACCGAACCCTAGTTCGAATTAATTCAAACTAGGGAACATATTTGTTATTTGTAGCCAAAGGAACATATTTTAGTCCTTATTACATTTTATGTCTTATGAAAAGTGACAATACTCGTTTTGCAATTGTGCGAGGATGAGCTTAGAATAAGTAAAACATTGTTAGTCTTCATTTATGTGAATTCTCATTGTCTATTTGATGTTCTATAGTTTGAATTGGTTATGACTAGGGTTCTGATGCATGGTCAGTATCGGAGTCATAGTTTGTTTTCTTTGCAATGAATCTGATTTTGACTGATAAAGGGGCGCGCCTTTGAAGAGTGCTCTCACTCCTCAAAGGGTTTAAATAGCGGAAACTTTCAATAAAATTTGATTCATTGCCAACAAAACAAACAATGACAACTGTAACAACACCAAATACCTCATCATTTCTCAATAGTGATGAGGTAAATCGACATGCACTAAACAAAGGACACGGGATATACTACAATAGATCAAATTACTGGTCTCAGTGGTTTATGTCCCGAACAGAGGAGAAAAAAAAATATTAAAATACACAGAAAAAAAGGAATATTAACAGACGCGTAAAACTTCCCTGCGTTTAATTGAAAGCAAGAGCAAGCGTAAACAACAACATTGTTTGCAATTTTTTATTTATATTATTTTATATTTAATTTACATGAAAGATCTCATTAATTTATTCCAAATCTAGCATTCCCTTTACGTGCATTAGATAAGGCAAAAATTTCTTTCAAACTGTGTGAAAAAACTAAAACTTAACAATGTTGTTAAACGAAAATACATAAATGAGGTTCATAAACTCCGGATAACGTAGAACCAAAATATTTCAAACCGGTACATTAGGTTGTCTACCTCGAGACCGAAGGAATCACAAAGCTCAGATCTGACTCCACGATGCTCAGCATAAGACCAAATAACGTGATCTGCATTCTGAAAACCTTATCCACACTCACAGAGATTACTTTAATCAGCCCAATACGCTATAAATGAGCGTTCAAAAATGAGGATTAGACATGAGTCGAGACATCACACGAATAAAGTCTCGACCCACTATGAATTGCATAAGATACCTGCTGACTCCTCTATCAATGATCGGTCAGTGAAGAACGATTTAGTGGAATTAACTTGGCCATACTTTGCAACAAATACAACTGAAGCAATCATAGGACAATGTTGCTCTGGGATTCCACGAAGTGCCTTCTTCATGGATAAAATGCAAAGAATTGCCGGAAAAGTCGTTAAAGCAAGCGGAGATTGGGAATATTCGGCAGAAGGACTGAAATTGTTATGTACAAATGGAACAAATCCACGAAGCGAGTTTGAGGATTCAACTCTAGAAGCTTCTCAAAGTTTTGATCACCTGGGGGTTCATAAATTCACACCTGGTGAGAAGCCGGAGAGATAATTCTAAAAACGGATCCGAGAGTCATCTGGCACTTCAAGACTCATGGTATGAGTCGAGAACATGAAACCTAACGTTCCAGTTTCAGGTGCACTCAGAATCGAAACAGATTCCTAGATATTTAAAGGGCATAGAAGGAATTTTCGGCGTACTCCTATGTTGAAGCTTCAGTTGTGCAAGGTTATGCTTCTTAGTAGAACAACCAGCGTAGTTTTCTCCGTAGAGAATTCGATACCTTACTCTACAGCCCAAGTAGACGAATTGTCTAGGGTAAGGGTCCCTGCAGGTCGACCCCATCGGGCCTTGTGACAGACACTACACCCTCATATGCAGGTTATCTCAAGGTATAGTTTTCACTTAGAAAAACACCAATGCCTTTGACATAAAAATTATACAAAAAAGGGCTTAAAATGATCCCTGGTGGAAAGCTTAGTCGAGAAGCTGTAGAATTTCCAAGAGAGAAACTCAAATGTTTTTTCTGGCGATTATCTGCAAGAACTTCAACATATATTGAATCAAAAGCCCCTTGATATCCAAGAATACAGAAGCCATTTGCTCTTCTTTACCAAAAACTAACTGAATCGCTGTGGAAAGCAACGCGAGACAGCATTCCAGACGGAAAAGGATGATTTTCTTTCGAATGCAAGATAACATAGCGATGGGTCGACAAAAGTTGTGGTCCCACCCATCCCCAATCATTAGGAACAAGATTATGCTTCAGAAACTGATAAACAAGTTCCATATGAGCCTCTTAGCGACGTCTGGGAGGTTCTTAAAGAAGTTAAACTGTATCCGGCCAGGCCCAAGAGCCGTATTGCTACACTAAAGGAGTGCGAGAGTGAGTTCAACCATAGGAAAAGGTTGGCTGATCTCATCCATCGAATTCTATTTTTCACAAGGAATCATCAGTACATAATCTGCACAAACTTTCCACGGAACTTGAGGATCCATTGGTCCGAGTACTTTTCCCTTTCTTTATTCATAGTTCTGTTACACAATCTTCGCGCTGTGTTCCAAAGAGTACTCGTCAACTTTTCAGCACGTCCACAAATCGCCGCCAGTATCCGCGTTTCTGGGCCATGATAGGGCTCTTGAAATTCGAAAGCCGAAGGTCGTGTTACTTTGGATGTGCTCAAGAGTTTCACATCTACAAAAAAACCAAAACGCCTCGGACTTTTTACGTTAAAACTAGATGGAATGCTGGTTATCTGCGAAATGACGTTCCTGGAACTGGTCGAGTTTGAGCTTGAAGTGCGTTGTCTAAGATAAGGTTCGAGAGGAAGTTATATTCCTTCAGCGGTGGAAGCTCTTCTACCGTCGTTACGATTTCATCTATTCCTGTCCTAAACATTTTCTAATCAATGTAACGGGTAAGATCATAAGCGTTGATGGATTCCGATGGATTGAACCCAGGGAAATCAAAATTTTTATGGGCAAGTAATCACTACCTTGGGACTCCTGAATCATATTCCATATGCAATCCATTGATAATGAATTCGAACAAAGTTGGAGGTCTAATCTATTTAAATGGCTTGCCTTTAACTGAAATTTCTGGCAAATCCACTTTATAGAAGACGAAACGGAAGATCGATTTCAGAAGAGAACCATGTATCACAAATAGCTTATGCATCACAACCGGTATTATGTACTTTAAATTTGAGAGATCCCAATTAAGAAATAAGACTTCGACAATTCTACTGCAGAATAGTGATCAAAGAGATTTGTATTCACAGACTTTTTTCACCATTTCTGAGAAAGATTGCCTGGAACGTTGATTAGCGAGCGCTCTATCATTTCACCACGTTATTTCTACGCTGGGCCTTACAAGAGAGCACCAGGAAGAGATGGAGAAATAGCTCGGAAATATTGACTCCGTCGTGAACAACGCGTAAAAATTATTTAGTGTGAACAATTTTCTCTATCTTAATTAGGTTCTATTCGTTCTAAACAACACATTCGAGTCGACTTATTTTGCCATTTTCAGTCATTCCGTTGTCCTTGTGCTCCACACAACTCATTCACACCACAACAAAGCACATATCTGGCTATTCAAGCGTTAATATGTTTTGATTGCTTGAATGTTGGTAACCAGTCATTAATTTTCGCGTTTTTTGAGTGACTTTTTCTGCTACAGCATTTTTTTCAAATATACTCGAATATGGCTTAAGGCGAAGGAAATTCCTCGAAGGCAAAGGAAGGCGAAAAGTCGGAGCTTTAACAAACGATCTATGGCAATAATCGCTACAGAATTTGTGGTTCGAGAAAACGGCATTTTGCAGGATCGATTCGAGAAGTGGCTGCAAATACGTGCATGCAAAATACGTTAATGAAGGATAGTTCTTCCTTCTTCACGGTAGAATGTTGAAATTGAATGAGTTATTTGCGCTTATTTACATTTAATGTTTTCTGGAACGAATGAATGCTGAAAGTAAAGTAGCACAAAACAAATTGATTCACCTTGCACTAGAAATACAGGTAGGCAAATTTGTGTTCACTTCATGTCCGCTATAGACAGTACATGATGAACAATATGTTGTGTCAGTTAGGGTGCATTGAATATTAAATTTTTAAGCACTGGAAGAGAGCACATTTTGATGTGTTGTCTACACAGGCGCCATCCTCATGTTCCTCCCCGCAGTTGGAGTAACGTGCCGTATTGCCGCAATGAGAGGTCGTATGTCTCATCTGCTTGCATTTTTGGCAAGTCATGACCCGAGGTACGAACAACTGCATAGGTAGTCGAAGTTTTCTCAACTCGGCATATTGAGGGAGGACTGAACCAGAGAAGGTCACACGAATGAGTCTGATTACCCACGTCATTTCACCCATAGTGATTACAGGGTGGCCACAGACTCGGAAAATGCGGGAAAAATGCGGGAATCCAAAATCATCGGAAAATCTGCGGGAAAAAGTCGGAAATTTAAAAATCCATCGGGAAATTTTCTCATATGGCAGGAACCATGCTCACACCTTTTTTCAAATTGATGATTTGGACAACATCTATTATCTTTTGGTAACAAGTGCGCGATCGCCAACTTATTCTACAAGATACGAAGTGCAGTGTCCATGGTCTAGCGCACATCCAAAGGATTACGGTTCAGGGCATTGAAAGTGGTGCAAACGTAGTTTCAAAATTAATTCTATGGGCCTTCGCCAGCTCCAAATCAGTATTTTTTTCCACCTCGAAGACACCAACCAACGATGGTAATTATAGCGATAAAATCAAGTGTGATTCAACAGGTGTACCTGCAACGCTCGATTGCGGTTACGATTTCATCCTCGTTAATAAATAAATCAATTAAAGGTGAAACTGGAGGGAGTCCTTTTTCCATATAATTTATAGGTTAATTACCACTTCACGATTTTTGCGTCACAAACAAACCAAAACAAACAACGATCAAATAGCTAACCAATGTATGTTCCAGTGGAGCAAACGATTATTGTAAATTTCACGCCTTATGTCCTAATAGTATTTGTGGTTTGTTCTCAGAAAACTTCGAAGTGATAGGGACTTTATCCCGTATGTCCTTAAGTAGGTACTTCCGCTGCATTAACCCATTGTTACCAATTGTGTATAGAACACATTTTTTTTTTAATTCAAGCATAAAACAATTTGGATAATATTTTGATGCAATTTTTGGAACATTTTCGTAGGATTATAACATTACTAGTATAGTAATGTGGAATGTGGACGTGAAAATCGGTGTTGCCTCTAAATAGGCAAGCGAGAAAATTCACACAAAATTCATACAAAGACGTTTTGGCATTTCGCAACGACTGTCGGTCTATTTACTGTGTTTTTTTTTATAGGAAGCTACTTAACAAAACTTCATTAACGTACCCTTAAAGCATTAGATAACCTGCATTAACCCTGATGTTAATACTCACTTCACGGACATAGCTAAAAAGCGTCTGGTACTGTGTCTGGAAACGTTCGTAGATAAAGACCATCTGAGTGCTGCAGTTGCTGACAAAGTGAAAGAAGAATTTGGGCAGCTGTGCTCGATGTCATATTTGAAGACTTAGCAGGTCGGATTCCAGAGAAAAGAACAGCATTTGGTCAAATTTTGGCTAGAACTGATTGTTCATTCCAAGAAGGAGCTGCCAAATTAGACCAAATTTGTTAAAAAGGTGCTGAAATACGACTATGGATCGAGGATTTTCAATAAATGAAAAGTGTCTGGTGGTGAACCAAACTGAAATGGGTTTGGTTGCGCAGATAATTGTCTACGAAGTCATAACGCTGGAACTGTCAACGACGTTGAAATCACAAAGTCGCTGAGAGCTCAAAAAAGTGAAGGAGATTTTCAAAAAAAAAAATAGAGAAAAGCAGAAAGACCCGCAAAGGAGCTTGAAGCAAAGAAAATAAGGCTTTTGGCCAATGCCCAGAGGGTTGCAGCGTGCATTGACTAGCAAAAATATGCTTCAAAATAGAGAGTAGATACCCACGGCTTTCGAAGTACGTATAAGTATTTGTGATTAAACTTGACTTATTTAAGATTTTGTTAAAAATTTAACAATAATAAAAATGTACATAGGTACGGCATCAACCCTTTTGCTGGTGTTTATTAAGGTCTGTATCCGCAATAATCCGGACACCTCAAAACATGAATAAAACATAAATTTCGCATTATACTGCCGTCGTAGTTGTTTATTTCAGATTCATGGGATGTGTTTTCCACAATTGGTGATGAACGTAAACGTGGTTATTCGGTATTTACATAAAATGTTCGAACTTTGCGCTTAACTCCGTCCATTAGGGTTTGTACAGACTCTTCAGAAATCGTAGAAGCCGTACTTGTCCAAATTTGCTGGAGAAGCGTTTGATGTCTTTGATTCCTTGCTTCTTTCCAGAAAGCTTCCCGCTTCATCAAGAGGCCAATATCTCTCGATTGTTCGTAGCTCTGGGCAATTTGGTGGGTTTAAGATTTTTGGTACAATGTTCACTTGATTTACTTGGTACCACTCCATCGAAGTTATAGCATAGTGGCATGCTCAGCTGTAGCATTTCTGGCCATAGCAGAACAAAAAGTCAGCCCTGGAAGCTGCTTGAAATCCTCCAGGACATAAGTTTCATCGTCCATAACAACGCATGAAAACTTCGTCGAATATTCGCAGTACAAACGTCGAGCCCGTGATTTTGCTGCCAAGTTCAGTTTGTCGTTGCGATTTGGAACTGTTTTTACTTTATACGACTTAAGTCCTAAACGTTGTTTTGATTTTTGGACAAAACCAGGCGACATCCCTATTTTACGAGCCACCGTTCGAATGGAGAGATTTGGGTTTTCGTTTAATATCGCTTTTCACCTTTCGGTTCCATGACAGGATCAGCGCGTCCCAATGTTTTTGTCGCTTCTCGGATTCCTCTCCACCGTCAAACGTTCCGAAAATGATTTGCCGTACGCCCGTAGAAAATTCGCTCGCGCACTTGTTTTTCTTTCGTCGCCATCTTGAATACTAAACATGAAATGTAAACATCAATCATAGTCTTTTTCATCATAGACTCTCAGCTATACCGCAGTGAAATTTTTCATTCCTACGTGCAATATTTCAAAAGTTACAATAATTTGAATGTGCCTGCATTAATGTGGATACAGACCTTATGTCTTTCCAAGTAACTTTGCATGCTTTTTTTTCAAAATTTATCTAGACTACCATTTGAAATGAGCTTAAGTTTTTTAATCGATTTTTTTAAAATCAACATACAGTGACGGACAATACAATAAGACCAAAGCCCGATTTTCATACAAAATTGTCATGTTTGGAGGCTTGTCTTTCACTTTCCCATCAAGTAATTGAACTGAAATTTTGGCAATAGCCTAGAAATAACCTGAATTTTCATCTTTAATAAATTCATAATTTTTCATAATTCATACGTGAAGATGTATATAAAAAAAATAAAACCGTTACCAAGCTAGAACCTATTTGATTCGTCTTTAAATGGATATGAATCAAATTTGAATTTTCACACAATATTGGACAAAACATTTGCAACCAGTACATACTACCATGAAATTGATCATTGCAGAGCTATGAATGGTCAATCTTGGAATAATACATGTGTGCGTTTAAAAATAACATACTTTCCATTGATTGAAGCAAAAAATAATCATAATTCACTGAAAAGAAACTCATAACAGTATTGAAAAACAGAAAAAAAAAACGTTTTTTTCTTTTGGACAAAACATCTCGCAACTCCGCATCCAATCGTCAGATTGAATTTTGCTGTCAATAGTTAATAGCAATAACAGCCTTGCATCATTGAGGCATGGAATCAATCAGGTTTTCAATAATGTTCTGAGGGAGTCTTCTGACTGCGCGGTCTGACGCAGAGAGCTGCAACTCTTCTTTCACTTTGACGGATAATATGAAAGGATCATTTTGATGCACCGGACGGTCCTAGAATCGTCCCTAGACGTAGTGCAGCGTGGTCTTCCGCCTTTGTGCTCCACATAAATCTTTCCGGTGGAACGAAACTTCCTTTGGTGAGTTTCCTCAATGCCAATAAGTCGATTAATGCATTTACTGGAGGCTAAATGGTTTTAAAATGCATTTTCAACTAACCATAATAAAATAATATGAAATAGTCCTGAAACAGCATTTCAAAGCAGCACTTTTACGAGTTTATAAAGTCAAAATAAAACCTTTGATAGGAGTAAAGGAATTTTAGAAGACAAAGTCTCAAGATCCTTGTAAGAGAAGCTGTGTAGGTTCTTATAAACCTAACTGAAATATAAAACCTATTGGCACCTCTTGGTACCATGATATAATCTTATTGATTTCCTGTGGCGTTCATAAAACTTTAATAAAACATAATAAAGCTGGATGGTTTTGGCAATGTTACTTGGGTATGCATCCTCTAGAGTTTATAATCTGTTCTATTTGAACCGTTCATTCAATCATCTTGTGGTCAAAGACAGAGTTAAAATTTACTATATATTTCGAAAAACCAAATCTTGTTGTAGGAGAATCTAGAAAAACTTATGAAAGGTCGTATTTTCGAAAACTATTCAAGTATGATAAAATTAAATCGCAAATATCTCGAGAGCGGATGCTCTTACGAAGGTCATCATTACGACTTTAAAAAGTTTAAAATACTTCATGATTCAGATTATATACGTTTATTCTCGCTAATATTAAAATTTTGAGAAATGCACCGAAAGTTGATGTTTTAGAAACTTTTTTCCCTGACATTTCTCCATCCTGGCGTATACGCTCTAAGTTGCGTAATAACTTCAAGTTTTTACAATCAAAAAATAAAATAAATCAAAAAATCTTGTCTTGAGATATTTCAATTTTCATGTTAATTGTCGATTTTTTTTCTCAGTGTATTATTTTTACAACCTTCACGCATAAGGTCACAACTTGTTCTTAGACAGTTTTTTTTGAACAACCAAAGGTTTTCGAACTACGAATTATTAATTGAAGTGCTATTCAAAGTGCTTACGCGCTTTTATAAACTGATGTTTGAATCACAAAAATCTATGTTAGCGCGTAGAATGTCTCCCAAGCCAAACGCGTATGCAAAGTATCATTCAAATAAAAAATATCGAAAATCATTTTCCATTTCCAGGTTATTTCGCCTGGAAACGCTCAAAAGGATCAATCCAGAATTTCAATCGCCAAGTACAATGAACTTCTGCATATCCTTTTGCTCCATGTGTGAAAGTTATGGATCTATGCGAAGTCCTTCGCCAACTTAAGCATTTGGTAAAATCCACCATCTTCAGTAACCATCAAGTGGGCGAGTCCGGTCGAAACCAATGGCCTAGAGTTTTCCGATTCAAACTTGACGCGCCAGAGAACGTAGTTTATATTATATTGTATTTTCAAAGGTTTGACCTACTAAGACATTGTCGTAATGTGGATCATGGTCGGATATGCAATACCTAATGCTCCGAATTGATTTCGTGCACTTGCTGCCTTCGTCGTCGTCGTCGTCATTCATCAGCTGAGGAACCTCGATCACAATGGGTCTCGGCCGGATGATGCTGGCACCTTTGCATGCTGCTGCTGGCCGTGCACTCAGTCAAGCTCTCCAATGAAGTGTTGCTGCTCTGCCCGAGATGTATCCATTTCGTTCGTCGCTCGATCGGATATGGCTTTCCATTCAAGAGCGCGGTATGAATTAATCGACCACGTACGTACGTGCCAGGCAGACCCCCTTGCTGAAGTTGGGAGAGAAAATGTGCGTTATTAACATGTTGGCGTTCGATTCGCAGGAGATTGGATTCGAAAAAAAAATGATTTGTGAGAGTCGATTATAATGTGGGTAGTGGAAGATTGATTTTGCTCGCTGGGGTGGCGTAAGAGTTTTGCAAAGTGGAGTACGATGCAGCTTGTTGATTGCTCGGTACTGCTTTGGTCGTTATACTGAAATTTCAGGCTGGGAAATGGTAAATCGAAATTTGCATCTGAAGTGTACAGCGCTGCATTCCATCAAATATCATTCAATCTTCCGCTCACAGTCCCACAATCGATTACAATTGCCAGGAATCCGCAACGCCAACCGCAGTCTGACCTAATTGTTTAAAATGGAAAAACATTCTAATCGCTCCGGGCTGACGCCAGCGGGCACTAAATGGCGTGAATTTGTTTTCCACTGTTTTCGTATAGCGCAGTGTACACACAACAGATAAATCCAGAGATCCACTCGGTTGCCGTCGTTCATTGGAGCAAACACTTTATCGACATCCGTTTCGCTACACATGTAGATGAATATGCGATGATAGCTTTGCTATAAACTATGAAAGCAGCAGCAGTGCGAAAATTGATCTATTTTACTTTTCTGAGCCAACTTTCTCGACAAGTCGCCTCTACCCGTTGCGTTGCATTGGTTGGCACAAGGCAGGAAGAGTGCAATGTTGTGTTCAGTAAATGCCGGCCTTTCCCTGTGCAATTTTCTACTGCCTAGCCAGTCACGCGGGCGGCCTATCGTATCGACCGGGAACTATCGCAAGTCCCGTGTTCGCCGTTTATTTGCTCACCACACTATCGACTGCATCGATTGCAACTAAGCATTCCGTGTCATGCGGTTGTGCATCATGAGTGCAAGCAAGCAAGGTCATTACCATGGTGCATAGCGGTGCAACAATTTGCTCCTGGGCGTTTTCCAGTGGAAAGTGTACCCTGGGGTGCGGCGCTCGGTCGGCTGCGACACGGGTTGTGTAGTATGGTAATATTGTATATTGACAAATAAGCGCACCTCATCGAATGACGACTACGGTGACATTCTGGAGCTCGCCGGGTGGATGCATTGTTTTGTCGTTGAGGTTCTGTGCGCTATTCAAGGTGGAAAACATGTCACCAAAGAAGACCACGTAGGCAAGCACTGCAGAATCACATGCAGCGTAAATGAGATTTGTCCTGTCACTCAGTACTCTGATGCAATTCATTAGCATTGCGATGGAATATAGGGAATGGAAAGTAAGAGTGTCTTCATAGACGATAGATATAATAGCTGATGTTTTAGAGCATGGAGTCTCTTCAAGCGAGAAAAGACGAATCTGATTTGTTCGTTTTATGTCGTTATCACTGGAAGACTTCTTCTGTAATTCGTGACTTGTCTAAAGCAGTGATTTAATCTCGTGACTTTGGCGTGAGGGGTCTAGTAATTTTGACAACATGCTGAATCTCAGGCAACGTTTATAAATTAAACTCAATATTCAACTTTTACATTCATTTTTCCTCACCGAAGTTTAAACAAGCTAAACAAATTTATTTGATCGATTGTCTACACAATTTTCAAAATTTCTTTGAAGTTTACTAATATTTTGTAGTACCTGTGGAAGTTCTGTACATTTTTCAAATGCATTCACCAAGTGGTGTTTTGTTATGCAGGTTAAGGTAGCTTCTTACGAACGATTTAGCAAAGTTAATTTTTGCGTTTATTTTGTGGCGAGTGCATGAAATTAACGTCGAAAATTGTTTAGGAATGAACAAGATAGTGTCATTAATAAGGCAGCCATGGGTGAGATCTATCTGATTATAACTAAATAATAATAATCCTATTTTTAAATAATACTAAATACGTGCCTGGTTTGGAAATTTTTCATTTCCAAATATGGAAGTGTGTTGCAGTGCCCTTATTCAAATATGTTGCAGTGCCCTAATCCTCACCATACATTTTGAATTTGGTTGCTGGATCTGCAGTAGAGCTATCACTTTCTGGTTCCCGGATTAAAGCTGATTAAAGTGGAATTCTTCCATAATATATTTGCCGGCCAATGCACAGTGGGAAAAAAATGAACCCAATATCTAAAGTAAGAGAAGCCGCTGGTTTTTGAATGCATTCCTGTTTCGGTCTAATAAATTGATTGGCACAGGTTTAGTGTTGTGTAGAGCACAGAAAGTTGGTTGTCTTGCCTAAATTTATGGTTTTTCTTCATTCTGCTCATATAGTTGCAATCTCCGCAATATGTTTTGAGACAAAATGCATATTATTCACATATCATATTTAGAAACTTAACAGGGATAATTTAATGATTTTAAAGTTTCAATCATCTAACATCGCAGCGGAAGAGGCAAAAAGCTGCATTTCAATATTATATGCACTTTACTTAAGTATTGCCTTACAACATCGTATTTTTTCCATCATATCATGACTTACACATTTTCATACAACAAATCTGATTTAAGCGGTATCTGGCTTAAATTAACACGAAATATCCCTTCAATTTATGACATCTAGCATTCTCTATATGCCCATGTCGCAGAAAATTACTCTGTGGTAGGCTTTTGACAATTACGGAATCTGTGGTAGCTTTTTGTACTTATTACGGAATGTTTTTTTTTTCATATCCCGTTTGCAAACAGACTTTTTACCCATTCTATTTCAATAGATTTAACAAATTTTTTCAGGATACCTCAAATCAAGAGTTTGAAGGATCAACCGAATGGAGATCATATATAATTGATACGAATGATTGTAGTATTTTTTATTTACATAAATATATACACTATTATATAAATCATTCATGGGAATGGGAGGGACCACCTTCTTCTTTAGCATTTCAAGCTTATTGCTTTCACAATTAGCTTATTGCTTGCTCTCAACTTAGTGTTCTAGATGCACTTTCACAGTTATTAATTGAGAGCTTTCGATGCCAGGTACCATTTTTGCATTAGTATGATTGTGTGGCAAGTACAGTCATACCCTATGCCCAGGGAGTCGAGAAATTTTTCCACCAGGGACCACCAGGGCACCCGATTGAAGCACTCTGGATGGGGAGAGTGGGAATACCAACCCCCCTTTGCTAACAGTTTGTGAATAGAGGGCGGGCTCTTCTCCCCGCCAATCGGGGCATCCTCATGTTAGATGGCTTGCTCTTTTGACCAATTGTTCAATCTTGTTGTTGGAAGGAAATTCTTTATATCCTTGTCGATACATATAAATGGTATTGCCTGTCGATCCACCCAATCCGTTTTTTGCTCTTCATACAATGGCATGATAAGGATAATCAGTGGTCATTAAAGCTTGATCAAGTATAACAGAGAAGAGAGCGCATTGCAGTTGGAATTAGTTTCCGTGCTACAATGGGTGGTAGTACATATCATACATCATCATACATCAAAAGCAAACAGATGGATACCCAGCGCAAGAGAATCTAGATGTATAGGCGAAGGCTCGAGAAATTGCAGACGCTTTTGAGGCTAATTTTAAAGTAAGCTGAATAGACCTAAAATAGAAGGAAGCGGAAGTAGTAATAATGGCAACATGGCGCGTCGTTTTCTGGCAGATCCACAAAGCTTCTCGAGAATTCTTGGAGTAAGTCAACCTCTGGTTGAAAATGTCCAACTAATTAGTAGTCTTAATCTTTCTTCTAAGAAACTCGACCATTAGAAGGTAAAGCAGCTTTTCCGTGAACTAGAAAAACAGATTGCAAACGAGATTACATTTTTGAAACTATTACCGCCCTGCGTCATTCGTCAAGTACAGTCATTTGCCAGAATTCATGTTAAGATTGGTGAGCGAGTTAAACATAAGTTTCAGTGTAGAATAGTTATAACAGTATTGCATAAAACTCTAATTCACGCATACTAAGACACCTACATGTACCTTACTTTAACAAGCTCATGAATGAAACAAACTTTCAGAAGTGGAACCGCTAATTTATTTGGGTTTTCTTCAGCCTCATACGATGAACTTCGTTGACGAGCAGGCTTGAGAGTGGAGCCACAAGTGGTATAAATATACCCGCCCCCATCTCGCGCGAAATATGTCGCCCGATATAATGCTAAATTCTTGACGAGGTCGGATCCCAAGATGTCTTACCTGGAGTATAAACGGCTTCCTTGTAAAAGACAAGGCAAGAACTACTCGCGTAAGATGGCATTTTACTCTACCGATAGCACTTTCATCACGGATCGTGAGATCGACGACAGCATGTAGTGCCAAGACAAAAAAAAATGTTATTTGAAGCTATGAAGTTATAGTTGGCTATAACTTATAAAATTTTATCAAAATAAAAAAATCATTGTCCAATCCATAATACTGGGATGCCTGTAGAACAATTATTCTTGCCGGCAACATCATCTTCAGAAAATCATGTTTCCTATAAGAAATAGATGCCAAGATTTCGATTGCGCATGATTTCACTTCAAGCAAACTCTGTTTTCGGTTAAATTTTTACCCTTTTAAAACTTTTGACATAAAAAATACCAATATTAAGCAATTCCATAGAAAAAGAAAATTTTTAATCTCAGAATTCAGTAAAAATAGGTTATTTTTTTCCATCAATAAGTGTGAGTCTTTTTTTTAAATTTAGTTAAAAGGGTTGCAATTACAGTGTTAAGAAACTACACATTTTTTTACCATGCTTACGAAGAATGGTAATGCGATCGCTTGAATTCGATCAAAATAAAGGCTGAAGGATTGCGTCGCCATTGATGCGTTAAAGGACTCTGCTGACTTCTGTTCGATCCATGGCTGCACATCACCAGCCTCATAGTCAGCGAATGGTCTGCAGGTCGCCTTCTAAAGATTGTATTCGAAAAAAATGCAACAGACAAAAATGGTCACCAACAATTCAATAAAGTCGGATAGTTTTGAAACACTCTAAAAGAATAAATAAACTCATATTCGCCATGTTCTTGCAAAGTTGGTTTATTCAACCTCCTCTCCTAGACTAAATGCCCTCACCTTCGACTTAACGCTACCCATCAAATCCTGTGCAACACTTGCTGCATCTTTCTTACACACTTTCATTCATTGTTTCTTCAAATCCTTGTCGTTTTTGAAGACCTTCCCCGTCTTCCGGAGCTTGCCCTTCATAACCGCCCAGAATTTTTCTATAGGGCAAAGTTCTGGCGGATTTGGCGGATTTGCCTCCTTCGGCACAAAAACAACATCAACGGTTTCGCGTAATTTTACGATGCCAAATCTGGCCAAAGCAGAGTGTCACCTTGGTCGGTCCGGGGGCATTCTTATTTATATATTTGACCGTTGACGGTGCCGGTCGTTATGAAATGCCGCACCTACAAATCGCCTGCCACACCAAATACTTCTTAACCAATTTGTGGACCTTTTTACTCCTGAACTTCTCCGCAACATCTAGGTGGAAAACGAAAAACTCCAGGCCAGGGATCTGGTTTGCGCCCGCTTTAATGTACGTCTTGTTGTCCATTACGATGCATTTCGGCTGCACGAACCACTCGCGGTACAGTTTCCTGTCCCAGTATTTGACCACCGACTTCTGTTTATCAGTTCGGTTAGGTGCCTTCCTTACCTTGAAGACATGAAGTCCGATCAGCTTCATTGTCTGCAGGACGAACCAGACGGAAGAATTTAACATGGCCCGAATCTAATGGTTCGGATTGCGCTTGAAGTAATCCCTCACCTTCCTTGCATTCACGGAGTCGGTCGTCTTCGCTTATCTTCCGCTGCCAGCTC
This sequence comes from Aedes japonicus, assembly GCA_034211315.2. Lineage (NCBI taxonomy): Eukaryota > Metazoa > Arthropoda > Insecta > Diptera > Culicidae > Aedes > Aedes japonicus. Next base: position 145,349 of record JASCZW010001631.1, on the reverse strand, counting down.
GCCGGTGGATTATCTGGATCTCCTTGAACGATTTTACCACACGGAACACGGTAGAACTTAAGGTCTTCTTAAGGTAGATACCAAATCCTCCCTATCTCCAACGGTTGAATGGACGTGGCAAGGTGAGCGATCGAGGAGTGTATTTGTAGAGATTATTGCGTGAAGGTACGTATCAGTAACTGGGCCCGTTTCAAGGTGGCATGCAATGTCTTCAACGATGTATTCCTCATCGAAGCCACGAGGTGTGCGAACGTCAATGCTAATGCTTATGTAAAAAATAGACTCTAAACTAGTTTTACTCAAAATTAATTCAATTCTTATCCATGATATAAAAAGTTGTACACAAATGAATGTGTTGCGTTTTTTTTCGAGTACAATCTTTACCTGATCGATCCATCTTGCTCGATGCACGCCTTTTCTTCCCATGCTCGTCGGATCGTTATCGAGAATCATTTTAACTGAGCTGTCGTCCAACATTCTTACGACATGCCTAGCCCACCGTAGTCGAACGATTTTTGTGGTGATAACAATAGGAGGTTCTCCCAGCAACTGATGCAATTCGTGGTCTATTCGCGTCCTCCACGTCAAGTCGTCCATCTGCACTCCACCGTAGGTCATATGCAACATTTTCCGTTCAAATACTTCAAGGGTCCGTTTGCCCTACACGAGCAATGCCCATGTTTAGTGGCCCTAGAAGACTGCCGTAACTCTCTCCGAGATTCTAAGGGACTCGAGTGTGTCCCTGAGACTCGGATGACACTCATCACTCGATCCATCGTTGCTTTGATCAATCCCTCCTAAGATTGCCAAAACCATCTAGCTTTATGAAGTTTTATTAAAGTTTTATGAAAGACACTAGAAATCAATTTCGTCTTATTATGATACCAAGAGGTGCCAATAGGTTTCATATTTTAGTCAGGTTTATGAGAACCTACACAGGTTGTTTACAACGATCTTAAAACCTTGTTTTCTCAAATTCCTTTTACTTCTATCGAAGGGTTTATTTTGACTTTATGAACTCGTAAAATGCTGATTTGGAATGCCTTTTTAGGACTCATTCATATTATCTCATTATGGTTAATTGAAAAAGCATTTTAAAACCATTTTGGCTCCAGTAAATGCACTGAACGGCTAATTGGTGTTGAAGGAAGTCACTAAATTACCAAATGGTTTTATACGTGTCATAGCGAAGATAAGTTGGCTTTTTGGAAAAACTGTGATTTCTTCCAATCGCCATATTGAAATATAAGAAGTAATTGAAATATGGAAAAATAAATCCAACAAATTTTAAACGAAGATGAACTGTAGGTTGAAGACCGATTTTGGCATTCTTTTAGAATACCTTATTCATTTCCATCAATTTTCAGGAAATTTGTGATTAGTTTATCAAACATACTTGTTTTAATTTTGTTTTTGTTGTAGTAAACTCGCATAATTTCCGAGGGGCATTTTTGGCTCTTACCGTACCAACATTCACCATAAATTTAAATTCGCATATGATTTGGTGCATGATACGCTGTAAAAAATACAATTTTCTTAGGATATTTTGCTATCAACTAAAATTTCTCACAACTCTAGAACAATTAAAGAGATATTATCTAATGATAAACGAATCAGAAGAGCAGAGAATCGAACAAAGCAGAGCAACAAAAACCAACCACGATATCACAGTGAAGTTTGACAGCTGTGGCCATTTGGCCCTATGCTGGTTTTGATGGCAGCCAATAGGTTTTATGAAGGTTCTCAAGTGGTCATAACATCTTTCCCTAGAACATTTTCAGAATCTCTATGGTCTTATAGAGGTTATATTAACTTGTTTTCATAACCATCTATAGAGTGGGCCACTTTGTACATATTTCGGCTTTAAAGAAGCATAGGAGAGGTGTTGGTAGACAAAACAGTTTTGAATGTAGCTTCATCAACTGGGAGGAGTGCTATACGGCTGGAAATAAACTAAAATTGTTACTTGGGGTCGAATCAGTTTCTCTGGAAGCCATAATCCTGTATGATCTTCTATAGCTGGGTAAGCCTACCCGACCTACTACAAACCCTATTCTCCGAAGTTTTGCCCCGGGAGCACTGTTAAGTATGCTTATGCATTCGTGATCTCATCACTATTCGTTGTTCGATCGTTGATCGTCTCTCCTATATCGCTGCCACACCGAGAGTATTCGTGTGATGATCTTCCTCATGGTAATCGCTGGAAATGTCAAGGCTGATGAGCTGGCCTCTATCTGTAGAAGGGGAAAATTTATCACCAACTCTATCCTTGTAGACGACACCAAAAGGTGACTTTGGACAACAATCTGGAACGCATGGAGTAGCGTTTATATGGAAAGCAAATGATTTCTTCCACCGATGAGAGCTCCCACCTGATCACCGACGCCAGTGGATATTCTCGCGCCTTCGCTTTGGTCAGAGGATGTATACAGAATTTATGGACAAATACCGCGCCAGGATTCTGTACCGCGAGTGGTTGGTGCAGCCAAAATGCATTGTAATGGACGACGAGAAGTACATTACAGCGAATGCCAAGTCCCGCCCGGATGTTCCAGAGAAGTTTCGGAAGAAGAAGGTCGACAAATTTGCCAAAAAGTACTTGGTATGGCAGGCGATCTGTGGGTACGGGAAATTCAGCAAGTCGTATATAACGACCGGCACCAACAGCGGTTAAATGTATAATGAAGAATGCCTCCAGAAGGGCCTGCTGTCCTTCCAGTTCCACGGAGGTGACAATCTGTTATGGCTGGATCTGGCATCGTGTGATTACGCGAAACGGGTGATGGAGTGGTACCCGAGCAAGAGACAACAATATAGGAATACCCAATTTTTATCTTAATAACTGGCTTTGGTGTTAAATAGCTCAGATTAAAACGTAAACTACCTAAACAAAATACCTAAGAATTGCAAGCAAAATATCTCTCGAATAACAAAACTTGTTATTTCGGATACCTGGGAATATCTAAATAATACTATTTTGGTATTGTCTTACCTCAATTTTGTATTCGCATAGCATTGTGGGAACAATTTTATGGTATAATCCTCAGGTATTTTACCTCTTAATCTGAGTCAACGATGTTGTTTTTGTGCCGAAGGAGACCAATCCGCGAAATATTCCATTGAAATAAAGCACCCATACTTGTGAGTGGCCCCAGCAGCACCCTTACTGTTGAGGTAAAGCTGTTTTAAAACTCGATGTTTTAACGTATTCTTGTAGGCCATTGAAGTCAACCGCCCACACTTATGAGTGGTCCCGACAGCATCCTTACTGTTGGTTTAAATCGGTCCCAAAACTCGATATTTTAAAATGTTTTTGTACTCTACTCAAATTGTGAGTAGCCCCAACAGCATTCTTACTGTTAGTTTGAATCGGTGCCAAAATAATAACTTTAACGTGCATCTCTTTACCTACAGAGAATAAATCGGGAACAAAGTTAACTATCTGTTCAATCCCAGTCGCCGTTGGTGGTTTTTCTGAGGCGAAAAAATCTTGGTCACGTCTTCCTTCGGATGGGGAGTAAAGCCGTTGGTCCCGGTTTATAGTCATGAGTCGATAGGTAGGGTCCAGGACACGTGGAGTCGTCTCCCTGGCGTCGGTGATTGTCACCATGTAAGGAAATAGGCCGACGGAAAATAAGAAAAACAAAAAGTTAACCATCTTATTCACTACCGACGTCCGTTGAATTCAGCGATCCCACAGCAAACCCAACCATTTTATCCAACATCCCAGTGATTTCTCGTGGAGTGCAGTGGACTCCGTGGCTTCCTTCAAAGCGAGTACAACAGCAAGATATTCCTACCAATTCCCTACTTGACCTGCATTCGGGCGAGGTCGGCGCCGGTATTGCTTTAGTTTGGGATCACCAGTTTGTATAAATTGAGGATGTATGCTAGTCTCAAGCATCATCTTTTGTTTCTCTGTGTAATAACAGCTGATCTGGCAATAACGGAGTAGCAAGCTCGGGCGGTCAATCATGATCATACTCATGCTCGAAGTAGGCACATCCGCTAAACTCGCCAGAACTTCGCCTAATAGATAAATAGGGCGATAATGAAGGGCAAGCGCCGGAAAATAGGGAAGGTCTTCGAAAACGACAAAGATTTGAAGGAAGAGTGGATGAAAGTGTCTAAGAAAGATGGCGCAAGTGTTGCACAGGATTCGATGGGTAGCGTTAAGTCCAATATGCGGGCATTTAGCCTAGGAGAGGAAGTTGAATAAACCAACTTTGCAAGAACATAGCAAATTTAAGTTTATTTATTCCCTGAGCGTTTCAAAACTATTCGACATAAAATGAATTTTTGGTGATCTGTTGTATTATTTTCGAGTACAATCTATATAATTTTATAACATAGTAGAACTATCGAAAAAAATTATCCGATGGTAAAACATCCAAATGCATCTATTATACTAGTTGTATTACTTTGGTAAACAATTTCGGACGATTGTGGTTTTATGAAGGCACAAATTTAATTTATCGTTTTTATCACTTGTTGAACATCAGAATTTAAAACGAATTTCCTTCTTCCATTTCAGGTACGCTTTATCCCCCATTTTTTCGGAAGCATCCAACCATCCTCGACATACATTCCCACGTAAGTTACCGGTTTTGTAAATTGTTCACTTGAACAGCCTTACTCTCGCTCTGAAGATCGTCGTACATTGGACAAAATCATGACTGTATCAACCCACTTCATTATGCTGTCTGAAGCAATCAGCACACAATCCAATTCCACCCAAGTTGCAACCGGTGCGATGCAATGATGTTGTGCTGTGTTGATTATTGCACCAACAATCAACGTACTCATGAAACTGCTCGACGAAACATAATGAGAATTGGGCAGCATTGGATGCCGACGACGACGACGACGTGACTCCGAGAAAACCGTTTAACAATGATCAACTTTGACATATATTGAGTGTTGTTTTCACGGCACTTTTTTTTATTTCGATCAGTACTCTGATGGTTGCATTCGTCGACCGTGTTACAGACTGGTTTGAAGTCGAATGTTGCAAGAGTCACTTTTTAAATGTTCGATTTATGCTATAAAAGACCATTGATTGAATCGAGATTGTGTACGTGCCGTTCGGATGACGTTGATAATGGAGTGTTTATTTGCTGAGCAGCATCTATGAAAAATCTATCAATACGAGGGGTGTTTGATTTCGAAGATATGGTGGCACGTGTCTGACGTCTTTCTGAGCTGATGGCATGAGTAAAATCGACAGTGTGACCTAATCTTCCTTCACGTGTCCTCAATACGATCGGTAAACCATTACAGCATAATCCTTGTAATGGATTCGTTTGTTTGCCTACTCTGTCATTCATGTACGAATGGTACAAACATTCAACGACACTGAACATTTTCTCCTCAACAGCTCAACTGCCACACTACAGTAGCAAGTTCAAACGGCCAGTAGGTGCCCAAGTAATTTGGTGTAAGCGCGCAAGGCATTTGTACTTCAAAATTATTATGATTGCCTTCGACAGACAAAAAAAACTTCAACATGGTATGTCGACTATTATACTTCACGCCTAATTTTGCTTTAGCGCGAACACCTAACACTGTAGAGTAAGGTTTTCGCGAATGTTATGCTTATGTGTGCACAAACGTACACATAAAGATCAACCGCGATGTTTCCCTCTTGTACAATGCGCAGCACACATATTTCAATTTCATACCTCAACGGTTGGTTGGGCTGGTTTACCTTTACGATCGATCGATCGATGGTGATCGTGCAGTCATTGCAACTCTCGGTTTCATTTTTCTGTCTGCCCCGTCGTCCACATGGGCTACTGTCAATATTGGTGTTTTTTTTTCTAGTTTCATAACCACGCGTTTCTCTCGTTCGAAGTGCATTGCCTAAAATCGCACGCAGTCTTATGCGATGCAATGAACGTGTGTTAGGTCGATAGGATTGTACGTTCGCGATTTGGCAAACGTTAGTGGCCGGAGAGAGAAATGGGACCAAATCATTGAGGTCAATTTGCACTTAATTTGCAGACGAAGTATGCAGAGTTTTTGCCGGTGCGGTGCTTGGCCATTTTATGTAGCAGGTTGACTCTATAGGCTCGATTGGGGGCTCGATGGGTTTGAGATCACGATGAATGACCTAACTTATCGGTGGTGGCCCAAACAATCTACCCTTGGCGCCTTTTTAATACAGTCGATTGAAATTTTACGCAATTCCGATTTTTTTCGATTTTATGCTCAGCAATTTTTTTAAATAATGGTTTTCAAAATTAATTATAACTACTATGCAGAGAGCGTCAACTGCTCTATTAACCTAATAGCCTATATTAGCCCGACGAAAGCTCTTTGAGCAAAATTAGATCTGTATCCATAATAATCCAGACATCTCAAAACATAAGTAAAGATTGGACTCGGAAAAAATGCAACATTTTGTTTTGGGTGTAACTTTTGATCGCGTCTGTAAAATTAATGAAGTTTTGGGTAATACTAGTTTAGAGTATTATGTTTATGTGTGCAAAATTTCGCGATCTGTCAACTAGCTTTCAAGATGCATTCGAAACAAGAAGAGCTACGCAAGCAAATCTTGGGTGCGGTGATCGATAATCGTGGTCAGTCGCACAGATGGATCGGCAAAAGGCTTGGAACCCACCATTCCACCGGGTCCCGCGTTGTGAAGATGTTCCAGGAGCAAAGACCATCGAGCGGCGCGCTGGAAGCGACTGAAAACCGAAAACGGTATACCCAGAGAAGGCGCGGAAGATAAGGCAGTACTTTAAGACCCGAACCTTCCCACTCGAGATGTGGCCAAAAAGGTCAATTCGTCGAAGTGGTTCGTCCAGCAGACCATGAAGCGGGTTGGGCTACGTTTTTTAAGGTCAGGAAGGCGCCAAACCGGACTGACAAGCAAATCAAGGTGGCCAAATTGCGTGCGCGAAAGCTGTACCGTGAGTGGCTGGTCAAGCCAGGCTGTCTCGTCATGGACGACGAGACATATATCAAGGCGGACACCAAACAAATCCCCGGCCTCGAGTTTTTTGTCGGTACGTCCCGCATGGAGGTTCCGGAAAAGTTCCGGAAGAGAAAGATGGACAAATTCGCGAAGAAGTACCTGTTGTGGCAGGCGATCTGCGAGTGCGGACGGTACAGCAAGCCGTTCGTTACAACCGGCACCATAAACGGGCAGATTTATCGAGAGGACTGCTTGCAGAAGCGCTTACTGCCCTTCCTCCGTTCTCGCCGTGGTCCCACGCTGTTCTGGCCGGATCTCGCTTCGTGCCATTACACCAAGCCTGTAATGGATTGGTGCGAAGCGAAGGGCGTTAATGTGGTCCCGAAGGAGACGAATCCGCCAAATACACCATAACTTCGTCCGATCGAAAAGTTTTGGGCGATAATGAAGAAGAAGTTGAAGAAAAACGGAAAAACATTCAAAACCGATGAAGCTTTGAAGGAAAACTGGGAGAAATTGTGTAAGGAAGATGGACAAAGCCTCGCCCAAGATCTCATGAGCAGTGTTAAGAGAAATGTACGAGCATTCAGCTTGGGGGAGGTAATTCAATAAATAACATCTGCCAAAACATAGCTAATATATAGTTATTTAATCCCTGAAATTTTGAGAAGTATCCGATTTAAAATGATCTTTTGGTGATCATTTTTGTGTGTCTCATTTTTTCCAAGTCCAGTCTTTAAAACACAAAGTTCGCATTATATTTTAATTGTAGTTGTTGATTTTAGATTCATGCGATATGACTTAACAATTCCCTAGATCAGAACATAGTAATTCGGCATTTGCAAAAAAAAAATCGAACTTTGCGGTTTACTCCGTTTAATAGGGTTTGTACAAACTCTTCAGACCGTCGTTGTCCAAATTTGTAGACATTTTTTTCAAATTTTGTATAGAGCGTAGACTTTGGTAAAATCCCCCTCACCGGAAATGTCTACGTGATTTATGAAAAGCCCCTTTCTTCCAGAAAGTATCCGCTTAATCAGAGCTAATATCTCTCGATTGGACGTAACTTTTTACAATTTGGTGGATTTGCGGTTTTGGTACAATATTCACTTGATTCTCTTCGTACCACTACATCACAATTTTTGCATAATGGCATGATAGTTTTTCTTTGTGGTTTTTGATGAAGAGTGGCAATCGCTTCTGCAGACATCCTTTCTGGTAAATCTCCTCATAGATTGGCGCTGTAGTGACGAAAGATTTGTTCTTTCTGCCTCACGTGCAAATTGTTTGACAAACAAGAAGGCATCCTTTGTACTGAAATGCCGATCTGAAGTATTTATAGAAAATCAGCCCTAAAAGCTTTTTGGAATCTTCCAGAACATGAGTTACATCGTTCATAAGAAAACTTCGTCGAATATTCGCATTCGCATTTGGTTTGTCGTTGCGATTTGGAACTGTTTTTACTTTATACTACTTCTTCCCCAAATGCCTTTTTGATATTTGAACAAAACCAGGTGACATTCCTATTTTACGAGCCATCGTTCGAACAGAGAGTTTCGGGTTTTCTACAATATCCACTTCACCTTTCAGTCCATGACAGGATCAGAACGTCCATTGTTTTATTATTTCTCGGTTTCTTCTCGACCGTCAAACATATCGAACAGGATTTGAGCACACCGTGAACAGTAAATGAAGGTTATTTCATTGTCAAGTTCCCGTACTGACAAGTCAGCATTTACCTTATGTCCGTACAAAATCTGCTCGTGAACGTCCTTTTCATTCAGTTTCCTCGCGTCTTATCATTAGCGTTCATTCCATCCTTCATTTTCTTTAAAAATTATTGAATTAAGCTGGGTTGCTGTCTAATACGCCTGGTTTTTCTTCTACACCTCTTTTTTCTTTCTTAAATCTTTCCCAAGTACACTATAATTGTTTTGTTTATATTCTCCGTACGTGGAATAACGATTATGGTATTTGATGATGATGATGATGATGATGATGATTTTCAATGCAGTTATACAAAGTTATAAGCCGGTAGCTATCCGCATAGTTCCTGTCTTTTCTGGGCTTTGGAATGAGAACCAACAAAGTTCCATCGAAAAGCGCCTTCAAATAAAGGAACGTTTTCGCCTTCGTCACGAACTCGCAGTACATATTTGCTGCCCTTTGTTGTGCCTCCAATTTTATCCTCCATCGATTTTCTAACCACAAAAGAATTGGGCTTATTTTCTGTCCGATACTGACGACGCCCATCCATCTCGAAACTGGCGGAAGCTGTGGGTGGTAGCCCTGGGTCCCACCCGAACTCGTCGCCATCGGTTGTACCGTTCGAAAAACAACCCACGAACTGTACTTTATTCAGAATTGTCGGAAACTAACGTTTAAATTAAAACTTACGTGAACGAGTGAACGAAAAATTACCCAATGGAAATAAAATCCGTTGAATAGCATAGCAAATACAGACGAGAGTCACGAAAATGCAGAATGAAATAAAATTCATAAGAGAGGACGGGTCGGAAGAGTGTGGCTATAGCAGTAATAAACATGGAATGAAACTTGATGAAATTAAAAGAAAAAGATAGCTTGCGACCCGTATTTGAAGACCCTGAAAGGGAAAGCCAAATGTTCAAACCTGCTCATATTCAAATTTGTATGGGAGCAAAGGTACGTTAGTTTTAAGTAAATAATTCAACTTTTTGTACTTTCAGCACATAAGTTAGTTTCTCCGGTGGAATGGTAAATAAATGAAGCTATTCTGTTCATTCGAACGAGAGTTACTAGCGTTCAAAGAGCATACGCTTTTGCGCCATGCTCTCATTTTTTGAAATTTTGCAATAACACCTGGTATAGAAAAGAGAAATGCAGTCATACGTTAAAACAAAACCATCCAAACCAAAGAATAACTTCATCTGGAGACGGCGGGACAGTAGGAGGACACGATCCATAGCAATGTAATACAACAGATGGCACAAAGGTCATTGCAGCGTATGAATTTTAAATAATGTACTCAAAAAAAATGCAACCGACAAAAATGATTACCAAAAGTTCATTAAAGTCAGATTGTTTTGAAAATTTCAGGGAATAAATAAACACATATTAGCTTCAACCTCCTATCCTAGGCTAAATTCCCGCATCTTGGACTTAACGCCACCCATCAAATCCTGTGCAAGGCTTGCTCCATCATTCTTACACACTTTCATCAACTTTTTTGTTCAGATCGTTGTCGTTTTTGAAGACCTTCCCTGTTTTCCGGCGTTTTCCCTTCATAATCGCCCAGAATTTTTCCATTGGGTGAAGTTCTGGCGAGTTTGGCGGATTCGCCTCCTTCGACACAAAAACAATATCGTTGGCTTCGTACCAGTTCGGGTAATGGCACGATGCCCGATTCGTCCACAACAGAGTCTCACCTTCGTGGGATCGAATTAAGGACAGCAGGCGCTTCTGGAGGCATTCTTCTTTATATATTTGACCGGTGATGGTACCTGTCGTTATGTACGACTTGCTGAATTTGCGGCACCCACGACCTGCCACAGCAAGTACTTCTTGACAAATTTGTCGACCTTCTTCTTCCGGAACTTTCCGGAACGTCCAAGCGGAACTTGCCGACGAAAAACTCTAGGCCGGGAACACTGTGTCGGCTTAACGTCCGTCTCGTCATCCATAACAAAGTATTTCAGCTGCAGCAACTCGTGGTACAGCTTCCTGGCGCAGGATTTGGCCACCGTATTCTGTTTATCGGTTCGGTTGGGCGCCTTCCTCACCTTGAAGACATGAAGTCCGGCCCGCTTCATTGTCTGCTGTACGAACCAAACGGAAGAATTGACCTTCTCGGCCACGTCCTGAATCAAATGGTTCGGATTGCGCTGGAAGTAACCCCTCACCTTCCTTGCATTCGTCTTCGCTTTTTTCCGGTATCAGTTTGCCACTGGATCTTCTGGGTCTCCTCGAACGATTTTACCCCACGGGACACGGTCGAGTTGTCGATTCCCTACTGTTTCAAAATCCACGTGTTGGACTAGCTTGAATTTTCCACGACTGCACCCATAATTGTTTTGTCGAAGCACTTCTTGCTTGGAAGCCATCTCAATAACGACTTGACGGATTGTGGCGAAATTTTGGCACAACATTACACGCTAAACTAGTTTTAATCAAAATTTCATCAATTTTTACCTTTGAAATAATAAGTTATACATAAACGAAAGTGTTGCATTTTTTACGAGTAAAATCTTAATTGGTGAGTTCGTTCCTGTTTACTTATTTCTTTGTTTCTGGGTATTTTGATAATGTGTAATACGTACTTTAGGATAATTGCACCTTTATTACGATGAACATTAAACTAAAAAATTAAACTTAAAAACAGTGAAAGTGATTAAACTACAGTAACGAAGAATAGTAGCATATGCAAACGTTAGAATTTTTAGAAGAAAGGTTATCGGTATATGATGTTTGGCATTTGAATTTAAGAATTATTTTCTGAGCTTATTTCGTAGATAGTTGTGTTAACAATCAATCAAAATTGTTCAGTGCCGTTGCAAGATTCTTTCGCTCAAATTATTGCACTTGATGATATCTCGAGCTGTAAGGTATCCTTTTTCCTTTTTGCTGGGAGCGGAGCAAACAGGAACTGTTTGGAGTTGGCACCTAATTTCTTTTTCGCTGTTCTGCTAATATTTTCACCTTTTCTCTTCCAAGAACGAGTATTTGCACTATAACCATGAACGACACATGACTAGGACTAGAACTAGTGGTCATGTCCGTCCCAACTTTAATGTGCAAGAGCTTCTCGTTGTATGCTATCCAAAATCAAACTCCAGATGGCTATGAAGCTAGTGTCTTTGATCTCAGCCTGCATTTCACATCCAATGGCTTCACAACAGCCAATCCAGGACAGTGTATGGTCGGTCGTGCTTTTTGACACTAAAGGGTGTTTCGATCAAAATTTGGTCAACTTAAACTTGACGCATTTCATTTCATCGTGCATTAATTTTTTTTTGCACCACACTCATTTTGAATATGTGCGCGTGTATCATCATGCCTCTATTTTGATTTTGAGATTAGCACTTCAGTTATCAAAATGTCGTCGAAGGAAGAGAAGCAATGCTTCAAAATTTTTCACGTGCATATCGAAAATCCAAACTACTCTCACGCGAAGTTGGCGAAATTGTTGAATGTGGCTAAATCAACTGTTACCAACGTATTGAAAGTGTTCCGTGAACGTTTGTCGACAGCAAGGAAAGCTGGATCGGGATGAAAGCCGGAGGCCATAGTGACGACAAAAAGAGTTGCCTGCTGTTTCGCGCTGGGACCTCAACCTCTCCGTTCGAGATATCGCAAAGAAGCTAGGAGTGGTGTCTTCAACCGTGGATGGAAACGAGGAAAAACGAGCTGGACTGTCGAATTACAAGAAAGTGGTGACTCCAAATCGCGACGATAAACAAACCACGTCGGCCAAAGCACGATCGCGAAAGTTGTACTCGACGATCCTGACGAAGTTTGATTGCGTGGGACAGGACCATAAAACTTACGTCAAGGCAGACTTTAAACAGCTTCCTAGGCAGGAATTTTATACGACAACCGAACGGGGAAAGGTGGCAGATATTTTCTAGCACTTTAAACTGTCAAAGTTCGCGAAAAAATATCTGGTGTGGCAAGCCATCTGTACATGTGGCTTGAAGAGCAACGTTTACATTGCGACCGGCACCGTCAACCAGGAAATTTATCTGAGCGAGTGCCTACAAAAACGTCAACTGCCTTTCCTGAAGCGACACAATTGATCCGTTCTATTTTGGCCGGATTTGGCATCTTGCCATTACGGAAAAAAGGCCATAGAGTGGTATGCTGCCAACAACGTTCAAGTGGTGCCCAAGGACAAGAGCCCTTCACACATGCCAGATCTCCGCCCAATCGAACAATATTGGCCCATCGTCAAGCGGAACCTTAAGAAGACTCAAAATGCTGTTGTGAACGAAAAACAGTTCAAGGCAAACTGGCGTTCTGCGGCGAATAGAGTGGACAAGGAGACTGTACAAAATCTTATGACAGGTGTTAAACGAAAGACCCGGCAATTCGCATTCGGTAAAAAGGAAGCTTAGCTGATTTTTTGTCCTGTATTCTGTATTAACTGACCTTGAAAAAGAAAAAGAATTTGACTTATAAATAAAAACTTTGATTTGAACTTTGATTACTGTTTGACCCAATTTTGATCGGAACACCCTTTAGTCTGAGAGAATCAAGACACGTTTTCGATTTTTTTTAAATCAAAGTTATTATTGAAAATTGGTTGCAGTGACCAGTCTACCCTTTCCAACATATCTCCCCAGCATGTTCAATGCGGCGAACCTTAACCACAACCGCGGCAATCAATCATCGATATGCGTGAAATCGAAAGCACCCTTTAACATAGATTGAACACCTTGTCCTGCATACCAGATCACGATGACCTTGGCTACCAGCTGTAGTGGCCAGCGATATTTCAACGCCATTGTGGAGTATTCGTTTGGGACAACCGTATGACAGATCGGATCAAATCTATTCAATATGAAATCAAAACGATAACCCAAATCAGCTACCGAACGTTCGAACGATGATTGTTATTACTATTTATGATTGTCATAAACGGCGTCAGACCGGTCGGACGAAACTTCCCTAGCAGCCGCCAGTCATTTCGAGCAGACCAATGGCTACCTTTATGTCCGTGCGGTGGTGATTGCATTGGCCCTCCGGAAAATGGCACATGCCACTCGCCGGCTGCGATATGTCGCCGTTCCAGTTAGAAACTGAATTTGAGAATCGATTTTACTTGTTTAGTGCTTGTCCAGTTTTTAACAGTAACAATTCAGTCGAACTGTTATGCGGAAAAAGTAATTACATCCAGGTGTGTCTCGTAATTCCTGGTCACCACCAATCAGAAAGGAGAGACGATTTGTGAAGTTACTCGAAACTAATTTTCATCAAGGTCCACAGAAGCTGCTGCCCACCCAGTATAAAGTGGCCATCAGTCATCGGCTGCTGCTACTGCTGCTGTTGGCATTGCATGGCGAGCGAGTGCGTGATGAAAACCATGGCGACCGTTTGGACAGTTTCTATTGTAAAATTCGAAACCGATTCCATATCCAATGTCCACTATTGCACCTTGGCTTAGGGTAAGCTGGGCCATCTTAAAAGATGGTTTCAAGACTAAAATAAATCATCAACCAGTTGAGGCATTTCGAAACATACTGGTGATGCCATTTCCAAATAGGCGTAATTATCACCCAATCTCCCCTAAGTTGAGTGAACACGACGCGCAGACCTACGTTAATGGCTCATAGGCTTATAGGCTAAACCGTTTACGTCTGGCATCCACAAGTTCGGGCAATAGGTCGCGCCACTTAACAACGAGTAATGTCGGCCTCACGCACCGTCGCCGACTGTCGGTTGGGTGGCCGTCATGCAAAGTTACCGGTCGGTGGCTGCACTATTCCCCTGGTGTGCTCACGCACCTAGTTGCCGAAATATAATTTTGGCAAACGTCGACGAAATAACAAAAAAAAAAAATACTAATCAAAAAGAGTTGTTAGAATGACAAGCGATAAAAACCGACTTGGCGTGACTAATTTTCGTGACCCATTGTCCTATTACCATAGTCTATCTGGGTTGTATAGTTGTCAAGCCGAGCCAACTATTAAACTTGGTGTACGGTTGGTTTTCATTATTCGCAAAAAAGCGAACTCCGACGACTCGAAGAAGCATCTCACAAAAGTTATGCGTAAGTGGCGCAGCGCTGTGACGAAACCCAACTTCACGCAGCTAGGAAATAAACTCCCCGAAGTAATTTGAATAAATGTGAACCTACTTCTTTGGCGTGGACCACAAAATTTGTCATTGTCGTGTGCTGCCATTATTGGTTGCACGCGCAACGCCGTTTTGCTGATGGTGGCGTCTGGGGCTGTGGAGTAAACGAGAGAAAGAGAAGCTGGAATAGTAGAAGGTTATGTCACCTGCCGGTGTCTGGGCTGCACCCTCACGAAGTATTGCGGAAAATAGGTTTACATACTTTTGTCTTCTTGCGAGGAGAAGTAAGGCATGAAACACGGTAAAATGGACTGAAGACGTTATGATAGTTAATATTGCGTGGTTGTAAGCGGTTGACCCAAATTTGGGGTAGTAGGTGTTGTCAAATATACTATATTAACAATATAAGTCACCACTTTTTTTCAGGCGACGCTTGTGGCGCCATAAAGGCGGAGCTACAATGGGGAGCGCAACGGCGCGTTGTGGCAGATTTTGACAGTTAGTCCATATAGTTTATGTCAAAATTGCCGCGCGCAGGCTACATTGTAGCCCGCCTAATGGCAGCACGGCAGCTACTAAATGCACTGCTCAAATAAGCTATTCAGCTATCGTTTTACCTAGCGTAATATTCCAAAAGTACTCAGCAGACAAATTGAAACGAATCACAAATTGTTAAACTAAGGTCCTAACTAAGGAAATGATTTCCGAAAAACTCGCCGCAACTTCGACTTGTTGCCAGCTGCGAATGTCACGACAAAAGCAACTGTGGTTTGCTGCAACTTGAGCAGGATAGGAAAAAGATCGTCTGTTCGAAAGAAAGCGTAATTTACGGCTTGCAATAATTATTATTGATTATCATACAATGAGATGCATTGATTCAATTAGATAAAATTTTAGCTTGAAAATGATCCTCAATTCACGCACTGAAAAAAAACCACTATTGTTTTTTTTTTATCTTTGTAGGCAACATATACACTGAACCAAATATTCTTATGAATTCCATAAGGTTCAACTTATGAACGGGTCTTTGAAATTTCATAAGGCTGAATTATGAATGGATTTTGTTTCACACAACGTTATTCTTGTACGCCTTCAGGATTTTCTAATATCATGTATTGATATATACTAGTGGGCAAGCCACTCGACCCACAACCTCAACGGTCAAGGATCGAATCCAGGTTGCACCATATTATTATTTTTTCAACATCATTAAATTTCATACGATAAATTTATGAAATTCATACTGATTACTTATAGCAAATAATCATAATGCAATCTTATGAATATCAAAAGTTTATTTCGCTGAGTGTACGTTCGCAACATTTTATTGCGACAAACACAAACAAACACATATCAATCTGCTCATTTGTTGCTATTTTTTCACGGTTTTTGAAGAAAAATTGATTCCTTGGCCCTGACTCAAAAACATCGGAAAAGGAACCGAATTTCAATTATACTTGTCAACCTGGTGTTGTTCACTTCCATTGTCATAGTTGTAACATAATACAAGGGTTTTAAAAAACTATCACTATGAAAAACGTCATCAAGATAGTCTTGTATCACGTTACAACTCCATAATCTAAACATGGCATAAACAAGTATATTTGGACGTATCTGCGTCGTTCTCAAAAGTGTACTGAGAAAAATTTTATGGTTGTACCGACAATTAAGCCATGGTCACAATTACCATGAAAATGGCCGGAGACATTTTTTCATCATCACATTATTGACTATGGTCATGGTTACAGGAACTATTCTGACATTATACTGAATATTGAATCAACTATTTTGAATGGTCATTTTGACCATGATTATAGTTGGTTGAAAATCATTATTTTACCCTAGTCATCCTAATCCCCAGTAATTGTAAAATTGACTATCAAACTTTTCTCTGTGTGAGCAAACAATACTCATAAAAAGAGTATATTAGTTTTACCGTGGATACACGGTAGAATGAATTAACCAAATTGCAGGGTAAAATATATTTTGCTTACCTTTTTTATCACCAGATGTTTCTATTTGCAGCGCTACATTTTTCGCCTATCATGTGTATGTGGAAAAAGAAAGTGACTTATATTGTTAATATAGTATATTTGGTATTGTTAAGATCGAAAATGGATCACACACGCCCCTTTGGTAAGCTGGAGAAAGAATATTTGTTAGTTCTACATATCTTGTTGCTAAATTTTGATTATACCTCTATGACTTCACGGTTCTTTTATATTAGGAACATTTTGTCGAGGCGGGTGAAGGTAAATTTGCTAGACTAGAATTGACATAAAACTAGACTTGACATCAAAAACATTGTTGAATTGCACAAAGTTCGTCATAGTTGGCACCTTTCCATTTAGTATTATTTAAAAATATATAGCAATATTTAAGAACATTTTCGTTAAAGGAACGATAGGATTTAAAAGAAAATACGAAAAATTTGTTGAAAATGCCCAGTTTAATACGTCTTATGAAACCTGAAGAAGTAGATATTTTTCTTAGCTTAAAGTAGATATTTTTCTTAGCTTAAAATTAATCGACAAAAATTAATCGTTAATTTTCGTTAATAAATAAGTGTTATTTCTCTATAAATCTTTCTTCCGTTCAGGTTTTTTACAATATAGTTAAACTGATTAATCTACGTTTTTCCGCACTGTATTTTAAATCCCAACACTTTTTTTATATAAGTAACTTGCGTTACGCTTCAAAAATCGTGATTACTTAAAAAATGGACTAGGGCTTAGTTTAAACGACTTGACATTTGTCATTTGTGGATGGAAACGAATTAGTTCGTAGTATGCACCTACGAAAATGTGTGGGAGATCTAAGCAGACCACGCTCCTGATTTGACGTTTTTCAATTTTGTTTTTTGATTTTTTCCGCGAAATAAAATTTTCTAAAACTTTTAACAAGAAACTGCAAAATATAAGTCGGTGTAATTTTGTGACGGTAAGCAGTTTATGTCACATTTGGTTTTGGCGGTAATGCCAAAATCTCAAACCGATAAGTTACTGTCAAGTCCAATCGAAAGTTAGAGTAGCTATGAAAGTGGAATATATTTGTGGAACTTTCAATGATGTAGTTTTGATAAAGAATACAAAGGCAGCAATGTCCACTGAAGCAACAAGTATTAACAGTTCCATCTCCTGTGAGACGGCAACTGTCGGAGTAAGTGTTTACAAGGGGGGGTAGCAAGGCAAAAGTAATTTAGCAGCCAGCATTGATCGTCAGCCTTATCCAACACAGATGCAACATTCTCCGAATCTCAACCTCGTGGTTTGGACTTCGCAATCGAAAAAGGAATAATGCGAGAATGCTAGAGGTGGATGTAGAAGAGGATCACCCGGATGCGTTGAAGGAAACAGAACGCTAACCAGTTGGACCCCGCAACACGTTTTCGGACAATTGAGAGGTGGTAATTCCTCTCAATAAGTTGGAGCGAGGCAATTGTTTTCCATTTTGTCCCTGTATCACTTTATTTTGAAGCAACATCAAATATAATTAAATCTTATTATGAATAATATATATGATCACATCACTTATCAAGGTGAATCCTGACCCATCGAACCCTACTCTACTGACAATGAAAAACATCTTTCCTGTGACCTTTGTGGGGATGCAGAGTTACCTCTGCATGGCCCCTAAACAGCAAAGGTTACACTAACTTTCCTTCCCTATTCCCACATGATTGCAAGAACGTGGCCGGTTCCGTTATTGATTAACCTTCCTAAGATATTGGGGTCAATTCTGGGGGGCTATTCTTAATGTTTGCTAAAATATTTTTCTTAGAATCAATTTAAGGTGGTTGTATCTTACAAAAAAAATTGACACATAATACATTAGGGTCAATATTGACCCGGATTTTAACTCTTCGTAGAATTTCGAAATTTTAACGTAGGATCAATGTTTATGCACCATTTGGAAGGTCTCAAAAATTCATTGGAACAAAAAAAACTAGTTCCGCCAACACTATCCCCATATTTCATATGCAATAGTAAAAATCCTTTCAAATGCAGTTAAGAAATAATTTGACTGTCTGCCCATTTGAACATTTGAAAAGCCTAATTTTTACCAAAACTATAATAATTTTATTTGACATACGACAGCGACGGTTTCAGCACCCCAAAAGTTGAATCTATTATTGTTCTAGAATCAATGGGACGGCAACTTTGCTTAAAAATTTGAAATAAAAAAGTTAGAGCAAAATAACTAATTCTTATAGGGACACCCTAAGCTAGGGTGTAGAAGGAAAAATTGCTCCAATTCGGTCATTTTCAAAAGCTACAGAAAAAATATTCAATCAAAGTTGGTTAAAATTTTCTCATCTACAACCTTTTCCGAAAAATATTTGCCTTTATTTCTGCAAATAAAAAGTGAGATTTTCGATTTTCTGAAAATAATGACCACACTTAACTGATGGGCTATTCATAAACCAAAATGAGTCTACGTGGTTTATGAACAAGCCCTTTTCATTCACACACAAAATGGGCCTCATTATAAGAAACAACTTTGTAGAAAACAATGTTGCCTCAAAACTTCAAACTTAGGCTGAAAAATGTATCATTCCAGCTAAATTCGCATTCTGGACCACTGTGCAATGGTCGCTACTATGTAATTGATCAGAATCATGTGAAATTGCTCAATGAATCAACTGAATGGGGCTGGTGGAAATCGACCATTATCACTGTACACGTTTCACTGACTCAAACTCTTTATAAACCTTCCTTGAGTTATTTAGAAAATCTGAGGCCCCATTGAAAATTGTATGGTCTCAAAAATACATTGGTGGTAGACAAACCTGGTTCCAGTTAAATTGGCCACCGGAAATCTGCTAAAAAGGGAAGTAGGTTTTGATTTCGATGTGTAAACAGAATGGCATGCAGAACATTCATGACTAGTTGTAAAGAATTGCCGTCTTTGACAAAATTTCTCAGTATGTCATTTGTCATCTTTTGACAGTATCATTTTACTTCCAGATATTGCAACAGAGATGACGCTGCAGTCTATATTTGCTAAATTTAGGGCTAGAGTGTTGCCGTCTTCATCAAAGTTTCTCATTTTACCTATTGTCGTATTTTTACATTATCAGATTTGTTCCAGATCTTGAAGAGGCGTAAACAGCGAAGTTGTATGCAATCATCCATACAACATACAAAAATGTTTGTAATCTGTCATACAAAAGGCTAGATGCAGGCGTTATCTGACCTCAATTTACATGAATAATCCCATTAATTTCTGCCAAATCTAGCATTCCATTTATGTGCATTAGAAAACGCATAAAATTCAATGTTTCTTTTATCTGTGTAGATATAATGACTGCTCGAAAAAACCATGACAGGAGGAAGAAGCACCATGAGAAGAATTAGAGTCTCATTTCAGCAATAATTTGATATTTTCTTTTATTTTCAGCATTGCATATTGATCTATTAACATATTTTTTTTTCGTATTTCGAAGTTACATAACATATTGGTCTTCCCTTAACTAACTACGGTAAAGCATGCGAATAACCGAAGTCTAAGTTTAAATAAGATTGACAAAACAATATATTCCTAGTCATTTTCATTTTTACTGTTACATAACAAATGCGATCTTCCATTATATGCTATATATGTTATTCAAATTCAAGTGTTTGACGGTTTCTGTTATGTCCAGGATGCATAAAAGCATTATATTTTACTTGGCATGGCTCGGAGCGTATGATACCATGTGTCCACTCATTCTTCCTGTCCTGTAGATTCTAGGAATGCGTTGCGGTTCAGGTTTATTTGTTTGAATCCAGCTCGTTTTATGGTTTCTTTTGCGGTTGATGTTGCGTAGGGGCCTGGCCGCTTTGACGCTTGTTTTGAGTCATTGACATGCTGCAAGCATCAATATTAAAGCAAGATAAGTCTGACGTCATCATAGCCCAGTTTTTCAAGATGCTTTCTCGAACTGGCGTGCGTTTCCATTATTAGATTAGACAGTTGGTGGATGCAAGGAAATGGAACAGTATATCGACATTTTAAATATACTATTTTTATATATAAGTTCAGGTCATCCATGAGTTTCCAGTTTTGAAAAGTAATTCTATAAAAAATTTCTGTAATAACTATCATCATTGTCTAAGCATTTCAGGTCCATAATAGATACGCAAATACTTCTACACATTGCAGCGGTACAACAATCTGGAACATGTGTAATTGTTTGTCATCATTTTCCATAAGAAAATCCCTTCACTATATTTTATATACTATTCTATATTCCATGTTGATTTTACATTTTTATTACTTTTATTATCATCATTACCATTTTATCATTACTTGGATTTATTTAAATAACATTTTATTATTTAACACCTCAGAGCGTATGGTACGGTATGTCCACACGTCCTTCCTCCTGTAGATTCAAAAATGCGTTGTGGTTCAAATCTATTCATTTGAATTCAACTCATTTTTTAGAATCATCTTTTTGCAGTTAATGCAACGCAGTAGAGCCTGGCCGCTTTGATGCTTGTATCATGTCCTTGATATGCTGCGAAGCCTCAATATAGACAAAAAGAATAATTGGGCGTCATCTAACTCAATTATTTCCAGGATGCTATTCTCGTAATGGCTGCGTTTGTATTAGATTAGATTAGATTAGATTAGATTATCAGATTATCAGATTTGTTCCAGATCTTGCCGCAGAGATGGCGCTGCACTTTATTTTTTTCCAAATGAAGCGCTTTTTGTACGTCTTTTGTCATTATCGTATTAGTTTCAGATATTGCCAGAACGCGGCGCTGCAGTCTATCTTTGCCAAATGAAGCTCTGAGAGTTGATCGTCTTCGGTAAATCCACCAACCATTCCGCATCTTGTTTGTTGCGTGTTCTTCTTTTTCGACCGGTTAGCTTCTGAACAGTTGTGGTTTTTAGAGTTGCTGATGACATTCGACTACGGTTTTTTGACCGAACGCCATTTCACTTCAATTTGAGTAAGCAATGCATGTCGACGCTAAGGTGAAAGGATAAACACGCAGCTAAACCATACACTGAAAGTTTTACAAAAATACTTCCGTAGCACGGTCTTAACACTTTTAATGGATTCACATTTTGTAAAATCGGAAAAGATCAAGTTTTTTCTATACGATACATATTGATTGAACCTTTTGAAACGTCAACACTCATTATATGATAATTTTGTGATGTTTGGGTCATCCAAACTGTCCTTGAGTTCAGAACTTAGGATCTACAGTAATAACTATGGTTTTTTGAACTACGCTACGCATTCAACCATATTAAGGAATTTTTTTTGGAACGTAAAAGAGACATTTTGAGATAAACTAGGATGACCTTGTTCATCAACCTGTTCTTGAGTTCAAAACACTAGATATACTGTTGTAACTAGTAGGTTTTGAAGTGTGCAATAGGACAATATGCATTTAACAATATTCACTGAATAGTGTAGGAGACATCATGCGAAAATCTTGGGATCTTCTAGATCATTCAAACTATCCTTAAGTGCAAAACATAAGATCTACAATTGTAACAGTTGTTTTTTTTTTTGGGCTGTATAAGGTGATCATATGTATTCAAACATATTGAATGAATCTTTTGAAAAGTCAACAATCATTATTTTATAACTTTATGATCTTAGAACTGTTCTGAACTTCTGGAAAACTAGAAATCTACGGTAGTAACAGTAGTTTTCTGGGCTATACAAGGTTACTTGACGTATTGAAGCATACTTGGAGAATATTTCTGAACGTAAAAATAAACAAGAAGATAAACTTTTGACTAAAGGGTGATACGGTCAAAATTTGGTCAAGGGAAAACGCGTGTAAATCGGCCGGTTCCGTTATTGATTAACCTTCCTAAGATATTGGGGTTAATTCTGGGGGGCTATTCTTAATGTTTGCTAAAATATTTTTCTTAGAATCAATTTAAGGTGGTTGTATCTTACAAAAAAAATTGACACATAATACATTAGGGTCAATATTGACCCGGATTTTAACTCTTCGTAGAATTTCGAAATTTTAACGTAGGATCAATGTTTATGCACCATTTGGAAGGTCTCAAAAATTCATTGGAACAAAAAAAACTAGTTCCGCCAACACTATCCCCATATTTCATATGCAATAGTAAAAATCCTTTCAAATGCAGTTAAGAAATAATTTGACTGTCTGCCCATTTGAACATTTGAAAAGCCCTAATTTTTACCAAAAACTATAATAATTTTTGTTTGACATACGACAGCGACGGTTTCAGCACCCCAAAAGTTGAATCTATTATTGTTCTAGAATCAATGGGACGGCAACTTTGCTTAAAAATTTGAAATAAAAAAGTTAGAGCAAAATAACTAATTCTTATAGGGACACCCTAAGCTAGGGTGTAGAAGGAAAAATTGCTCTAATTCGGTCATTTCAAAAGCTACAGAAAAAAATATTCAATCAAAGTTGGTTAAAATTTTCTCATCTACAACTTTTCCGAAAAATATTTGCCTTTATTTCTGCAAATAAAAAAGTGAGATTTTCGATTTTTCTGAAAATAATGACCACCCTAGCTTTGGGGCTATTCATAAACCAAAAATGAGTCTACGTGGTTTATGAACAAGCCCTTTCATTCACACCAAAAATGGGCCTCATTATAAGAAACAACTTTGTAGAAAACAATGTTGCCTCAAAACTTCAAACTTAGGCTGAAAATGTATCATTCCAGCTAAATTCGCATTCTGGACCACTGTGCAATGGTCGCTACTATGTAATTGATCAGAATCAGTGAAATTGCTCAATGAATCAACTGAATGGGGCTGGTAGAAATCGACCATTATCACTGTACACGTTTCACTGACTCAAACTCTTTATAAACCTTCCTTGGTTATTTAGAAAATCTGAGGCCCCATTGAAAATTGTATGGTCTCAAAAATACATTGGTGGTAGACAAACCTGGTTCCAGTTAAATTGGCCACCGGAAATCTGCTAAAAAGGGAAGTAGGTTTTGATTTCGATGTGTAAACAGAATGGCATGCAGAACATTCATGACTAGTTGTAAAGAATTGCCGTCTTTGACAAAATTTCTCAGTATGTCATTTGTCATCTTTTGACAGTATCATTTTACTTCCAGATATTGCAACAGAGATGACGCTGCAGTCTATATTTGCTAAATTTAGGGCTAGAGTGTTGCCGTCTTCATCAAAGTTTCTCATTTTACCTATTGTCGTATTTTTACATTATCAGATTTGTTCCAGATCTTGCCGCAGAGATGGCGCTGCACTTTATTTTTTTCCAAATGAAGCGCTTTTTGTACGTCTTTTGTCATTATCGTATTAGTTTCAGATATTGCCACAGACATGGCGCTGCAGTCTATCTTTGCCAAATGAAGCTCTAGAGAGTTATCGTCTTCGGTAAATCCACCAACCATTCCGCATCTTGTTTGTTGAGTGTTCTTCTTTTCGACTGCTTGGTTGGCTTCCTCTGAACGGTTGTGGTTTTTTAGAAATTTGCTGATGACATTCGACACGGTTTGTTGCGGCACGCTGACCGAATTTGCGATTGTTGTCTTTGAACGCACAGGATTTTCTAACCACTTGTCCAAAGTAAGATTTCACAGCTCCTATTGCCGAGACGCCATTTTCAAAACTTCAATTTGAAAGTAAACAATATGCATGTCGACGCTAAGGTGAAAGGATAAACACGCAGCTAAACCATACACTGAAAGTTTTACAAAATACTTCCGTACACGGTCTTAACACTTTTAACGGAACACATTTTGTAAAATCGGAAAAGATCAAGATTTTTTTTTCTATACGATACATATTGATTGAACCTTTTGAAACGTCAACACTCATTATATGATAATTTTGTGATGTTTGGGTCATCCAAACTGTCCTTGAGTTCAGAACTTAGGATCTACAGTAATAACTATGGTTTTTTGAACTACGCTACGCATTCAACCATATTAAGGAATTTTTTTTGGAACGTAAAAGAGACATTTTGAGATAAACTGGGATGACCTTGTTCATCCAACCTGTTCTTGAGTTCAAAACACTAGATATACTGTTGTAACAGTAGGTTTTGAAGTGTGCAAAAGGACAATATGCATTTAACAATATTCACTGAATAGTGTAGGAGACATCATGCGAAAATCTTGGGATCTTCTAGATCATTCAAACTATCCTTAAGTGCAAAACATAAGATCTACAATTGTAACAGTTGTTTTTTTTTTTTTGGGCTGTATAAGGTGATCATATGTATTCAAACATATTGAATGAATCTTTTGAAAAGTCAACAATCATTATTTTATAACTTTATGATCTTAACTGTTCTGAACTTCTGGAAAACTAGAAATCTACGGTAGTAACAGTAGTTTTCTGGGCTATACAAGGTTACTTGACGTATTGAAGCATACTTGGAGAATATTTCTGAACGTAAAAATAAACAAGAAGATAAACTTTTGACTAAAGGGTGATACGGTCAAAATTTGGTCAAGGGAAAACGCGTGTAAATCGGTGAAATCGTTTATTTAAAAAATCAAATTAAATTTCTTTTTCAAGTTCAATTAGTATAAAATTCAGGAAAAATATTCAGTTAGGCTTCCGCTTTTCCAAATCCGAATTGCTGGGTCTTACGCTTGACCCTGCCATCAGATTTTGTACAGCCACCTCGTCCACCTTCTTCGCCGCAGAAAGCCAGTTTGCCTTGAACTGCTGCTCGTCCTTAGCAGTTTTTTGGTCTTCTTTAGGTTCCGCTTGACAATAGCCCAGTATTTCTCAATTGGGCGGAGCTCTGGCGTGTTGGGAGGGTTCTTGTCCTTGGAACCACCTGCACGTTGTTGGCGGCGTACCACTCCACTGGCCTTTTACCGTAATGGCAAGATGCCAAATCCGGCCAAAACAGTACGGAACAACCGTGTTTCTTCAGGAAGGCAGCAGACGTTTATTCAAACACTCTTTCACGTAAATTTCTTGGTTGACAGTCCCGGAAGCTATGAAAATGCTGCTTTTCAAGCCACAGGTACAGATGGCTTGCCAAACCAGATATTTCTTTGCGAACTTTGACAGTTTCGTGTGCTTGAAAATATCTGCTACCTTTCCCCTTCCTTTTGCCGTATAAAACTCCTGTCCCGGAAGCTGCTTGTAGTCGGCTTTGACGTAGGTTTCGTCGTCCATTACCACGCAGTCAAACTTCGTCAGCATCGTCGTGTACAGCCTCCGGGATGGCGCTTTGGCCGTCGTATTTTGTTTATCATCGCGATTTGGAGTCACTACCTTCTTGTAAGTCGATAGTCCGGCTCGTTTTTGGCTCGATGCACGGTTGTAGACGATACACCAGCTTATTTGCGGCATCTCGGAGAGATAGGTTTGGGTTTCGCTTGAAACTACCGGCAACTCTCTTTGTCGTCTCAGCGGCTTCCGGTTTTCGATTTCCCCTCGATCCAGACTTCCTGGCTGTCGACAAACGTTCCCCAAACACTTTAATTAAATTTGTAACGGTTGATTTGGCAACTTTTAGCGATTTTGCCAACTTTGCGTGCGAGTAGCTCGGATTTTCGCGATGCGCGAGCAAAATTTTGATACGCTGCTCTTCTTGCTTGGACGGCATTTTGACAACTGAAGAGTGAATTCCAAAATCAAAATAGGAGCAACATTCTACACACACACACCTTCAAAATGAGGGGTGTTCAGGTTTTTTAAATGCAAAATTGAAAGAAATACGTCAAGTTGATATTGACCAAATTTTGACCGTATCGCCCTTTATCAATGGGTACAGAGTCACTCACCTGATCAATCACCGGTACATCCCAAGCAACACATCTTGTATTAAACAAGTTGAAAGTACTGTTAAATGACAAAAACAGGTTATAAATGTAGGTTTATAATACTTTATTTCATACTTTAATATGACGCAAAAAGCGCAAAAAGTGAAGCCTTATAAAACTTAAAATGGAAAAAAAATATCCTCATACAAAAAAATAAAACACCGCCACGCGTGGGATTTGAACTCTAGTTCTTGGCGTGATAGGTTCGTAGCTTCTTTACTAAGCCAACTCAGATTGTTGAGAAGTAAACTCTGAGTATCTATGATATGCTTCCCGTTGGCAGTGAAACCACAATCTTGTACAACAAATTCATCGTAATGAGAAAAAAGAACACGTTTTGCAAAACATGGTTGTTGAAATGTAATTTCAACACTATATAGAACTGTCCATAAAAGCTTGTCCTGTTTATGTATTATAAATGTGAACCATGTTTTTAAGAACAATAATAAAGTATTAATCACTTGCAGCAGTGAAAAAAGGTATTTTAAGCTCGACCGTTTGTCAGAATGATAAAGAATGCGATAGATATAAACCGCTTCAAACTTGACATGTTTTGCAATACGTTTATAATACATTTAAAATACAAATAATTATAAATCATTCTTAAAAGATGTTTTGTGTGTTACTTGGGATGTTGCTCCCGGGCCTGGGAGATCGCTTGCTCGATGCAGCTGCCGTTCGATGTCATCAACCGAATCGAGGTGCATGTCGAAATCGATGTTGTCGTCAACGTGTTGTCGGAACCTCTCCCAACTGGCGCGTTGGTAGTTCCGTCTGGTGATACGATGCCGGTTGACCGAGGAGCCAACTTCGGCCACCACCGGATAGTGGTCCGAGCTGAGCTCCTGGTGTACGATCGGCTGGGCGATGTTGTTCCCCATGTTGGTGAGGAAGATGTCGATTGTCGAATGGACCCCGGATCGGCTCAACCAGGTGGGAGTATCCGGGCCCAGGACGGTGTAATGTCTTCCAGGTCTTCCTGTAGAATAATTCCGTTCCGATTCCGCCGGGTGTTCCCCCAGGTTTCGTGTGTCGCATTCATGTCGCCGGCGACGATGAACTGCCCCTGCCTCCGAGTTAGCTTACGGATGTCGTTTCGTAGGGCCGTTGTTGTTCCGTTGTTGGTACTGGCTTGCTTGCGACAATAGGCCGCGATGATGGTGATTGAGCCGACAGCAGTTTCGACCTCGACTCCGATGGCTTCGATGGACTGCAGCTGAAAGCTCGGCAGATGGTAGTTGATGTTGTAGCGCAGGGCTACTAAAACTAATAACAGATGAAACTATAAATTAGAAGAAAAATTAGTAATCTCCATTTAATTCCAACTACCTTTGCTTATCTTCGACAGATACGCGTATTTCGTCTACAATGTGCAGACTTCTTCAGTGTCTCGTACTAATAACTCGACTCGAGTACGAGACACTGAAGAAGTCTGACTGAGCAACTCGACTCGGTACGGACACTGAGAAGTCTACATTGTAGACGAAATACGCGTATCTGTCGAAGATAAGCAAAGGTAATTGGAATTAAATGGAGATTACTAATTTTTCTTCTAATTTATAGTTACAAGTATTCCACTAAACAGCTCAAACCCTCTAGGATTAATAACAGATGGTTTGATGAGTCTTTAGACTGAACAAAATATAGTAAATATTTAATTCTTTTACAATTCCTCCACATTAATTCTATTACAATTCCTCCACATCAACAAGCAGTCCTACGTCGACTTTGCAGATATGTCACTGACATATCTCACCTTTTCGTTTTTTATCATAAAAACATTTCTGTTATGTTTGCATTCTTAGCCACACCTCTCTTCGAAGGATATATCCAGTTTATTTTGGTATTTATGTATTAAATTTGTTTCAACTAAGGAAAAAAGTAAAAGCATGTTTTTTCGGAACAAAAATGCTCAGCTAATTACTGATTCGCTAGTTTTTTTTCCCAAACCCTGTTATAAGTTTAAAACCTACTTTCTTGCCGTTATTAGATTGTTAAATACGAACCCTCTGGCTGATACACACATCTATATAGCAGACTGTTCGCGCTCTGGCCTAGAAGGTCCAAGTGCGAAATTTAAAATTGACTTTTCACGCTCTATAAGAGCTAGAGCCCGCAAGCCAAAACGGAGAAACCACCGAAACTTGCTAAGTTTTCGACGATTCGCATTCGCCAACACACAACAGTGGACTACCCATACTTACTGATCGTCATTGTTGTTGTTGTTTCTGTTGTTGCGTGGAGGAAGAAGGCACAGCCAAAGCCGCAAGTAATACATCAAATCAAGTAACGACCATACCATGATGACGATATGGCATCAGTCGGTGGTAACAAATTCGTCTGCATTCGACGCGACTGCGGCCAAGTTCGTCTCCATCATCCTCATCATCCGCTCGCGGTGCGCACGCACACCAATAACCGGCTCTGCTCAAGTTGAGGGAAAGTGTACAGTGTGGTAATAATAATTATAATCTGTCTGACGACCATGATCCGAATAGGAGCCTTTGTCTTCTTCTTTTTTGTCGACGGCGGCGGTCAGCTTTGGCAAACTTTGGCTGGGCCTTTTTCGCTGTTGTCTTTTTTTAAGGGGGTTATGAGCAGCACACGCTTTCCGTTCCATGACTGGGGCATTTGTGTGTTATGACCACCATTGGACGCGATCGAGCTGGCGGTCAAAAATATGCTGATTTTCAGTGTCGTCGTTGTTGATGTTGTTATGCCGTAAGACCCAGAGCGTCTGCGAGACGAATCGGCTGAGGTCGGGCCACATCAATATTTGTTGAACTGGGTCAGTGTCTGAGAAGTTGGGTCTAGGTTTGCTTCTGGTCAGAATCTGAAGAATGATTCAACTGTAAAATTTCTCTTATGCTCGTCACATGTATCACATACGGTTTATGAGATCTGAAAAGAAAACGTCAAATAAAGTACGGTGTCTTCTGGCCATTCCCAAATGATTCAAAAAGATCGCCGAATGCTGATAATTTTCAACCCATACTTATGAAGACTGTTCCAATCCAATGGAATCTCCGCTCGCTTCCTAGAACCACAACAACCCACAAATATGCCACCAATAATCCCCAAGTTCCTTCTAATTCATCTCTCGGAAACCATCATCAATCTCCCGACTGCGGGCGTCTATTTACTATGTTGCCTTCGATGGGCAGCTTTCATGCGCGAGCTAATTGATTTCCCCGAAACGCTATGACAGCCGAAATGAAACTAAAGGCTCGATTGATTGATGTGCATGGCTCTCGGTTCTGTGTTCTGATGAAGCACAAAGCCTGCGGTCCTGTAGCCATCAGTCAGCATGCTCTGTGGTGGCACACATTGACCAGCTATCTGCCTCTTAACTTCTGATGGGGATCAGTTCGATAACAACCCAACCCAGTCATCATCGTTGTGGCCTTTCTGCGAAAGACGATGAAAATTCGATTTATCAAACTCCCGTAACTGAAAGACGACGCTTCCAACAAGGGTAGCAGAACCAGTTGATGCCGACCATATATGATTAACTGGATCAATTTATTCTCTATCACAGTTGAAAACTGGAAAACCACGAAAGCACTGCAATGCTCACTTATTGACAGCTAATTCAATTTTCTTCAGCAGGATTTTTCAGTTTTCAACTATTTCAACATACATGGACTAGTTTTACGGTGGACAGCAGCGCTTGCAGGATGGTTTATTGATCTCGACAGTCTTTCAAAAAGTAGTTTTTTATTCTACCTGATCAATCATAGCCTAGTCGCAAATTTCCATTGACCTACTTTCGGTTTTGAATGGGGTGCGAAAGAGCCGGAAAAAAGTGCGAATGTGAATGCGAATGGCTCTTCTTCCACTTTACCAGTGTTTTTTTTTTCTTGTGTGTGTTGCTACTCGGCGCACCACATTTGAAGTAAACCATGCCCCCACAAGTGCAATCCCAATCCACTAGCGCGGGGTCTATAAGTGCGTACACGCGCATGTTGTATAGGTGCGTGTGCCCTAGGTTGTAATTTACAACCGCCGCTGCGATGCGGAGATAAAAAGGTTTTTTTTCTTTACTTTTACATCAAATGGATGTAAATGAATGCTCTCTGAAATACCCAAAACATAATTGGATCTCTACGATATGGTTTGAAGATAACCCTAAAGTAATACTAAAAATGCTATACACTAGAAAGCTTTTCGACTATATTTAAAAAAATACATCTTTATAAAATAAGATTTTAATATCTATTGAACCTGTACAAATAAATGATAAATAAAAAAAATTGTAATAGTTCTGTACGCAGGATTTGCCCCTCAAAAAAATTACACATATCTCGGGTGACTTCCTACCCGAAAATAAGATTTTCTACATTAGACAGGTAGGTTCCTTGTGGCCTCTGATGTAAAATCCACGTTTTAGAATACAGAACAGGTTCTTAGCAAATTAATAAACCTCTAGACAGACCCAAATTTTGAAATTTTGGCTCCTGTATCCTACAATGACTTCAAATTTCTTATAAGCCTCCCAAATCTCCCCGTTCACCGTTCAGGTTAAACCCCGTTAATTGGAGGTTAACAAAGCAAAAAAGGGAATGAACAAGGGACTTCGTTACGATTGTTAATCTAAAGTGTTGCAGAACACATATTCTCAAAAGGTCACGACTTTCGAGAGGATAACATAGATATTATACTGAGTGCCTATTTGCCAAGGAAACTTAACGTAGTGTTAAGCTTAGAAATTTTTCAAACATAACTCGTATACTTTGCCAAATAAGAGTTAAGTAAACGGATATTCAAGGCTTTGTATCGTGCTACTTAGAAAAACAAAACTTAGTGTACTAAAAGGTACAGCCCAATTGGGTTGTTCGAAATGATGACGAAGGACTATGCAAGTAAATGGAATTGTATAATGCAATATTTCTTGAATCAACCCTTTCAGGCCAAATTTTTTTCCAAGCATTATAATACAAGCAATTTGATGTATTCCGATTGATTTGGTGCTCAATAACATAGAAATGATAGACAAAAGTAGGAAATATATTTTTTATATGTGCTAGCTCGTCCAAACTGTCCTGGAGTTCAAAGCTTAAGATCATCTGTTGTAATAGCAGCTATATCCGCTATACAATGTTATGTTATGAAATCAAACACATTCAATGAATGTCCTGCCCTGGGCACTGGCAAAACCTTGAGGTAGTTTAACTTCAACTACCAGGTCCCAGGGCTGGTCTGGTTCTTTACCATTTTGGAATGAAGCACACAAGTGTTGCCAGATCAGTGGAAATGCAACCCGAAAGTGCTTCTGAAAAGACTTTAGAATGTGCACCGCCAATGGGCGATGTATTAACTCAACAGAGCAAACAGGAGATGAAAACAGTCCTAGCATATTAAACCCACATATTCATGGCAAGACATTGAGAGGAGTCACAGAATGGCCCAAAGCGGCTCCAGATAAAAAAGAGATGAAAAATTCACTACAAAAGAATGCAGAAATCATGAAGAAATAACAAAGATAAGTAAAACACTTTATTAAACTTATAAACGTGACACTGACGAACTAAATAAACAGACAAAAAGACGTCACGACACCATACAAAACAGTTGAAATCAACATGACTAAGAGAAAGGGAAAGTAAAATGTAATACCTCTTGCGGCAGTGTCAGTAGCGTCTCTATGGACGACATGATCCTTGCACGGCTGGTGAAATGCTATATCATTCTAATGCACAGTGTACAATACAATTGCTTTTTATTTTTGGAAAACTGATTTTCGAGAAAACTGCTTCGGAAGACTCTCAGAGCACATAAATGACACTCTTCACGGACTGAACTATAAAAGACTGGAGAAATTACCAAACGCCGTATGAAACATATAAACATAACACTGACTAATAATATAACAAACAGACAATTGAAAAAATAGACGAAAGGACTTAAAAAACTCAAACGTGGCTCCTTCCGAATCATTTGCCACAGCGTCTTCTTGAAAGCGTGAATGATTCGAAAGGATTTACGCAACGAAGCCCGTAAAGCTACTGTTTCAATTGTAGACCTGAAGTTTTGAAGGACAGTTTGAATGACCAGAAACAAACAAGTTTTTCCTTTGATGTCTGTATACGTCTCGGAATATTCATTAAATATGTTTGCATATTTTTCGTACCTTTGCATAGCCCAAAAGGTTACGGTTATTGCTGTATATCATAAGTTCTTAACTCAAGGTCTGTTTTTATGAACTTAAACATCGCGATCTGATAATCTAATGATCTGATAATGACTGGTGACCTTACAGAAGATTCACTGAACGTGTTTGAATGCATATCGTCACCTTTCATAGATTATAAAGCTAATGTTTTGTCTATAGATCCCAATTTGGTGACCTGAAACATCCCAAGATATCTCATTGTATCTGTTGACCTCCCAGATAACTCACTTAATTTGGTCAAATACATATTGTTACTTTGTTTGCTCTAGAAACCTACAATAACAGCTGTAGGTTCTATGTTTTGAATTCCAGGATAGTTTGGATAACCTACAAAATTCAAAGATTATCTTCCAATGTCTGTTGTGCTGTCGAGATATGCAATGAATATGTTTCAATACACATCGTGCATAGTCCATAAAGCTTTTGTTACAACTGTTGGCCTCTTGTTCTGATCTCAAGGATAGGAATGGACTATAATGTTTGTTGATCTTTAAGAATATTAATTGGATGACCAACACAATTTCAAGTTTATCTGTTTGTGTATTTTTACGTTCAAAAATATTTAATGAGTATGCTTGAATACGTCACGTAACTTTGTATAGCCCAGAACACTACTGTAACAACCGTTTATTTCAAGTTTTAAAGTCCAGAACAGTTAAGATTACCTAGAGGATCACAAAGTTATAAAATAATGATTATTGACCATTCAAAAGATTCATTGAATATGTTTGAATGCATATGATCACCTTCTTCTTCTTTCTTAGCGTTTCAAGATTATTGCTTTCGCAATTAGCTTATTTCTTGCTCTCAACTTGGTGTTCTTAATGCACTTCCACAGTTATTAATTGAGAGCTTTCGATGCCAAGTACCATTTATACATTAGTATGATTGTGTGGCAAGTACAGTCATACCCTATGCCAAGGGGTAGCCGAAAAAATTCTAAACCAGACCGGGAATCGAACCCAGCCACCTCCAGCATTGTAGCCGCGTCTTTACCGACTGAGTTAAGGGAGGACATATAATCATCTTCTATAGCTCAAAAAAAACAACTGTTACAACGGTAGATCCTATGTTTTGAACTTAAGGACAGTTTGGATGACTTAGAATATCCAATTATTTTCCCATAATGTCTACTACACTATACAATAAATATTGTTAAATGAATTTTGTCCCTTTTCACACTTCAAAACCTACTATTACAGCAGTACAGGGTGTCTTACAATAGGTGTCACTAAAACGAAATGGGATTACAGCAAAATCAATCAACCGAATCATAGCATTTATTTTTCATTTTAAAGATACAGGTAATAAGAATAAACCATATTAATTCAATTCGAATTTCTCGCCCCTTTTCCTTGGAAACTTTGCGCAAGCGCTTTGTAAACCCATCGCCACTGGCACGCACGATTTCCAAATATCAACCAAATGTGTCTTGAATCGAGCTAAAGTAAGCCCTTTCGTAAGGCCTATATGTTGACGCATATAACGCCAAACAAAGTAGTCAAGTGGGTTGAGATCCGGTAAAGATGCAGGCCATTCTTCGCTTGTGATGAAATCGGGCAAATTTTCCGCGAACCACGCTTGTGTCGTACACCGTACAGCGTTAAACGATGAGGAAGCAAATGGTTCTTCGAAACCTGCTCGATGTAATATTCAGTGTTGATTTTTACGTTGGGTTCTCTGAAAAGAAGAGAAAGTTTTCCTTTTCGTGAAACATGATTTTCGATACATTCTTCTAGCGTTCTACAGCTAGTTTATCTCTTGGAATATTGGCAAGACATTTGCCATACACACGATCATGTTGTTGATTATGACTGTCCTGAAGGAGGAAGAGCTTTTCATCCGAAAATAAAATCTCGCAGTCACCGTGCCGAGCCAAAAGATTTCTGCTTCTTTGGACCCTGGCTTGCTTTTGACGCTCCGTAAACCCGTGAACCCGTTGTTTATTGAAGCAGGGGACATTTGAAATTGTTTGCTCAATTTACGGCCGGATTACGTCTTATTCGCTCCATCACACATTTGATCTTGTTCTTCTTTCTGGCAGTTCGTCTGGCACCTGCTTTGTGTTCAATATGGACATTTCCAGCTTCCTTGAAACGTTTCAAGGCATGAAAAACAATACGCTCACTCACTCCGAACTGCTTAAGGCTATTGAATATCTGACAAGGTCTAAGCTTTTGCAAATGTGATTTTAAAACTTGCTCACATATGGCTTCCATGGTAGCTGATAAATATGAACAAACGAAATCGCTTATTTATTTTCAGCGATTACACTCAAAACGGGTGACACCTATTTTGAGACACACTGTACATCTAATGTTCTGAACTAAAGGACAGTTTGGATGACCAAGGTCATCCCAGTTTAGATCAAAACGTCTCTTATACGTCTAATACGTAATGTAATCCAAAAAGCCATAGTTACTACAGCAGATCCCTAGTTCTGATCTCAAGGGCAGTTTGGATGATCTAAACATTACAAAATTATCAAATATTGAGTGTTGACGTTTCAAGTACACTCACTCAAGTACATTTTGGAGAACATCACAGAAAGATGCAAAAATATTTAATGTTTATCAACGAGAATTTTATAATGCGTATGCATATATACCATATTCAAAAAAAAACAACACTTTACACTAATAATAAGGCATTTATTTTTCCTTCCTAAACTTTTTCACATTCAGGATGTTTTAGGTCGTCAGTTAGGCCTTAAACTCAAATGATTTTTTTATGCTTCGCATATAGAAGACTTAATGTTAAACAAACTTGCCGAAGAAAAATTTCTTCACTTTTGGGGTCATATATGGCCACTTAGACCTGACCCCTGCCATTCGGTTCAGAAAGGGTTCTGGGCGCGTTCTGCCTTGTTGGTCGCGGCAGATTTCATGTGTGAATTGGCTGCCACATCAACGTTCAAAAGTGTGTGAACGAAATGAACAGCTTGTAATGATCCCTTGCAGATGCGATGGGGGATCTTTGCCCTGCAGATGCGATGGGGGATCTTCGCCCTGCAGATGCGATGGGGGATTTTCGTCTTCCCAAATGTAACACGTAGTAAAATGTTTATTGTTTTCTATAAATAAACGTGATGGAATGGAGTAAACCATTGGAAACTCATCGGGAATGATCTCTCATATGCATCCATCGAACCATTCTTAACGGCCCATGATATAATGTATAACGGGGAAAGGAAGGGACCATCAGGGCACCCAAGTGAAACGATTTGGATAGGGCGCATGGGACTGCCTCCTCCCTATTGTAATATTTTGCGGAACGAGCGCGAGCTCTTCGACCCCATCTTTTGGGATGTGGATGTGAACTTGCTTTTGCAAGCAGATGCTCTTTCCTATATTCGCGGGTTTCGCGTAAGTGTCTCTGCTTACGAACCCATCCAAACGTTTTTGGCCATTCATACAGGAGCTTGATGTTCACAAACAACAATAGAATCCTGATCAAATCGTTTTTCAGATTATTCCACTTCTATGGAAAGTTTCCTTACTACAATAGATGGTAGTATTTCATCATCATCAGCATCATCATCATATGTGACCCCTTAGACCTGAAAGAGTAAGTATACCTTTTAAGACAAGGTTTAATATTTATAATTTTTTCAATAGTATGCGGCCCGAAATAAATAATATTCTCTATTAAAGTTTATGCGTAGAAATCTTTCCGATCGATCAGCGCTAAATTTTAGAAAATCTTTTGACCACTTTTCATGGCGGTTTCAATGCAATTTTTTTGAAATCGTACCCCAGTATAGAAAACAAAGCCGTAGTCCTATGCCAAAAGAAATCTCCCATGCTACTTAAAAGCAAGCATGTGAAAATTCATTCACTGGTATGAGCACCACCAATATTGCACGTTTGTGATCAAACGGTTCTACACGAATTTTCGAAAACGAAAACTGTAGAAAGAATAAACGAGGGAAACAGAATTATAAGAAACAAAAATTACTTCTAGACGTTGTATCTGAGCGAATACATTGCCACTGAACGCAAGTGATCTGAATTCACCGAACGAGATTAATTTGACTCAGTGAATACAATCAGCTGGAATGATCAGAGCAAAGATACGGCTTAAAATTACACTTTATGTTTTTATGATGCATTAGATTACCTAACATCACACAGAAAAAAATCCGAAAATGAAAATGGAACTAGTTCACGTTTTCAGGATTTTTCCTTTTAAACGTTATTTAATTCATAATTACGTGATTAAGTTCACGGTGTATTTTTGCATATTCTAGAATTCATGACTGTAATTCATGGAGATTAGCACGAATTTTTTTTCCGTGCATGTTAGATCATTATTTGAAATGTTAAATTATGTTTGAGATACGATTTAAAGAAGTGAGTGTGAATAAATCAATCTCGCTCAGCTGAATCAAACTGAACGCAATCATTAACGATTCAACAGGTAAAAAATAAGCACTGAGAAAACATCCACACTGCTACAGTGCGATTCACTCAGTGTTCGATCAGCTTTCAGTTTTGCTCAATTCTGTTTTCCACGAATAGAATGAAAGCAGAATGGTAATGAACACAATCGGAATAACTCACACGTGGTAACGATCATGACGGTGTATGCGTGTGAGTGAGAATGAGTGCAGAGTGAACCGATTTTTCCCATCTTGCTTAAAAGCTCTTCACTTAAAAGCGATCTTCGCACTTATTCACTTCTGCACTTATCCGATGCCATAGGTGTGGATGTCCTCTGAATCACACAGATAACAAAAACCGTTGAATTTTCTGCGTTGTCTAATACACATAAAGGGAATGCTAGATTTGGCAGAAAATAATGGGTTTTTCATTTTAACTTAAGCCAGATAACAACTGAATCTAGCCTGTTGTATGAAAGATTGCAAATAATGTTGTATGGCGCATGAAAGATTGTAAACAATTTCGTTGTTTTCGCCTCCTTTGGTTTGGAATCAAATGAGGGGAAGTTTTACGCGCCTGATCAAATTCATTTTTTTCTGTGCAGTCAGAGGATCTCGAAGCTTATAGAAAATTCCTTGCTATTTTCGCAATCTCTGTCTACTCTAGATTTTTGTTTCCAAATTCTATGCACTTGTGTGATTTTCAATGATAGTTAAATGATCTTCTTTGAAGCTTCGTCAACTTGTCAGAACTTCTGCATGCTTATTTAGTTCTTAAAATTAATGCCTAATTGGAGTAAACAGAATTTCTTAAAATACAACTCTTGAGGAAAATTAGACTGCCGTGAATTCGCTTGTGAACATGTTACAATTCCTTCCCTCACCTTTTTTTGGGCATAAAATTTCCCTAAATTTGAACTCGAAAAGTGGATATTCAACAAAAAATAAATTTTTAAAGCTAATGTAGAGGTGCAAACCAAAGCTTTACTTATTCATTTCTCAATTGGCCTTTCAAACACCCATCTCAGATTAGAGCCCAATTATAACCCGGCAAGTGCCCGAACCCATCCTAACGACTGAATTCATACTGGATCTACGGACGCAATCTCTGTGAAGATCATCCATTCCACCATCGCCGCCCTATTCATTAAAACCCGCTTTATCGCTTCGCCGTCCTGCAGCTTTTATGAATGATAGAGATTAATAGTGAATCATTTAAATAGCATGCCTAATACGGCTCAACGGGCGTACTTGAACTACCCTACAAACGCACTTACAACTCCGAACAACCCACCAGTTGATCGAATCGGCTGTTGTATGTTTACCTTTTAGCACACGCCCGATGCCGACGATAGATGCCGTTTGTTTACATTGCCAACCTTTAGTTTACTTCCTCGTTTGTAATGAGTACACGCACTGTTCTCCCTCCCCCTCTCTCTCTCTCTCTCTCTCTCTCTCAGTCTCTAATACACAGAAGCTCTATAGTAGAGCGCCACCGCTATGGGCCATGGCTAATTACATTCAACGTTTTTGTCGAGCGCGCTATTACTACCCTCGGCGGCGTGGATGGCATTTATGAGAGCGAGTAAGTTGAGAGTTTGATAGCATGAGTCGATTATGCTTTTGATATTGAGGCAAATTGATCACGGGGTCAGTGGTGCGCCTTCTAAGTTCAGTGTGTAGGCAGCCCCCTTTTTCTAGGTCACCCCAGTTCTGTGCTCGGTGCCATACTTTGAATGTGAACGCAAATACTTACGCGCGTGCTGGCAGTTACTACTCTACCTACTCAAAAGGTAAGCAACTGTGCGGCGGTGGCGGAAAAAAGGTTAATCTGCTCCGACTTCCAGTGCCTAGAATGCACTGTCATTTGTAGAATTTCACGCCGCCGCATGCATCGTGCAACATTGCTCATATAAACAATCAACACCCTCCGCCTTCTCCTTGCCCACGAGGAGTTCTGTGATCATCAGTTGGATCGGAGAACTGAGCCGAACCGAGATTGACTTGCACCGCATATCGCCTTTTGAGATCAAGGAAGCGAATAAAACAAGCGCAAGGCTTGCAAGCTTTTGATAGGCAATCACTCGTCGGTATCGCACATTGAGCGTCAAAGCCATCAACAACCATCTAGCCGGGCCGAGTGATTGTTGATCGGAACAGCATCTCAATATCTCATCAGCAGCGCATAATGTCCATTCAGCGAGGAGCCGAGTTGTCACTATCGAGAGAAACGTGATAAGCTGAAATCGATGAGGGTCCGTGACACGTATGATCGCACGTAGGTTGAAGTGTCAACGGTAAGCCTTGATATGAGTCGACACCTTTGGGCATGATGAGTTTGAACTTAGCGGTGTGAAGGTGTTGCGGAAATAATAGATGAATGAATTGTAAAATTAAACTTACTTATTTAGAGTCGTTTATTCAATCTTGCATCAAATTCATAGTAGTTTGTTCACTAATGATTCATTTTTTTGTTCATATTTTTTCCTATTTAATTTTTTTTACAGAATGTCTATGAATTGGTTCATTTAAATCATTTCATTTTGAAACAATTATTTATATATAATTTCTTTATTTTCCTTGTTTTTACGATCTCTATCATTTTCTTAATTTTTGTTTATTTTGATTTATCAAATTCCTTATTCTTCTATATCTAATCTAATCACAGCTTCTTTTTATAGTTTTATAAATTTCTTCTGCCTGTGTGTGTTTTTTTTTAATTTTTCCTTATCCTTAACCAATTATAACCATTGATTTTCTGTTACTTCCTGTAATTCATTCATGTCTTCTGTGAAATGGTCGTTCCATGTTTTGCGGGCCTTTTTTCCAAGAAAAGTTGAGCTGCCAACTTTCAGTGGGTGTCCTTCTGGGTTTCTCTCTACGTGTCCCCAGTAACCCTACGTTTTTAACTGCTGATTTTCTATCGAATAAACCTGATACTGCTATCCTACCCCAGGGTCTACTTCATGAGTACCTCAGCATGTCTTTTAATATATGTATGTTATATCTACTGATTGAATTTCTGTTTCTTAATCACTGCTGCTGCTTTCAATCCATATGTAATCATGGCGGCTTGTATCGTCGAATAAA
Organism: Aedes japonicus; assembly: GCA_034211315.2. Lineage (NCBI taxonomy): Eukaryota > Metazoa > Arthropoda > Insecta > Diptera > Culicidae > Aedes > Aedes japonicus. Next base: position 105,245 of record JASCZW010001631.1, on the reverse strand, counting down.
TTCAATAATTATTTTACTATTATTAGTCGCTTGCATGCATCTTTTCCTAGTTATTTATGGCCTATCGAAGGTTTCTTCTAAATATGTTTCTAGATGCCTCTTTATCCTTACTACCACATGTTTTTTCTCCTTTTATACTAATCAACTCTAGAATGTTGCTGTCAGCAAGTGGCTCTCGTATTATAATTGGGCTTTTGTCAACATTGTTTCCTAATTTGATTTCCCTAATTCTTCTTAGATGAGAAATTTGATAATAAAGCTATGTCCATTTAGAATCCGGAAAAATAATATCATCTGTATCTCGGTAACGGATTAACGGAAAAATAAGTTTAATACATCAAAACAAAGGTAATTCACTGTACTTTAAGGAAAAAATATCAATACAAATCGTTTCTCTGCGTTTCTAATGAAAATTCGCACTTTCTTCTTTATCCCTCCCATCAAACGCTGCACACCTCCGGAGTCAACTTCCTTGGCACATTTGTTCCACATTTTGGTCATCTGAGTCGCGTCCGGAGCCGTTTTTCTACTTTTCTTAAGCTTCCGCTTCATTATTGCCCAAAATCTCTCGATGGGCCGGAACTGCGGCAATTGGGTAGATTTATGTTTTTATCGATGAAATCTACGTTATTATCGCGGAACCACTGGATGACTTCCCGGCTGTAGTGGCAACTCGTCAAATCTGGCCAAAACTTCACGAGACCTTTATGGGCTGTAATGAAAGGTAGTACACGGTTTTTGAGGCATTCTTCCTTGTACAGCTTCGAGTCCATCGTCTTATTTGTCACGAACATTTTGGTCTTTGCTCCGCAGCTGCATTTCTTGCCAAATCATCAGTTTTTTGGCAAATTTTATGAACATAAAAGCAAATTTAAGCTTCGCAGGAACATCTCTTCGTGCCGTTGCCATGTAGAATATTTGCCCCGGAAGCTTTCCGAAATCCATTTAGGTCCATCCACGTAGGTTTCATCGTCGATTAGCAGGCATCCTCGGTACTTCGTCAAAACCTGCTGGTACAATTTTCAAGCTCGAGTTTTGGCTACGAACGGTACTGTGATCAGCAGCGTAATTTTGTGCGATTTCATAATCTGATAGTCCAGGGTTTGCTCTGGCGGTTCTCAACATGTTCTGGTTCAGCTTGCGGTCATATGTTCCACTACGACGCTTACCTTGAGGCACTCGATCCACGCTCTTTCGCTCCCTGAAACGTTTGAGCACAACATACACGGTTGATTTGGCGATTTTCAACGTTTTTGCGATTTTTATTGCGGACCACGTTGGATTATCAACGTGGGTGTGCAGAATTTTCTCTCTCCTCTCGGCTTCCACCTGGAATAACTTTTGATTCACCACAGAAAGTGGGCGCCTAGGTTAACAAACCGCAGTAAAAGAATTCTTGCAGTGGTCACTTTCCGTGTCGCTGCATCACAATTAGTGATTTCGGATTCTAACTGGATAGAACTTTACGATGAAATTGTAGCTCTTGAGTACACAAAGGTTTTTTTTGCACGGGGGATACGTTCCACTTTTAGTATGGAACCGTTTAAAAAAAAGACTAAATAGCGTTGATAAATTCACATGCTTAAATTTTGTTTGGATACGTTATCTTTCCATGCAATGGTCAAAATACTGTTTTAAAAATTTTGAGTATTTACACCAAAAATTGTGATTTTTTTGAAAAACTGCCATATGATTACTTTTGGCCCAAAACTTAAAATTTGATTTGAATTATGTCGATAAGTTGCTCCGTTCTTGAGTTATCGCCGAAAACACGTGTAAAAAAAACCGTGCAAAAAAAAACCTTAGTGTAATTCTAAAATGTTGCCCAACAGTGTATTGACTGTTATGTCGAAAATGTAATATACACTATGATAAATGTATGAAAATAATAATCCAGAGCAGTTTCATAAACATAATATTTTGCTTCTGGCCGAATTATTGGCAAATGAATCGCTTTTAGTTGAAAAGACTATGTTTATACGGATCACCACTTCGACTGGATTTCGGACTGTACACAAAAAATGCACTTCACCGGATTCAATACTTAAGCCCCGATTTATTATTAGTGAAGTACAGATCTCCACATCTGTCTACACTCGTGTTTTATCGATAACTGATTTGCTGCTATCAGTTGCTCATAACTTATACCTATACAAAGGCAGAGGCTATTCTGATAACGAGAGAATCTTGAGAGAAATCTGATCGTTAGAGTAGATATAATACAAATTCGTGTGGAACGTGTTTGATGTTTGGGGTGGTTCTATTCTTGATCCAACATACCGCCCGCCTTGGAATCTTCACTGATTACAACTTAATCTACACACTTCTTTTTGACAATACGGTGTCGAATGTACGACGTCGTTGACGTGGGACTTCTTCATCTCCTTTGATGCTACTATACTGCTACTACTGCTTCTGCTGATGACGACTGCTACCGTTCTACTGCTGCCGGAGCTTGGCATCGTATGCCTTCGATCTTCGACTTCTTCGACTGGCTGACTTGAGGCCGGACACGGGTGTGTCCACGGATTGACGACTGAAAACTCATCTGAAAAATGAGAGGGTGCTTTTTCAACTATATAACCAAATTATACAACGACTTGCCTGGAACGGAGGCCTCCTGGCCTCCGCGGACACCGACGCACCGACGATGATTTCTTGTCGCTCTGATGGAATGATGGATGACCCAAATGTAGGACGGTGAACTATTTTCTCGAACCGAGTTGCCGAGGCTCCAGCGGGATCGCATGGTGGATTGAGGTGCCATGGATACCCCTTATCCATCAACGTAGGGCTGAAGAATATCAATTTGACGGAAAGAAAATGCGACAAGGTCAGGAACGGTTCGAAATGACAGACAGGTACGCCACCGTGGACTTCACTCATGCAGGACAGGACAGATTGCCGATCACCAATGATGGATCAGCGAATGATGGACGGACGGACTGAGTTTATCGGCCTTAAGGGTTTCTAGGATCTCCGGAATCGGGACATGATGTTGACAGTAGCTAATGTTAGTCGCACCGAGGCACGAACAGAGTACAGTTTAGGTTTGCTCGAGAGCAAAGGAATCGAAGTTGTCACGTATCGGCAGGATGCAAATTTTGGAAATTGCCCTCCGGTACTGACTGTCTTGCGTCTTAACAGTTACCACGCGAATGTTCCCATCTGATCCAGCGTGGATGTCAATGACACGTCCTAGTTTCCATTTTAGAGGTGGAAGATTGTCTTCTTTTAATAGAACTAAAGTGCCAATAGCGATATTGTCACGCTTGCGGGTCCATTTCGTTCTATTATGGAGATCGGACAGGTACTGGATAGACCACTTCTTCCAGATTTGTTGCACGTAGTCCTGCACACGTTGCCACATCGATAGCCGATTTTGCGGGATGTCTTCCAATGAGGGTTCTGCTATCGCTGTTAATGGTCGCTGGACAAGAAAGTGTCCGGGAGTTAACGCTTCAAAATCCAACGGATCGCTACTAATCGGAGTTAGCGGTCGGGAATTCAAGACAGCTTCTATTTGCGGCAACACTGTACACATTTCGTCGTGCTGGAAGCACCTTGTCACCAATAGTGCGTTTGAAATGCCCTTTGAATGACTTCACCGCAGCTTCCCATAAGCCGCCGAAGTTAGGAGATCTTGCTGGAATGAAGCGGAACTCTATTCCTTCTTCTACTGCTCCACGTGTAACGGACTCGCAGAACCCTTGATCCAAGAACAACTGTTGCATCTCGTTCAACTGACGCTTAGCTCCAACAAAGTTCAGAGCGTTGTCGCACATGACCAGGGCTGGTTTTCCTCTACGTGCCACGAATCGCTTGAAGGCAGCAAGAAAGGCTTCACTGGTTAGGTCGTTCACCAGCTCAAGGTGGACCGCTTTCGTTACAAGACAGACGAAGATTGCGACAAAGTGTTTCGTAGGATTGGATCGGCGAATTGGATAACGTATCATGAACGGTCCGCAGTAGTCGACGCCTACGTTCAAGAATGGTGGTGCTGGAGATACACGTACTGATGGAAGGTCAGCCATTAACTGATCCAACACTTTTGGTTTCGTGCGGAAGCACTGGACGCACCCGTAAATGACAGTGTTTGCTAAGCTCCTGATGCGTGTTACCCAGAATCGCTCTCGCACAGTGGACACCAGCAGCTGCATCCCAGCATGGAAATTTTTACGATGATAATGGTCCAGGACCAATCTAGCCAACGGATGACGATGACACAGGATTATCGGATGCTTCCGACTTGCTGATACTGGTGCCTTGGCTAATCGACCTCCTACACGTAAGATTCCAGCGACGAAAATAGGGTTTAGTTTATTCAACTTTGAGGTTGGACTGATAGTCTTTCCTTTCTCCAACGCAGCGACTTCCATCGGAAAGGATTCTCGTTGAGCCAGCTTCACCAGGACTGCCAGTGCTTCTTCATGCTCAGGATACGATAGAAACATCGTACGCCGCTCATCCCTGTGCTGTGTATTGTGGACGAAACGCCGTATTCTTGCGATTAATCGAACCAAGTTGAGGAGTGATGAACGAAGACTGAACACTTCACTGAATGTTTCCGTGATCGCTGGCAGTGCAACGACTTTTCTTTCCTCCAGGAGCTCTTCATGAACTTCTTCTTCTGGAACATCCGACGGCCAAACGCTAGCATCTTGACGGAGCCACAAAGGACCTTCGAACCACAGGGTCTCGTAGTGTAACTTGGCTGGAGTCATTCCTCTCGAAATTATGTCAGCCGGATTGTCTGCACCGGCTACATGCTTCCAGGAACTTCCTTTTGTGATGTGCTGTATTTCAGAGACACGATTTGCCACGAACATCTGCCACCTTGATGGCAACGAAGACAGCCAGTACATTACGATAGTAGAATCTGTCCAGAAGTAGGCTGTGTGATGGATGCTGGTACTGCTCACGAACTTCTCGTACAGATGACTGAGGAGTAGCGCGCCTGACAATTCCAGTCGCGGTGTAGTTTGTTCCCTTTTCTTTCGCTTAAGATCCTCTAACGGTGCTACCTTAGATTTCGCTGTGATGAGACGAACTTCCACGGATCCGCTGAATGTGGTACTCCGGAGGTATAGACATGCTCCGTAAGCCTTCTTGGATGCGTCGCAGAAGCCATGAATTTGAATTGAGGCAAGGTCCGATCTGAACCCCACCCACCGGGGGATCGAAAGCGAATCTAGAGCTGCGAGATTTCTCCTGTACTCGATCCAGAAGTTCTGCATTGATTCCGGTAGTGGTTCATCCCAGTCAGACTTCTGTCTCCATAAATCTTGCACGAACATCTTCGCAATTACGACGACTGGTCCCACCAGACCAAGAGGATCGAATAAACGAGCTGTGTCCGCAAGAACAACTCGCTTTGTAATTACTGTATCTGCATTCCAGTCAGGTGACCGGAACAGGAAGCAATCGGAACTGGTGAGCCACCACATGCCCAATGTTTTGACCGGATCGTTCGATGCCTTCATTTCTAAGATAGAACGATTGTCTAATAGATGAGCTGGTACCTCAGCCAGAACAGCGGTGGAGTTGGAGTTCCACTTTTTCAAATTGAATCCGCCCGAGGACGTTAGCTCAACCATTTCTTTCACCAAACGAATAGCGGTTTCGATGTCATCGGCCCCAGTCAACATATCATCGACGTAAAAATCCTGTTTTAATGCCTTCGTTGCAATGGGATACTTGTCGGACTCTAGCTCTGCAAGACGCTGCAAACATTTGGTAGCTAAGTACGGTGCGCATGCCGTCCCGTATGTGACTGTCGTTAACTGGTAGATGCAAATTGGTTCGTTCGGTGAATTTCTCCACAGGATGCACTGCAATCGTTGATCTGACAAGCACACCAGTATCATCCGATACATTTTCTCCACGTCTGCAACAACTGCTATTTGATGGAGGCGGAAACGAAACTGTATTGTGAGAAGATCGTCCTGGACGACTGGGCCGACCATCAGAGCGTCGTTCAAGGATACACCCGTTGATGTTTTGCAGGACGCATCAAACACTACACGCAGTTTCGTGGTAGTACTGTCCGGCTTGAATACGGCGTGGTGTGGAAGAAAATATACGGGGAACTCTGGATCATCGATGTCCACTCGTTTCATATGACCTAGTCGCTCGTATTCGTGGATAAAATCTTGGTACTGAGCCTTCAGATCTGAACTGGCTTCCAAACGTCTTTCCAGAGCAAGAAAGCGTTTCATAGCGATTGCTTCAGACTCTCCAAGCTTCTGTATCACGAACTCTTTCTTCGGTAGGGACACCACAAATCTTCCTCTGCTGTCCCGAGTTGTTGTTTCGTCGAAGATGGCTTCGCACGATGATTCTTCCACTGAATGAATACTGTTGGACTTGCAGGATTCCAGCTCCCAAAATCGTGTTAATTGATGTTGGATGTCCGCTAGTGTACATGAATATGACACTGCTTGAGACGGATTCTCCGGCAGATTTGGAATGGGACCGGACACGATCCATCCAAATACTGTATTTTGAAGTGTTGGTCCCTTTTCGAATATCTTGCTGCGTCCATCGATAAGGAGGTCAAAGTAATACTCCGCGCCAATGATGATATCGATTGGTCCTGGTTCACTGAACTGCGGATCTGCTAGTACAATGCTGCCGGGAAGATTCCATTGACCGGTACCAACCTTTCGAACGGGAAGTGTAGCTGTCAAGCGTGGAAGTACGTAGAAGGACAAGTTTTCGTTATACGATGAAATATCACTAGATCGCGGAAGGATTTCTGCCTTGACTTTCCGTCGCGAGATGGAACTTGATCCTCCAATTCCTTGGACCGCCAAATAATCCGGGAATCCTTGAAGGTTTAGTTTCTGACAGAAATTGGTGCTCATAAAGCAATATTGCGAACACGAATCTAGTAGAGCCCTAGCTAGTCGTGTCGCCCCGTACGGATCCTTGACGCACACCACGGCAGTGGATAGCAGTACGTCTCGAGTACGGGATTGGTTACTGATTGATAGTGAAATTGTGTTCTGACTGGTGCATGTCTGGTTTGTGGTGGACAGTGGTTGAGTGTTTTGAGAGCGTGTAATGGGGAGAGCACTTGTGGAAGGTTGACTGGTTTGGTTGGGTGTAGATTGACTTTGATTGTGTGATTGTGTCTGATGTTGCTGCTGGTTTGTTGATGAAGTTTTTTCTTGCGACGGGACGGAGGATTTGACAGACTGATTCGAGTCATAGTGCAACAGGGAATGATGCTTATGCTGACAATGGTGACAGGAGCCCTTGATACACGACTTGGATTGATGTCCTGCTGATAAGCAGTTGAGGCATAACTTGTTTCGTCGAGCCATGTCATAGCGTTCCGAAACTTTCAGCTTCAGGAACTTGTTGCAGCGGAATGCCGAATGGAATGCCTCTCCACAGAATACGCACTTGTTCCAAGACTGAACTGCAGAATTACTCACTCCATGTTTGGGCCGTTTTTCCTGAACTGGGATTGACTTCACAGGAGCGACTGACTGTAGTACGGAGCAGTGTCCGCGCAAGAACTGGATTAAATTCGTGTAGATGGGAACCTCCTTCGAATTGTGATGTGTCTCCCAGTGTCGAAGAGTGGCGGAATCTAAGCGCGAGCACACCATGTGCACGAGTATGGTACTCAATTGGCCGTATTCTCCCCGATTTTCTGCAGCATCAACAAGTGTTTCTCAAAATCGCCGATGAGCTTGCTCAGCGAATCGTAAGTTTCCTTCTTCATCACATCCACCGCAAACAAGGAATCCAAATGGGCCTTAACGATCAATTTCTTGTTTTCGTACCTCTGTTCCAGTGTTGTCCAAGCTACCTCGTAATTTGCTTCAGACATCTCCACCGAGTTGATCTCTTGCAGAGCATCGCCCATCAGCGAAGATCGTAGATACGTGAACTTATCCATAGCCGTCAACTGATGATTGTTGTGTATCAAGCTACGGAAAGTGTCACGGAAAGTGACCCACTCCATAAGTTGTCCGTTGAAAATTGGAAGTCGTATTTCGGGTAGCTTTACTCTCGACGCGTTGGCTGGAAGGTCTTGTGGTACGGGTCGCCCATCAGGTCTAGCTATAACAAGATCAGGTTTTGGCTTTAACCTTGTCAAAGCAGCCTTCAGTTCGTAGTAGCGATTTTCGACGGTCATGACGATCTGCATATTTTCTTCCTCTTTTGCCATCATCACTGGTATTCACGTGCAGGTTAGACTGGATACTGTTTATAGGTCACTGGTATTGTTCATTGTTCTTTTTCACAGGCACTGATCAGTTCTTTTTCAGGTGTAAAGTTCCCGAAATCCGGTTCGAAGGACCAAAAATGTTTATACGGATCACCACTTCGACTGGATTTCGGACTGTACACAAAAAAATCACTTCACCGGATTCAACATTAAGCCCCGATTTATTGTTAGTGAAGTACAGATAATTGCACATCTGTCTACACTCGTGTTTTATCGGTAACTGATTTGCTGCTATCAGTTGCTCAGAACTTATACCTATACAAAGGCAGAGGCTATTCTGATAACGAGAGAATCTTGAGAGAAATCTGATCGTTAGAGTAGATATAATACAAATTCGTGTGGAACGTGTTTGATGTTTGGGGTGGTTCTATTCTTGATCCAACAGACTATATAAAGTACTGCCTAAAAGTTTGAATCGATCTTTTTTTAAATTCAGTCTTTAGTGATAGAGTAACTCGACATTTACTCAACAGTGAATTAATTTGCGAAGGTGATGGAATTAAAACATAAATTGGCCATTTTTACCAGAGTATATCAGAAAAAAACATCTAGATATCGATTGTTGATGTCAGTATAAGAGTTATATATACAGTAACAACAGTTGGCTGTGACGTAAACCCTATCTGAAAAATTCTCGAACCTTCTGTGGTACACCCGCTATCAAATTTCGTACAGTATCCCCAATGACGCTAGCGGTGGTCCATCTTCTGCATCTTCTCTTGAATATCCTGATTCCATTTGCTTTCTTCTTAGTTTCAAAGAGTTTCCGCTTAACCAAAGCCCAGTATTTTTCTATCGGGCGAAGTTTAGGACAATCAGGCGGATCTGTTGTTTTTGGAACGTATTTGACTTATTGAGGCCAAATAAAAAACTGAGATGGGTAGGTTTCTTGCAAACGGTAACAACCGCTTTTGCAGACATTGTTTCCCGTGCACATCCTTGTTGACAGTGCTCGGTAGGGACGATAATTTTGGATTTTCGACCACAACTACATATGGCCTGCCAAACCAAATGCTTCTTGAGGAACTCCGATATCTTTTTTTGTCCGGAAATACTCGGTAAACGGTATTTTTTTGTATTGCGGTAACAAACCCAGACCCGGATGCTGTTCTAAGTCATTATGGTACAAAAAGTCTTGCTTTACTTTTTGATCATATGATTGATTTTCCAACTTTAACACAGAAAGGTTGGCGTTTTTCTCAATAATGAGCATCACCTTCTTGTCCATTTGGCGGGTGCATACTTTTCGGTTTGTTCCGCTTCAAACCATCAGTTCCACAGTCAAGCGCTGGTAAAAACATTTGCAAACACTAAACACGGTACTGTTTGGTATTCTCAGTTTCTTGATAAGATCGCGTATCGATAGCGTGGGATTGGGCTGCCGGTCGTACAAAATGCGTTTGCGTACTTCCCTTGATTCGACGCCATTTTATCAAATGCAACAAGAATGGAAAAATATTGTACCTCAAAATAGAGTGAAGAGTTGTCATGTAATTGAAATGTGCACGAATATGAATTTCCCGGAAAAACTGACGCGGTTGGTCAATGCAACGATGGATTGAGTGATGTGTGTCGTCCGAGTATCGGGGACACTCTCGAGTATCTGCGAAATCGTGCCTACTTTATACTCAGAAGGACGCTAAGATCGAACAAAGTTCGCCGCACTTCAAAGTTGACCATCTACTAAACATTAATTAATCTACGGCCACGGAACATTGACATTGCTAGTGGAGGACCAACGCGCCCTTAGTGTCTTTGAATGAAAGGTGCTGCGTACGATCTATGGTGGAGTGGAGATGAAGACGGAACGTGGAGGAGGCGAATGATCCACGAATTGCATCAGTTGCTGGGAGAACCTCCCATCGTACACATCGCTAAAATCGGTCGACTACGATGGGCTGGGCATGTCGTAAGAATGTCGGACGACAGCCCCGTTAAAATGGTTCTTGGAAACAAACCGACGAGTACAAGAGGAAGAGGCGCGCAACGAGCAAGGTGGATCGGTTAAGGGGGGATAAAAAGTTAGAAAATTCATTTTTTTTTTCTTGCATGAAGTACATAGTTACATAGTAAATTTCCCGTAGAATAGCTCCTAAAACCCTTTTTTTTAGAAATTCGAACTCCAAGTGTTTCTTTTCATCGTTTTTCGAAGACGCCTTTTTCGCGCGCAGCCGGTATAAAGAAACGCTTGACCGAGAAGACCTATTTTCAACGCGTTTTTTTTTCAAAACAGCATTTTCGGAGCTCATGCCGGTGATAACTCGAAAACTTATTATTCGTTTAAGCTGAAACTTATAGGATTTCTTTATTATAGTGTTACCTTCTATATGCATTTAAAATTATTGTATTATTTTATTATTGAATATTGAAAAATGTAATAAAATGGCAGAAAAATTTGGATTTTTTCGAAAAAGTTACGCCTTTTTTTCAATTCAACTACTAACTGTAAATGTGGTTAATTTAATTGTTTTTGGTAAGCAGGTTTCAGATCAAAACTGCAACCAGCAGAGCCGGCACATGCAAAATACAACGACTTTTTCAACGCACTCTAACGGCCGCCATTTTGTTGAAATTTTTTCTTTTAATATTTTTGTATACTACATGGATACACTTATAATTGTAAAAAAGTTTTAATTGATTTGAGTAAAAACTTCGTTTTGAATTTTTTTTTTCAAAAATGAGTTTTTTTCTCGTTTTAACTATATCCCCCCTTAAGTAGACAGCGAGGCTGGCGAGGTACAGCCATGTACCGATTACAATGGAAACAACTTTTGAAGCTAGGCAATTAGTATATATTGACTACTGACCGGTGGACCGACCACCAGGTGGCAGGGTAATCGCATGAAAAATCGGAATATTTAGTCGCTTTTTTTAATGCACGCTCTATCAGAAAATTTTCATTGGGAGGTTTTCCTAAAATTTCCATCTTGATAGTTGAGGCAATAGTGAGTGGGACTGTGTATTGTTTTTTTTTTCATACCGTTTTAAGAAGATGCACATAAGAAATATTTGAATATAAGTGACGATTTAAACCAACAGGGAAGATGCTGTTGGGGTCAATCAAAATGTGTAATAGTCGTTTTTCTTTGGAAAAACAGTAATTTTTAATAATGCATGAGAGGCAGTTTGGAACAATTTTTGGCCACTTACAAATTGAAGGTAACATAACTTCTGACTGATGAGGAAGCATGGTTGGCAATGATCCTTCATGTAATGATAACGCATAGTGTAATACTTAGCAAAACCTAAAAACATAGAATTTTTGAAAAAAAACTGTGTTAAATGTTTTGTAAAAATGTCCAATCTTTCAAGAAAGGATATAAACGCGAGGGGGCTTTTTGGTCCCGAAAACGCAAAGAATCCATCTTATCATAATCATTGTTGCAGTATTTTTCCTTAAAATTATGTTTAATCACCTTTTATTTGCGTTTTTAATTGATAAGATCTGGGCCGTTCAAGAGTTATGATTTTTTGAAAAAAAAAACATTTTTGAAAAAAGCCAATTATTTGAACCATTCTAACGCAGAGGCGTTATAACAAAATAAAGGAATTTGGGTCGAATATTATTCGACAAAGAACAAAACTGCCAATTATTATGGAATTCTGAGAGATCGTATACCTCTTTTCTATGCAAATGTTGTATATGTATATTATTTAGTATTTCTTTATGACTTCGTACTATTTTCATCTTATCATCATTTTATATTCTTTATAATCATACTGAATTTTCAGGATGTAGAATTTGAATTGTTCTATACATCCCAAGTAGCACACTTTGATCATAATTAGTTGTAGTAAATTAATTATGACTTAGCAAGTCATATCTATGTTATCTCAACTGAATGGCAACAAGTGTGCTGCTAGGGATGTAGATATACATTTCGTTTTACATATATAAATAATCTTATATACTTCATATACAGTCGTAAACATTATTAAATGGATACGTACATGTTTTTACATACATGATTTTGTGTTTAGGTTGAAGGAGCCATCATAATTTTGTAATCATAGTCTGGTGCTCGGGCGGTTTCATTACATTGTATCATATGGTATTTTTCTTCAAATTTAGATCATTGGACGTCATTTGCAGATCATTGCACGCAAAAATATCCTAGTTTTTTATCATACAACCGGGAAAGGAACGGACCACCAGGGCACCCAAGTGAAACGATTTGGATAGGGAGCCTGGGACTGCCTCCTTCCCTATTGTTAACATTTCACGGAACGAGGGCGAGCTCTTTGACCCCATCTATTGGGTTTATTCTGTCAATCTAGGGCTCGATTCTAGTGCTCTGAGTGTGAACTTGCTTTTGGATGAAGATTCTCTTCTTTATATTCGCGGGTTTAGGTGTCTCTGCTTACGGGTCCGCCCAAATATTTTTGGCACTTCATACAGGAGCTTGATGATCACAAACAACAATACAGGGTGCGGCAGAAAATAATGCGAACATTTGTTTTATTTCTTCCAAATCCCATTTACAACTAATTCAAACAATAATATCATCATTTTCGAGTGCAGTTATCTTTATAAAGTCCTTTTAAACAATTTTATTCAATGTGTCCTCCATTTTTATTAATAACATCCTCGATCCGACGCCGAAAGCCAGAGCATGCCTTTCGGACGTAGTCTTCCGACATTTACTGCCATGTGCGTGTTATGGTTGACTTCAGGGTTTTCACACTAGGGTGTGATGTTTTGCAGGCTCGTGCTTCAAAATATGCCCAAATTGAATAATCCAACGGATTAAGATCTGGACTGCTAGGGGGCCACAAATCAGTCGGCCAAAACTTCATGTTATCGTTCAACCATTATTGGGTTCGATTGGACGTGTGACACGGCGCTCCATCCTGCTGTAGGACAACGTTTTGGTCCTCGAAAAAGTTGGCCTTCACCCAGGGAAGCACTTGGTCCTTTAAAATACCGATATACACTTCGGTATGGATTTTAACTCCAGCATCAATGAAAACAGGCGGCATTTTCAAACCGTTGGATGCCACCTAGCCAAACATCATGGCACCAGCCGGGTGTTTGGTTTGAAATTTGAATTTCACTTTTTCCGGAACGTTCTCCATTTTCTGCGGTGAAATGAACCGGTGCGGCTGTTTGAAAAGCTTTCCGTCGGGGAACAGGATTATTATTTTTTTCCTTCTTCAACAAGGAAAGCAATCTCTTGGAACGAGTTACTCGTAGTTCCTTGACCCGGTCCTTAATCAAGTGTCGTTTCACCGATTTGATCACTTTCGGCGTGCGTGCAAAGCGCGGACGTCCGCTTCCCGGCTTCCGCTGCTTAGGACCATCCTGCAGGGACTTTTTCGATGCGGTAAACTGTTGCCAAATGGCACCCTACCTTGGCAATCTCTTTCGGCTTCTTCTAGGCGAACAACAAACTGGTGATCACTTCTTTCGCGTACTTTTTGACGAATTTGCAATAAAACACATAGAATGTTTGGATGAAGCACTTGAAAGTAAAAATAAACAAATACACTTTCGACAGAAATTAGTTACTACACCCAAAATAAAAAAGCAAGATTGTAATGCAATTTCGCATGATTTGATTTCATTTCTCGTTATGGATCGTAACTTGGAGAAAAAATGCAACATTGGTCGTGGGCAAAAATGCAACACATCAATTCGATTAGAAAAATTCAATGTGTGCGTGAGGTTGTGCAGTTGATTAGTAGTAGTAAATTCAATGGCCCACAAAAAAAAAAGATCACGATCCGGTTGCTGAGATTCGAACCGCGACCGTCAGCATGTCGGCTCTTCATTGTAACCATTCAGTCACCATAACAAGTTGAGGTGAACGGAATAAAAGCCTTACAGTTGCTGCGGTTGTCGAGGCACTCAATGTTACAACAATGAAGCAAATGTCGGTCGCACACACTTACATGGCTTCGTTTATTTCATAGAACGCATGGTGACCAGGTGAGAGGGAGACGGGAGTGTGATGATGAGTGAAAATAAAAATAGAACACTTGACAGCGGAATAGCAACAGTGGCAAATGGCGTATCGGCGTTCTGTGCCATTGTCTCACCCATATTAAGAAGTTGTTGACGGTTGAACAAAAACCCAACGGCTGCTGCGACTGTCGAGGCACTAGGCACACAGCGATAATCGCTTGCACACTTGCAAGGCTTTGTTTATACCATAAAAAGCTTTGTGGATCATGATGGGCAAAATTGCCTTATCAGAATCATGCGGATTTCTCAAGATATGATTGCAAAAACTGCAATTGCATGTTTTGCTACAATTTCAACTTTTGGGTGTAGCTACACTAATTAACCCAACACTCAAGTTTTAACATTTTCGCATTATTTTCTGCCGCACCCTGTACAATCCTGATCAAATCGTTTTCAGATTATTCCACTGTCATGGAAAGTTACTTTGCTACAATAGATGGTAGTATTACATCACCACCATCATTGGAAAATTGTATCCTAATTACATAAATATATCATGTTCTTTTTCTCTTCTATTTACAGGTAAGAAACGTTCAACGCGTTTAAATTATAAGATAAGGAAACCATCCAAACCTCAAAGATATACTACCAAAGAGTAAGCCTTTATATGCATTTTTTACTATATATCGTATATTACTGTTTCGTTAAAACCAATCGCTACATTACGTAACTAATTTTTAACCTAGAAGAACATAATATGATACATCCTCTTGTGTGAAGCGTGAGTGTGCCTATCACAGAAATTCAAATTGTAAGACAGAGTTTTCCTAACACTTATCAAGATATGTTCCATTTATAAGATCTGCTCATGTTCACAAGAAGTGTAAATCTTCACAGGACATCAAACTCTCATTGCTCCATAAGAATCACCTCGAACTATCTCATCCGACTCAAAACCGCCTGTGACGTACGGTTTGCGTATAATTTCTGCATAACTTCATGCTAATCCAGACCAGTGAACCGACTCACCCACCCACTATTGACACAGTTCAACGAAATGGGTCACATTTGCAGTGATTTGCATGCATGTTCGCATTCCTACAGCACATTTCCTGGGCGATTCTCGTATCTCACCCGGCGACATCACCATGTTTCGATGACAGGATATGAAAATGTTGATCCTGGTGCCAATCATAGCGCTGCCATACGCGAGAGACAGGAAAACGAACGAGAAAGCCTGCTAGAGAACTGGAAACTAGGTCAAGGGGGGCACACCGAAAGTCATCAACGTTCGTCGCCTAGCTTGGCCCCATCATCATGCCTACTGCGGGCGAATGATGGAAGGCTTGACCCGGAAACGCTTCTTATTGTGGACCCATTTGAATGGGGGAAAACTGCGCTTCTGGGATGGCAGTTTTTCTATGTCTTGTCCTCTTTCGCTCCGAAGGAGTGTGTTTTGGGGCTCAAACTGAAATTGATAAATTTAACAGCAGCTGCTCCTGTTTTCCGTTTGGTTCAAGAAAATAAAAGAACGGCGATAGTGGTCTTTCGCCGCTGGCTAGTAGACCTTATTGACTCACGACGACGACGACGCAGGCAAGGGCACTCCGATAGGGTCTCAAGGTGCGATGTATCTTGACCTACTTTTCGAAAGAAAAACGAAGTTCGTTTCGTGGATGGTTTTATTTTATTTTATTTCATTTTTGTGTGTGAAACCATTCCCCGCTCACATGGGCCAATGACGATGGTGATGGTTGATTATGCGCTATGCTACGATGGGCGCGAAGGAGGACACCAAAAGCAACATGATGGGCTCTAAAGGGCACCCAGTAGTACCCACGTCGGTCGGTCTTTTTTTTTCTCTCTGTTTTTAATGTGAGCTGTGCAGCCGGATCAGAGAGCGCGTTTTAATGATGATAGTTGCGGCAGAAAGATGCAAAAAGGGTTTCTCTGCCAGCCAAGGTGTTTTCCGCTGAACTGATGGGCCTTTCGTCCTTCCTAGCGTGGTGGTTTGCAACGCAATGGTGCAATAATCGTCGGAAGATTTACCTTCGAGATTCACCTCTTGCTCTAAGTTGAAATTGAGTTCCAAAGTGTGCTGAGCGAAAACGAAGAATTATGTATTATAAATTGGCGCATTGCCATTGCATTGGCTGGACTTTAATGTTGGTTCAAATAATCGAATCTTTTTGTTGATTATTGAAACCCCTCATTTTCTGGATCACGTGGATTTCAGGTTAAAACCAAAGCCAAAATTCCCGTCAAACTTATGTGGCAGTTGATCGGAGGATATGCTCATCACATAAAAAGCAACCGTACGCCACCTGAACTCCAGTGAACTCGAACACAGATTGAGGTCAAACCGTTTCCTGCCCGTTGCTAGGTAACAAGTGCCATCAGCCGGCGTTGTATACCCTGCCCATAAAGTGATTGATGATGCACTAATATCTGTTAACCTCTTGTTCCGCGCCCATTGGAGCAAACGCAACCGTCCCCTCTTCGAAACAGGAAGATCCATTTCACGAAAGGTGAATACCGACAAGGTGACGTGTAACCTAATTACCGATTCTGTGACTGTGCACGGCTTCTTCTTTGTCCCACGAGCATTTCTCTTGTCAGCCATTGGTATGTTTGCAGTTTCTATCCCACATATACGAATGGGAAGATTGATTTGAATAAAAATCCGTACATTCCCTGGAGAATGAGAAGAAGATGGATAACACTCAGTTTGCCGCAAATGGGTCAACTACACGACACGGCTGGCCAGAATGTGGGCCTTTATTGAGGGTCCAATATTCGAAAACATAGCTTCGTTTTTTTCACAGGCAGGAAGTTGTGGTTTTTGGTTTCTGACGATTTGGCTTGTAACTAACAAGTGAATTCTCTTAAGAGCAATCTGCCGAAGACGGCAAAAAGTGCAGAGAAAATTCCCACGATTTCATATCAAGTAATATACCAACTATCTTCTCGTGCATACACAATGGTCAATCATGAACACTTACTCACATAACTCGTAAG
Organism: Aedes japonicus; assembly: GCA_034211315.2. NCBI lineage: Eukaryota > Metazoa > Arthropoda > Insecta > Diptera > Culicidae > Aedes > Aedes japonicus. The sequence continues at coordinate 88,077 of JASCZW010001631.1, read as the reverse complement.
TTGGGATCCATCACCATCACGTCCATATCTCGCGGGGATTACTGTCACGAGTAATTCATTCCACTCTGCTGTAGCATACAACGCAAGAACAACCAACGCTTGCCATTGCCACACTTCTTTCAGATATAATTTAATGTCACTTCAACAGCAGCGCAGCCGGAAAAGTGTAGACGAAGAAAATCCGAGATCTGACAACCGAACAATGTGGAGATAAAAACGAGCACAAACAGACTAAATGTGAGTTTTTTTTTTCAACATTCGCCGTATATCAGTGGGAGCAGCGGAAGCATCTCAGAAGTAAGAAAGTTGAAGATGCTGAAGTTGGGGTGCGTGAACTGAAATCTCCGATTATCCTGCTATTGAGCATTTACCACCAGAATGATCTGTAAATAGGGAAGATGTTCCTATATTGGTCTTTCAACTCGCGATTCGGATTGTGATGTTCGTTACTTAACGCAAGCAAATATAATTACGAAAAGAAACTAATCTATTTACCCTTCAATATCTTGCTTCAGCGTATGATGAATATAGGAACATGAAATCAATATAAGAACAGTTACTCTGTATATGAAATATTGACCGATTTTAATTCTCTTAGAAACATTTGACGGGGAAATTAATGTTTTTTTAATAATAACGAGAATGGCTCTCATGACCATGGCTCCCGGATACTGGAGATTTTCCTGGTTTCCGGAGGTGACGTTTCACATGTCGATATTCTGATGAAATTTTGTACAGGATGCCGGTTAGAAATAATTTTGTCTAATAAATACGCGAAAAGCGGTAACATTTCCCAAGCGAATGATACGTTGAACTCAAAAATCGGCCTTAAAATGGTCAAGCTATGGCCATTTTCCTGGAACAGGGTCCTCTGAAGAGTTCTGGATGCGGCCAGATCTTTCTTTCATCCAAAACACGCCGAGCGACAGTGTCAGGTCATGCAATGCTTTGTGATGAAAAAACAACAAGAAAGAGGTGGCGCACGGCATGTTTTGGCGTAAACATGTAATTATCCCTGCTACAAGTTCCCCCGGTGATGTTACGGTGCTCCCAGAAGTGGCCAATGTGTCCAATTCTTATCAGTGTAGCTTTTCTAGTATTCCAAAACCTTATTTATGAAAAATCCTGAAGATAGAGCTGTCGCACGGCATGTTTTGGCGTCAAAATATAATTGGCCCAAGCGGCAGGTTCCCCGAGAACATTCCGGTGGCCCCGGGATGTCCACTTTAAGCTTAAGAAAAACTTTGTGATGAAAAAAGAAGAAGAAAGAGGTGTCGCACGGCATGTTTTGGCGTCAAAATGTAATTGGCCCCTGCTACAGGTTCCCCCGGGGTCGTTGCGGTGGCCCCGGGACTGGCCAGTGTTTTCAATGGTCTTTTTACGTATGTATATCTAAAGATTCCTTATGAAAAATCATGAAGATAGTGCTGTCGCACGGTATTTTTTTGCATCAAAATAAGATTGACCCCTGCTACAGGTTCCCCGAGGAACATTCTAGTGACCCCAGGAGTAGCCAATGTGTCCAAATGTCCACTTTAAGCTTAAAGAAAGCTGTGTGATGAAAAAAGAAGAAGAAAGATGTGTCGCACGGCATGTTTTAGCGTAAACATCTAACTGGCCCCTGCTACAGGTTCCCCCGGGAACGTTCCGGTGGCCCCGGGAGTAGCCAATGTGTTCAATGGTCTTTTTACGTATGTATATTTAAAAATTCTTTATGAAAAATCATGAAGATAGAGCTGTCGCACGGCATGTTTTGGCGTCCAAATGTAATTGGCCCCTGCTACAGGTTCCCCGAGGAACATTCTGGTGACCCCGGGAGTGGCCAATGTGTTCAAATGTCCACTTTAAGTTTAAAGATAGGTTTGTGATGAAAAAAGAAGAAGAACGAGGTGTCGCACGACATGTTTTGGAGTAAAAATCTAATTGGCCCCTGCTATAGGTTCCCCCGGGAACGTTTCGGTGGCCCCGGGAGTGGCCAATGTGCTCAATGGACTTTTTACGTATGTATATCTAAAGATTCTCTATGAAAAATCATGAAGATAGAGCTGTCGCACGGCATGTTTCGGTATTAAAATGTAACTGGTCTACTACAGGTTCCTCCGGGGTCGTTCCGGTGGTCTCGGGGGCGGTTAATGTGACCAATGGTCTTTTCTAGTATACCAAAACCTTATTTATGAAAAATCATGAAGATAGAGCTGTCGCACGGCATGTTTTGGTGTCAAAATGTAATTGGCGCCTGCTACAGGTTCCCTCGGGAACATTTTTGTGGCCCCGGGAGTGGCCAATGTGTCAAAATGTTCATTTTAAGTTTAAATAAAGCTTTGTGATGAAAAAAGAAGAAGAAAGAGGTGTCACACGGCATGTTTTGGCGTCAAAATGTAATTGGCCCCTGCTGCAGGTTCCCCCGGGAACATTCCGGTGGCCTCGGGAGTGACCAATGTGTCCAAATGTCCACTTTAAGTTTAAAGAAAGCTTTGTGATGAAAAAAGAAATATAAAAGGGGATGAAAAATTTCACCAGAAAATCGACAAGTGAAACGTTCCCTCCGGAAAACCGGAATATCTCCGGTATCCAGGAGCCATGGCCATTCCCGTTACTGGATTATAAAAATATTATTATTAAATTTCCCCGTCGAATTCTTCTAAGATAATTAAATTTCGTGAAGTTAGAGCACTCCAAAGTTGACCATATATTTGCCTATCCTAGTTATTTAGTTTACCCCCTGTACATCCTCAATGTGTAAAAACTGGGGATCCAGAGCCCGTCTCGCGGGCTTTGCTCGTATGCCCGTAGGGATTTGTTGAAGAGATGCTTGCTTTATTGTTAATCCTCTGCACTTCCACGACATATCACTGGGATGCTTGATAAAAAGAATGGGTTGAAGTTTTATGGTGGTTCAGATCATTGGGACCACAAATCGGTTCAAATCGAACAATAGTACGGGTGCTACTTGGCGCCACTTACAAAGTATGATGGTGGTTTTCTTCATTGGAAAAAAAAACAACCTTTGAGCTAAGGTTAATAGGAACTAGGAGCTAAACGGAAAACTAGGAAAATTGAAACTAAAACTTCACTTCTTAAAAATAAAAATAAACTGAAAAAAGAGAGAAACTCTCTGAAAACTATCAGTAGAAACCGCGATCAAATTTTTTTAAACTTCACTAGAAATACCTTATTTTGACAGATCTGTGACCTACAGACTTGTGACTCAGTGACTTACAGACTCAGTAAAGATGCTGCTGGGGCCACTCTCAAGTTGTCGTTTGAAAGCCAAAAAAAAAATTAACGCTTAAGAGCCGATTCGAATCGATTCAAACCGAATCTAAGGATGCTATTGGGGCCACTTACAACGTGTGATGGTGGTTTACATCATTAAAAAAACAAACAATTCTTCAAAGTACACTCGAGATTCGATTTGAACCGATTTTAACCAATAAACAGTAAGGATGCTGTTGGGGCCGTTCACAAATTGTAACTGTGGTTTACTTCGTTTATTAAACCAAAAGAAATAAATAACCCTTTGAGAGCCGAGGGCCCACTCACAAAGTGTGATGGTGGTTTACTACATTTGGAAACAAACTTGTTTTTAAAACTCTGCTTATTTTCCGCTTAGAATTAATTTGAACCAAGAATACAGATGCTCCAAGCAAAAAGATGAAAAAATATTACATTTTTTTATTCATGATTTTTTGATGCAGCTGAAACTAACACAGTTCGGAGTTAAATATCCAAGTTGAAGTTTACTACCTTGGTTCACCAAGTGTGGCATACAGTAACACCTGAATTTCGCCATTGTGTTGTTGGTCCTCCCATAGCACAGTCGGTAAAGGCGCAGCTACAAAGCAATCCCATGCTGTAGGTGGGTTCGATTCTCGGTCTTGTATAGGAATTTTTCCTTAAGGAAAATTTCTCGACTCCCTGGGCATAGTATGATTGACTTGCTACACAATCATACTAATGCAAAAGTTGGTACCTGGTATCGAATGCTCTCAATTAATTATTGTGGAAGTGCATCTAGAACACTAAGTTGAGAGCAAGCAATAAGCTAATTGCGAAATCAATAAAATATATATTTGTACAATCGAATCGACATATAGAACCAAATTGTCATATCTATATACATCAATTATCTTAAAACTCAAGTTAGGGGAGTAGAACCGATTACTCGAGGCTTTCTCGAGGTTAAAAAGAATAAAAATTTAATGCTTCAGAACATGAGCGGGAATTTAAAATGTGGTTAACATTACACATTTATTTTCAAGAATAAATCGTCTAATTATAACTCATGACGATATAACTTTTGGTTTATTTTTGGCTTTAACATTTTTTGTAAAAAAAAACCCAAACATATTCGTAAAAAACCTACAACCTTAGCCTAGTGTTAGTCAAAAACACATAAATAAGTTTCATAAACTCTAGATCACGTAGAGCCAAAATATCTCGAACCCGTACATTGGGTTGTTTACCTTGAGCCCAAAGGGAATCATAAAGCTCAGTACAAGAACAATTTCCGCGATCTGCGTCCCAATCTTGTCCACATTCACAGAAATTGCTGTCGCTCAGCCCAACACGGTTTAAATGAGCGTTTTAAGGCATCAAACGAATGAAGTCCATCCCTCCAGTACATCCTTCCTGTCAAACCAAGATTTTTTCGACACCTTCGGGATGATAGAATGTTGCCATTGCCCTAAATCTCCTTTACTTCATTTATACTGCCAGCTGACGAGTGACTGTTGACGAAAAATAGGGGAAAAATCGTTAAAGGCGTTTTTTCGATCCTTAATATCGCCTACCATAGCGGTCACCTTTGCAAGAGGATCCGCTCTCTCCTTGCCCAGAATTAATGAGAGAGCTCGTTTTTTTTTCCGTCGGATATTCATATGAGAATGCTTCGAAAAAACAACGAACAGACAATCAAATAACTATCATTTCACATGTGTATAATATCGTGAAATAAGCATGTGCAAGAAATTCTAAAGTAACACGGTATTTTGGTAAAAAGTTTGTTAATATTTGAAAATAACTCCTTCTCTATTGTCGACTCTAATTAAAATTGTAATTAAAATATATAAAATATATTCTAATTAATATACATACATCGCGACGGATATCTCTCTTTTCGGGATTTACCGTATGTCATTGTAATGCGGAATATTGTAAATTAATGATTTTATGATTTTCTTTTTGCAGTATTTTTGACCGGTCCAAAACGCCCAACCTTCACCGCCTACCATAACCTATAGTTTGTCCTTCCCATGAAGTTCATGTGGTCTGAATAGACTAGTTCGCCATTACCCCTCCTTCATCATTCGCTTTGGACTGACTTGCGCTCTCATTGCCCCACCAAACGCTGCAAAATGAAATGAAAATAAATCCGCTCTCTCATTGCCCAGAATCGAACAATGTTAAGGTACCCAATTAAAGATCAGATCCAGCCCAAAACGCAAATATAAATGCAATTTTTGACACGACCATATTCCGGAAATGGTGAACAAAATAAAGGGATTTATATTAACCGTTTGCTATCTACAAAATTGACTAGAGCATACTGTGTGTGTGAGAGATATTGACGAGATTATGTTTTGTTCGAAAGGCCTATCAATACCATTATGTACGAATTATGACATGTTTCAAATGGCCTCAGCTTCGCTTGGCGAAGGTTCAATTTACCATTACTCTGGCGCACAAAACGTGCAAAATCTCGTTGATGGCTTAGTAATGTAGGCTTTAGGGACATCGACAGTTTGTGGCTTATTGGCACTTAGCATAACCGCACAAAAAAAGTCTAGCGTGGTTAAATTACATGATCTGCGTGGCCAGTTGAGGTCGCCTCCGCGTGAAATAACCATGCCCGGAAATCTCTTATGCACAAAATCGATTGTGTCGTGCGCTGTGTGGCACGATATAATCGATCTGTAGCCGTCTCCGTTGACAGTGCTTCGCCAGTTAAGTTTGAGCAAGCTGTTGTATCTTGTATTGGTGCAGACCCAAGTCTCGACGAAGAATTCGCCAAGTTGGAGTGTTCGAGATGTCGCGGTCCTGTGTCGACTGCCGCGGGTTCTCCTGCACATTTTCGCGTACAGCGTTGATATTCTCGGCAGACCTTGCGTTCCACTGACGTACGGTTGTTGTTTGGCCTTTAACCGAAACAGTTTACTTGAATTTGTTCACAACATTGCGAATAGTCCTCGCGGTAGGACGGTAGGAAGCGCTCTGAAAGTTGCTTGCAAAGAACACTTATTTTGAAGAAAACAATGTTATTATTTGCACGTGTTGTTGGACGCTATAATGCCCCATGGTAATTTGACAATATACACTGAATAAATGCTAGCTCATTTGACACTTGTAGCTTTGACAATATGGCCGCAATCAACTGTCAATTTATGGAAATTTATAAGAAACGACCCTATACTTACTTAAGTACTTACTTACTTCCAATCCAAAACACAATTGTGCTACATTGGGCGTTGATTGGTTAAAGGGCGATACGGTCAAAATTTGGTCAATATCAACTTGACGTATTTCTTTCAATTTTGCATTTAAAAAACCTGAACACCCCTCATTTTGAAGGTGTGTGTGTGTAGAATGTTGCTCCTATTTTGATTTTGGAATTCACTCTTCAGTTGTCAAAATGCCGTCCAAGCAAGAAGAGCAGCGTATCAAAATTTTGCTCGCGCATCGCGAAAATCCGAGCTACTCGCACGCAAAGTTGGCAAAATCGCTAAAAGTTGCCAAATCAACCGTTACAAATGTAATTAAAGTGTTTGGGGAACGTTTGTCGACAGCCAGGAAGTCTGGATCGGGGAAATCGATAATCGGAAGCCGCTGAGACGACAAAGAGAGTTGCCAGTAGTTTCAAGCGAAACCCTAACCTATCTCTCCGAGATGCCGCAAATAAGCTGGGTGTATCGTCTACAACCGTGCATCGAGCCAAAAAACGAGCCGGACTATCGACTTACGACTTATCGACTTAGTGACTCCAAATCGCGATGATAAACAAAATACGACGGCCAAAGCGCCATCCCGGAGGCTGTACACGACGATGCTGACGAAGTTTGACTGCGTGGTAATGGATGACGAAACCTACGTCAAAGCCGACTACAAGCAGCTTCCGGGACAGGAGTTTTATACGGCAAAAGGAAGGGGAAAGGTAGCAGATATTTTCAAGCACACGAAACTGTCAAAGTTCGCAAAGAAATATCTGGTTTGGCAAGCCATCTGTACCTGTGGCTTGAAAAGCAGCATTTTCATAGCTTCCGGGACTGTCAACCAAGAAATTTACGTGAAAGAGTGTTTGAATAAACGTCTGCTGCCTTTCCTGAAGAAACACGGTTGTTCCGTACTGTTTTGGCCAGATTTGGCATCTTGCCATTACGGTAAAAAGGCCATGGAGTGGCACGCCGCCAACAACGTGCAGGTGGTTCCCAAGGACAAGAACCCTCCCAACACGCCAGAGCTTCGCCCAATTGAGAAATACTGGGCTATTGTCAAGCGGAACCTAAAGAAGACCAAAAAAACTGCTAAGGACGAGCAGCAGTTCAAGGCAAACTGGCTTTCTGCGGCGAAGAAGGTGGACAAGGTGGCTGTACAAAATCTGATGGCAGGGGTCAAGCGTAAGGCCCGGCAATTCGGATTTGGAAAAGCGGAAGCCTAACTGAATATTTTTCCTGAATTTTATACTAATTGAACTTGAAAAAGAAATTTAATTTGATTTTTTAAATAAACGATTTCACCGATTTACATGCGTTTTCCCTTGACCAAATTTATCACCCTTTAAGGTTGAAGGATTCATCATCATTTTTCCGTCATCATCGATAAATCTAAAGCAGTTTTTTTGTTTGCTATTAAAATTATTGCAATGAAAATAGATTCACTGTGTTCCGCTTGGTGAGGACAATACAGTGAATACATTTTCATGATCTATGTTTTGATTTTGAACGAAAAAACTGCTTTCGAACTTTTGATGATGACCGAAAATTAATGATGAATCCTTCAACCTTAAGTGTAATAAAGCCTAGGGAAGGAAGAACCATTTATATATTTGATGCATTCAGAATTCGAAAGCTTAGTTCGTACTATCCTGACCAGAGTATGCAAAGCGGAAGTGTGGCTTGCTGATGCAGTAGTTCCTCAGGATATTTTTGACAATGTTGAGAACTTATTACCTCCCAAAAATGTTATTATTGGCGATGAAATAACGACTTAGTTGGCTTAATTGAAAGACATTGACAAGCTCAGCTTCTTTTATAAAGCTTTCTCGATCCTTGTAAGCATATATTGAATAAATCAGGAATTCGAAACGCCTTCGTTAAGCATTGTCGATGCATAAGCTCATCGAATCGAAAATTTCTTCGTAGTTCTGACGATATTCTACAGATCGCGAAGTCACTGCCGTTAGAAAGCAAAACAAATTTGCTAATGGATGAGTGGAACATTCTCAAATGGGAAATAAATATGCAAGAGTGTTACAAAAGAAGAATTGAGGTCTATTGGAACCAGTTCTTTAGCATGAAGACAACTAGAGGTGAAACTAAATATTCGTTCGTATCGGTCGCGTATACACGCGCCTGAATAAGGAACCATTGAATGGCGAAAGTGGTGCTGGCTCAAACAATGCTTGAGGGAATGTCAACTGTGAGAAGGCAACAGTCGTCGCAAAAACGACATGATCGTCAGTTCAAGAAGCTGTGGCGAAAATAAAGGCAAGTCTAATCACAGGTTTCTTTGCTGGGAAACTCAACAAATAAAGAACGCTCAATTAAGTCACTCGTAATTAAATTTTAAGTATCCCAAAGTCACTATTTGGTCACTTTTTTATTGCCGCCAAGTCACTATTTGGTCACTATTTCCGACATTTTGGTCACTGAAGTCACTACTATTACATTAGATAACCGCAACGAGCCCTGCTTTAGTTGAAAATAACTATGTTAAACATACGCATAATGCTGGAGGTGACTGGGATCGATTCCCGGTCTGGTCTAGGAGTTTTTCGTTAAGGACTCCCCGGACATGATTGCACTTGCCACACAATTATAAAAATGCAAGAATGGTACCTGGCATCTAAAGCTGTCAAATAATAACTGTGGACTAAGTTGAGAGCAAGCAATAAGCGAATTGTGAAAGCAATAAGCTTGAAATGCTAAAATAGAAGAAGAAGAAATCGAAAGCTCGCATTTAATAAATGCTTTTAGAAGTTGAAATTAGACTATACGCTAAGTGCGCTGAGTGATAAACTTGAAATACCATAAACATAAGCTTGTAATGGTCACACATAAGAAGAAGAAAGGAAGAGAGTTCTAATACCGGGGCTTATAAGCAGGTTTCAGCATTTGTGTATACTACATGATCTGGAATGCAAAAATGACGTAGGTAATTGTACCGTCATAGATTTCGTATGAGTTGAATGAAGAAGGGAAAAAAAAACAAAGGTGCAGATTTAGTGCGAATTTTTATTTAAACTTTCCTCAAAATCCCCGCAAATAAAATATGAAAAAATATAGATGGACTTCTTATTCAAGTTCTGAACGATCTGTCCACAGTTTGCTCACAAACATAACAGCCATAGAATACTCAGTGATATATTGCCAACGTCTGTCGGCTTGCGTCTACTTTGGGGATACAAAGTACCGCCTTAGCTACAAAGCAGCGATGTCATGACCCGCTGGAAACTGTTTTCAGTACAACCCCTGTTGAGCAGATACATATAAACAACATAAGCATAAAACACATATGACACCATCTCGAAAGTTTGTCAGCACTGCTTGAGAAACACCCACTGACGTCTGGTTGGTCCCCTTATTCTACAACGCAAAACTTCTTTTTAATGGTATGATGTGCAAACGAAACGCAGCGTGAATATGAAATACTGTGATCGGATGTTGACATTTTATGCTGGATAAATAAAGCCTATAGGGAAAATGTATCATTCGCTTATCGGAACCCAGTTCTGTTGGCTAACCCTATCCTTGTAGCGTTTTTAATTATCCTCAATACTTCCCTCATGACACACGTAACAACCGCATGCGTGGTAAATTTTCTCAAAAGCACTTCTTCATCATTGCACAAAGAGGGTGGCTAAGCAATACATAATTACACCGTGTCAAGCAGAAAATTAAACATCCTGAATAACAACAGCAAAATCATACTACAGTAATAACCATTTTAACTTTCTCGACGATGATGATGAGCGAAATAAATTATGAGTATCGCCCCGTCTTGCCGACCATTTGAATTCAATGACAAACATATACATACATACACGTCCGGCGGCCCAGCGTAAATTTCCCTCTTTCGTTTAGGTCAGGCGAGCTTGTCTAGGCATTATTCATCGTCGGGTAGCTGGGTGAAGTTGCATAAATAATAAATCTTCCCTCCAATTACATTCGGCACAGGCACTTTTCGAGTCACTTAATTTAGTAGGCATTGCCCGTTGTTGCCCGTGCGACAAAGGGGGATCATCATATCTCTGAATCGGGTCGCTTGTGTGTGCACAGTGTACCCATATCGTTTATGCTCATTTGTTTGCCTCATGCTTGGCATATGGCCAGACTTTATGTGTCATCATGTCCCTCGTTCTAGCCTTTGTACCACCCACAAATTGCCTCATGAAAATTGAAGCAGGCGCTTCTTGCTCCATATGATGAAATTCATTTCTGGTTGAATCAAGGCGTACAATTACTCTCTCTGCAATCGACCACTTAATATTGATGGAATCAATCCCGGTGGAGAATCAGATAGGATGCCAATTCTGCTTGCGAATTGCTAAAGGTGCTACAGTGCTTCAAAACTCCAAGATTATCATTAGAGCGCGTTGAGATTATCATGTTGTCAGATTATCAAGATTTCTAAAACGATTCCTAATTATCCGGGTAAACATCGATGAAAGCCTACAAACGCTGCTATGGATTGAGTAGATTGCGATTTAATGAGCTTTCATTTCACCACCGGTGTGGCGATACGGCAGCTGCCATCAGCGATGCAGCTCGCCATCATTCACCACCGGCCCATATGGTGGTATGCACATACTTACTCTGGTGCTCGAATGAAACCGGTCAAGATGCACCAGATGAGACAACGAACGGCAAACCGGAGGGCAGGACACTTTTTACACCCCGTCCGAAATCCAAATCAGGCGACGACGGACGACTCGCTCGAACCTCGAAGGAGCCACTGAACTGGTTGCTCTGTGCAAGGGAGGCAGCGAGAAAAAGTGGCAAATGAATTACCAACTGCCGCCTGCAGTTTACTTTAATTTAGCGAAAAATATTTCTCTGTAACGGGATACGGAACATGAACTGGCGCTCTGTCAAAGTTGAAAGTAGAAAGGCGAGAGAAAAAAGAAAGTTTGAAAGCCGCCCAATGTGGGGCCCAATGCAGATCGCGTCACGTTGCTGTCGTCGTCGTCGTCTTCGTTGTCGGCCGGCAAAGAATCGATTGAGTCCAGGTGCAGTTGGTGGAATTGATGAACTGCAGTTTTAGCATCTCCGCTCCGATAATTGCTTTTATGCTTTCAAGCTCAGTGATTTGATAAAAAAAAAGATTGTTCATCTTGAATGTACATTAAACTTGATTTTAGGTTTACGTTAGTTCGTATTTGCTCATGTTTATGTAAAAATCAACTAAATATTTGAAATAATTGGCGCACAACTTTTTTTTCCTCCTGTGTTGGGGACATGATACCACCGCGACCATTTATTGTTCTATTGTGGTGAATCCTCTTTTTAAAGGGTGTACGCAATCAAATTGCGACACACACAAATATTCGGCAAAATTTGCCCGTTCAACCAATCATCTTCAAACTTGAAGGGAGCAAAACAAAACATGTTATGAATATTTTCCCATGTTTGTTTTATTCTTGTTCAATTCCATATCCAAATGCACGAACCTTCTTCTTTACCCTACTCATAAGGTCCTGTACAACATTTGGACCAACTTTTTTTTGCGTGGCAATCCATTTTTTCTTCATATCTTCCTCAAATTTCACTTCCTTAGGATGCTTCCGAAGTGCCTGCTCCATGATGGCCCAGTACTTTTCAATTGGCCGCAGTTCCGGTGCGTTCGGGAGATTGAGATGCTTCGGCATGAAATTGACCTCGTTAGCCTTGTACCGCTCCAAAACCTCTTTCGAGTAATGGCACGAGGCTAAATCCAGCCAGAAAATCGTAGGACCATCTTGTGACCTCAGAAGAGGAAGTAGCTTTTGGAGGGATTCCTTTAGGTACACCTGCCCATTGACCGTTCCAGTTGTCACGAATGGGGTTGCTTGCCAAATCAAATAAAATTGCTTACCAAATCATATATTTTTTGGCAAACTTTGACATCTTCTGCCCAACGGGTGAAAATTTACAGCCATTTAAAAGTGGTGCAATTTGATTCCGTACAACCTTTAGGTTAACAGTGTTGTGACAGGACAGTTGTTGCAAAAATTTTGAACGTTCCCAAACCAGTTTTGCCGTGTAAAATTTATGATTTTAAAGCATTTAGCACTGCTTGACTAACTGAACAAATGCACATATTTGCATTTTTGTAATTTCTTCTAACGTTTGCATTAAAAAAATTGATTTTTTCGGATGGTTATAAAATAAGCTAAGACAGATAATTGCTTTTGACAAATTTCCCTTGGAAAGTAATAATTTAAGCTTACTTGCAAAAAAAATCTACGCCCTTGCGAGTGGCCTTCCGGCAGAACACCGCATCTTCGTCCTTATGGTATTTCTTGATGAACGACGCAACTTCCGGCAGGCATTTCGTACTATAAATTTCCCACAGTTCACAGCCAGTCCGGAGCGAAAGAAGTGCGGCTTTGACATCCCCTTCTCGCTGATTGTCAGCCACAGCAGGTTGGGAAACTTGGTGTGTGAAATGAACTTCACCTCAGAGCTCACTTCCTTCGTGGAGGAAGTAAAATTCGAAGTGCCCTGCAGTCGTTGCCATCCAGGGTGAGATAAGTCTCGTCGTCCATCCCCACCGATTTGCAGGAAAAATCGAGATGACCGTTGTATTCAGCCGCTGTGTAATTGCCTGCAGCTCCGAACCAGTGGACGTGACTTCCGCTTCCTGACATGTATGTTCATGTTCGCCAGGTAGCATCATTTGGAGCTTCTTGTCGCTCAGAGTCAATTTGTTTATTGTTTATTTTGTTTATTTGTTTCAATTTTTCATCTGACTAGCAGTCTTAATGAAGTTTTGATGGGGAAAAGCCTACATGATTCGGCCGCATACAGATACCGTATCATGGAGGCGAAAAAACCCCATATCTTTTCTAAATTATTTACTACAACTAAAAACCTAAACAGAATACATAGTTTGAACATAGATTAAAATTAAACATTTATAATTTCTTCTTTTTTTCTCAATGCCTTTCCGAAAGCTTACGCTTGAATGTAGCAGCAGAAGCGTTAAAATCAAAAAGCATGTACGATTGGTTGAAGCTAGCTGACATGAATCGTATTGGATCATGCTGACCATACATAGCATGACGGGACTCCAGATGCAGAAAATCTCGTTGTCGAAGGATTCTCTCTGGTGCGTAGATGTTTAGCTGTGCCAGGATTTCCGACGAATCTGTATCTCCCAAAGGACTTTAGCTACAAATACTGCTTGCGCGGAATTTCTACGTTTCTCCAAAGTCTCTATGCCCAGTAGCCTACATCGATCTTCGTATGGTGGTAGATTGAGAGGTATTCCCATGGCAGAGAACGGAGGGCGTATCTTATAAATTTACGTTGAATTGTTTCGATCCTATCAATCCAACATGACTGGTACGGGCACCAAACCACGGCATTGGATTCTAAGATAGACCGCACCAGAGCGCAGTAAAGAGACCGAAGGCAGAGAGGGTCGCGGAATTCGTTTGCTATTTTAAAAATAAATCCAAGCTGTCGGTTAGCTCTGCAGATTATGTCGTTGTAATGCAATCGGTAGGTCAGTGCTGGGTCAAGGATAACTCTAAATCACGTACTTTCTGGACACGCTCAAGAGGTTGATCAGTAATATTATAGTCATGTATTATCGGTCTTAATTTTCTGTGGAATGAAATGATGTGGCATTTATGGATACTCAAAGTAAGCATATTTCTGGTACACCACTCAGAAAAACGATCAATTAGCACTTGTAATTCGAGGCAGTCTTCGATACAATTCACCTCCATGTAGATTTTGACATCATCAGCATAAAATAAACGGCATCCTGGGGGCAGTGTCTCCGATAGCTCATTGATGAATATGGAAAACAGCAGAGGCCCTAAGTTGCTTCCTTGTGGTACGCCTGATAGGCTGGTGAATGGTTCGGAAGATTCACGTCCAATATTTACCATAAGCTTCCGGTCCGTAGATACGATCTGAACCAGCAGGTTAAGTTCCTAGAAACACCGAGTCTTTCAAGACGTTCAAGCAAGATCCCATGATCAACACGATCAAATGCAGCTTTCAGGTCGGTATATACAGCGTCAACTTGTGCGCCGAGATCTAACGTCCGCAAGCAGAAAGAAGTAAACTGCACAAGGTTCGTTGAAGTACATCTTTTGGGGTAAAATCCGTGTTGATCCGAAGATATGTAATGTTTAAAAGAATCAAACAACATTTCGTTAATAATGATCTCAAAAATCTTCGAACAGGCACACAATGAAGTTATTCCTCGATAATTCTCGACGTTTCGCTTATCGCCTTTTTATGCACCGGGAACATAATGGAAATTTTCCAAGCAGAAGGAAACTTGCACTCTCGCAATGACATGTTGAAAAGAAGCGTCAAAGGGTGTAAAGAACGTCACAACATCTTTTAAATATACACGAAGGAATACCATCATGACTTGGCGATGTAGAATATTTTAGTTTGTCGATAGCAGAATTTGGTGTGTTGGAGAGTAGCTTGTATATTTCTCAGATGGCAGACATCACGCGGGGTGTTTCTACAAGCCTTTTCTATTTGAGATGATGATGTCGAAAATTTGTTGAAAGCACTTTTAAAATGATCTGCAAAAAGATTGCATTTATCCAATGCAGAACTGGCAAAAACATTCCCAAGAAAATCTCCACTGGTAATCCGTGATCCTTTCGTTTGGTGTTGACGAACTTCCAAAAATTCTTTGGATTTCTCCTTAAACAATCTTGCATACGTAGAGTGTAGCGTTTGTACAACAGGCGATTGTATAATCGGTATCTCTGACTAGCTCGATTGAAAATTTGCTTCGCAAAGGACAGTGGGATTTACTGTAGTTACGGAGTGCTCTAGCTCTTTGTTGCTTCAAACGTCGCAGGTGTGAATTGCCCCAAGGTGGTTTGGGACTTTGTCTACGTAGGGAACATGCTAGCAATTACACTTTGCATTATGCTAGTAAAGCATTCAACTGCATAGTCAACATCACCGGTGGAGCTCATTTGCGCCCAATCTATGCGATTAAGTGTCTCTAGCATTTTCATGAAATCTGCTTTATGAAAATCGTAGCTCGCTACATCGAAATTAACGAACTCTATTCCCTTGGAAACATCAATTTCGACTGCAAAGGGAGGGTGGTCGTCATCGATTATAGATAAAGGCTCTACAGCACCTGATATCGTGCATCTTTCAAGCGTCGTATCATTCACCAAAGCCAGATCCAAAATGCGACCGTTACGGTTCTTTAGGTTGTTGATTTGATTAAGACCATGCAGAGTGAATCCATCAAGTAATGCTGCACATGGCGCGGAGATATGTGATTGCAAAACATTTATTGCGGGATGGTCATTGCCCTCGGTTGTCCAAACTAAGCCGGACTGATTATAGTCTCCAAGTAAAAGAACGTGATCGCTGATCCCGAAATGTGAAGATACAGCTTCAACAGAGTCGATGTGTTTGGTTATGCAATTCATGTCGGTCTTGCGATCAGGTGGAAGATACAGAACCCTATGCTCACTGAATAGTAGGGTAATTTTATCTTGACCCAGAGCTGCTCTAGTGAAACATCGACCGGCGTAGGATCCAAAGAACAATTCAGGTTAGTAGATACAGCTATCAACACTCCACCACCTCGAGATTTTTTGCTGTTCAGAGAACTGCGGTCATTCCTAAAGACAGTGTATGACTGGCCGAACAGTTGCGGAGAAAAAATTTGTTCATTTAACCACGTTTCTGTGAAAATAATGACATCGTTATGCGACTCATTTACAGCAAGAAAAACTTCATCGATTTTGTTCATAAACCCTAACGTTCTGGTAATAAACCCGCAATCGGTCTCTTCTGGCAGCCGAAATGTTGGCAGATTCTCAGAGTTTCCAGCAGCATCAGGGAGTAGACTGTTCTGGATCGGAAGTCCGTCGATGTCGCAGGCTGGATGGGCTCGAACTGCGATGGGGAGCTCAGGTATGAAGCGGCATTGTTTGCTAATGGTCCGGAAGACGTGCAGCAAATCCGTTTTTGGTTCTGTTCAAACGTGCGAACCGTGACACCTTCAGGCCAGTACCAAGAATCGACCGATAAACAACGTCGCAGCGCAGCAAATACATTCTGATCACATCATGCCGTCTGAATCGCCGGTCTGTTCGAACCGGGCTTTCGTTCGATGCTTTGATTGTTGTCTAATAGTGCCAAGATTTTGTAGATGCCGGAACGGGCGTATCCGGCGTCCACAAAGTGCCGCACGACATCCGTTTTCGACGCGGCGGGGTGCCGTTCTTTGAACGCGGACACTTCTGAATGGAGTTGCTTCACTGTTTTTGCCATCACGGTTAGCGTTCGACTGATAGAGCTGTCAAATTTTGTCTGCTGACTCATGGGTTACTATGATGGGTATGGGTAGTTTCGTCAGTGCGGGTAAACCCATGAAAAATCGGCAATTCTTGTCCATATGTTGCAAATGCAAATGTTATGTACAAAATCCATGTTTATAAAACGAGTGAAAGCTAATTTACGGAAATAAAGTATCAGTGTACATATTGAACCCATCAACACAAGGGTTGAAACCAACGGCTTTCCTTCCCTGCTAAAAGAAGAGATCAGAGATTTTTCGTCACAAAAAATCTTAACGGCGCCGACTGCAATTGATACCAGACCGATTGTGGGAGAGCACCAACCACGGCAACCACTTTTTTGGCAACATCTCTGACCGATTCTCTCGTATACTGTCACCAATTGTTTCTTATCTTGTTTATTGCGTGGTCTACTTTTCAACTGCTTGATTGGTTTCCTCTGAACCGGTTTGTGGTGTAGAAACTTTCTGATGACTTTTGACACCGTTTGTTCCTTGACTCCGACCGAATTTGCGATTGTTTTCTGAGAACGATTATAATTTTCTAACTACTTGTTCAAAATAAGATTTCGTAGCTCCTGTTGTCGAGACGCCATTTTCAAAACTTTTTTTTTAAGAGTAAACAATAAGTTTACTCAGACCACTGACGCGACAAAGTTACAAAACATATTTCCGGACACCCTATAGTCGCTCGAACTCCTTGTTGTGTCAATTTTTACAATTTCGCTTGTTACATTAGTGTATTCTGCATGTTCGTCCCAAACACTCCGTCTCGTCAAACTGTTAACCTTGTTGACGGTGAGAGGGTTTATCTCATGCTATAAACTAAACATGCATGTGAGTGTGAGTTTGAGTGTAAACTAAACATGCATCCGTGTTTCTAAAATTCGCTGATTGCACCATTATGCCACATCCATCGGTCATCAAGTTTTGGTAAGTTTCCAAAACTATGGAAGGAAGCGAACATGTTTCCCGTGCACAAAAAGGGAGTTAGGAGAAATGCTGATAACCATCTCGGAATTTCGAGCTTGTGCGCAGCCTCTAAGCTGTTTGAACTGACCGTTTTGGAACACGTAGTTTTCCACGTGAAGCGACGAACAACATAGCTTCATGCCGAAGCGTTCAACGACCACAAACCACAACTTCCTTCATCATGGATGGGATTTCATCTGGTTCTCAAACGGACGTTGTCCACGTGGACGTATCTGCTGCCTTCGACAGAATCAACCATGACATCGCTGTGGCAAAACTGGAAAGACATGGCTTTGGCGCCTCCTTGCTTCACTGATTCAAATCGTATCTTTGTGGCAGAACACTCAAGGTTAAAATTGGCAATGAGCTGTCCTCTTCGTTCCGCGCCCTGTCCGGCTTTGCCCAAGGCAGTCATCTTGTGCCGCTGATTTTTCTGTTGTATTTCAACGATGTCAACCTGTTGCTGAAATCTCATCGGGTAAGTTTTGCTAATGAACCTTAAAATCTACACTCGCGTGAATTCGTTACGAGTCGCCTTTTTTTGTTGGGGCGTAGAACCATTGCGTCCACTGAGTTGAACTTTTGTGGTAACGCCTTACAGTTGCAAGCAGATTAAGAGACAGTACAAAGATGGTGCGAGTTGAACTATATGCTCTTGAATCCGGGAAAGTCTACCGTTGTCAATTTTTCTAGGAAGAAGTCTCCTATTATCTTCGGCTATTCCTTGGTCGAAACTCCTCTGCAAAGAGACAACCAAGTCAATCACCTTGGTGATACTCGACGATAAACTCACTTACAAACCTCACAAGTCCTATATCATAACGAAAGCTTCTCGAAATCTCGGCTTCATTATTCGTGTGGCTAAAGAATTTCGAGACGTGTACTGCCTTAAGTCGCTGTACTGTTCGTTGGTGAGGTCCACCTTGGAGTATGCTTCCCTGGTCTGGAACCCTCATTTCCAAAATGGTGTCGAACGTATTGAGTCAATTCAACGACGGTTTATCCGATACGCTCTTCGTAGACTGCCTTGGAGGGACACTTTCAACCTTTCGAGTTACGAGAGTCGTTGCCTTATGATTCATTTGAACACTCTTCAAATTCGTCGTGAAGACGCGCGAAGGCGCTTATCGTCGACGATTTGCTGACTGCCCTTCGCTGCTCGCCGATATTCCATTCCAGGGTCGTAGTCGTATCTTACGAAACTACTCCCTCCTTAGAGTTCCACACAGGGGAACCGTGTACTGGATAAACTCTGGAATGATTGCTTTGTAACGTGCCTTTAATTTTGTTCCGTTTGTTTTCGATTTTAATATGTCGCGAAACTACAGAAGTTTTTGTTAGCCTTAAGATAGTTACTAGAAATTAGAAGAAAAATTATTATTCTTCATTTAATTCCAACTACCTTTGCTTATCTTCGACAGATACGCGTATTTTGTCTACAATGTGCAGACTTCTTCAGTGTCTCGTACTAATAACTCGACTTAGTACGAGACACTGAAGAAGTATCTGTCGAAGATAAGCAAAGGTAGTTGGAATTAAATGGAGAATACTATTTTTTCTTCTAATTTCTAGTTACAGGCATTCCACTAAACAGCTCAAACCCTCTAGGATTCGTAAGATGGTTGTTTTTATCATTTGGACACCAAATAGTTGATAATTAAATCAAATAAATAAATAAGTGAGACCAAGAATTTGACCAGTAGTGAAAGTATCACACGTGCTACTTATTTTTCAACTTCCACGTCGTAGAACGTTTATATAAAGGCACTAACATTAGGTGCGGTACTGGCGGGTTATGCCGCCATTCACTCTTAGACTTCTTACTTCCAATCCAAGGGAAACGAATAAAAAAACACCTTACATTTCAGTGGCAACTTATTTTGTTGTTTATTCATTTGTTTTATGGAACGAATAACCCAAACTACCTGGTTTGTTCATGGTATAATAACGGAATGTAATGGCACCATTTTAGAAAGGGGTAAATACACTTTGATTGTTGTTTTTTGCTTTCTCCCATGTGCGGAGTAACGATCTATGATGAAATTTGTCAGAAGCAGATAATTTCATCAAGGGGTGAATGTTATGATCAAGGTAATTATCTGACTGTTCGAAATGAAGCACATAGTCACAGAAAAGTATTACTTAAGACTGACGAAAACAAGCATGTATAATAGAGATAGGACAATGAGGCTCATAAGGATTGCATCGTTTATTATGAGTACACCTTTGAGGTTTTGTATGAAAAAGACTATGACTTATTTTGACAGCTGTTTAGTGTAAATGTGTGGCTTGCCTTGTTGTACTTCATGCGGAACAATGCGAGATCTTAAGGAAGAAAAACGAAAATCGATTGTGACCAAGTACTGCACTGAAAAGGGATTGTCGCTAAGAATATTAGCAAAAGAAGAATGTGTTAGTGCCTGTGCGGTCCAAAATGCCTTCAACCGGTTTGTTATGCATAACACATTGAAGGACTTACCCGGCCGTGGTAGAAAAACACGTGCGTCAAACCCAAATTTGCAAAGTTTTTTGAAGAAAAAAAGGAGGTATCCATCAGAGATTGCGTAAAAAATTGTGGAACGACGATTGGAATGGTCCAACGCGCAAAGGAGCGAAATTCCCTGAAGACGTACAGGAAGCAAAAATGTCCGAAACACAGCCAAATTCAGGCGGAAAACTCGGACTCGGAAGCTGAACGACGACGTTTTGAGCAAAAATGACATGAATGACAAGACGTACGTCAAATTGGACTACAGGGCACTTCCATGGGCACATTTTTATACCGTGAAGCGTGGAACGGTTTTCCGAAATTCGGAAAAATTGTTTTTTTTTTTTGGGAAAAAATTGGAAAAAAGGTGTTGGTTTGGCAACCAATTTGCCAGTGTGGTATGAAATCGACACGTTTTTTCACTATCGCAAATACGAACGCCCAAATGTATCGGAAGGAATATCTGCAGAAACGAATTCTGCCACTAATACGAAAACACAAAGGTTCGACACTGTTTTGGCCTGATTTGGCATCCTGCCAACATTCACGTGCCACCTTGGAATGGTATGAAGAGAACAATGTCCAAATTGTAGAAATCGTCCGCAAATAAGACCCATTGATAAATGTTGGGCTTTGATGAAAGGAAAGCTGCGGAAGAAGGCTAGAGGAGCAAAATTAAATGAATACTGATTTAAGGGGCTTTTCTGATTAGTATTAGCATTAGCATTGACGTTTGCACACTTCGTGGATGGAGCTACGATGAGGAATAATTCGTTGAAGACATTGCATGCCACCATGAAACAAAACCAGTTGCTGATACGTTTCGTCACACAGTAATCTCCACGAAGACACTCCTCGAACGCTCACCTGGCCACGCCCATGCAACCGTTGGTGATAGGGAGAATTTGATATCTAACTTAAGAAGACACGGGGAACCCACGTAGCCTTCAGTATATATATAAAAAAAGGAAATGAATAGTTGGAGAGAATAGTTGAACAGAATGCCCTGTTTGGTGAACAGAACAAAAAATTATTTAAAAATTGTTGTTGGGAACATCTAGTCTGAGAAGGTTAAGTGATGCTCCATTTCTCTTCAAACGGTTGGGAGTTAAAGCATTAACTATAGTGCTAGCTCCCATTGGCTTATGGTTATAGCGCTATTACTCGCTCTCTGAAAAGAGACAAACGTCTGAAAATATAAGAACGGGTGGTGAAAGAGAATTTGTCAGATTTCTTGGATGGCAGCAACAACATTGCGTTTCATTAATATACAACTTTATGCATCATTGTTTACTTCTTGTTAACGTTATATGGATCAATATATTATACGGCCACCAGCTGAGAATGATTTATGGGTGAAACAAAGACTGTATTCGATGAAATTTGGACACACGCAATTGTTCGTAATTTTTTAGCGTGTGGGTAAAAATTATTGAAATTTTAACTGAATGTAGGGTATGTGTCCCTTGACTCAGCCTATTATGCAACCAGCAATCACATTTTCATTACAACTCATAAAGTTTGTAAGCTGTAAGCGAGATTCAACTAGTTATACACTTGCAAAGATAAGTTTGATAAGACATTTGGTAGCATGTATCACTAAAAGTTACACAACTATTCTTATAATGCCATAAACTTTCGAGGGATGTGGATTTAATGTCGGTCTATAGGCACCAAATTGAGTCTATTCGGGGATGCAACTTCGTCCCATTCGATGGATTTATTACTAAATGCAGTATTTGTACGGTTTTTATCTCATTTTATGAATTGAGGCATTGTAAGCTGTACTGGATTTACTCAATACAACATTTCACAACACGAACTTAATTAAAACTGGCTAGAAACACTTAAATGATGTTCATATATGATTTATCAGCCATTCAATAATGAAAACATTATAATTCACTATGCAATGATTTTGTGTCTTCGATTTGTGTTTAGATGAGCCACTTGAATATAAACAAGCTCAAATTCATGCATTTCCACTTGAAATTTTACCAACAAAAACTTTTTTTTCTACGTTATTGATACCACAGGCCATAATTGGGAACATACAAACAAATGTGTCCCCAACATTGGGTCTACGATTTTCTTGTAAAATCATTGTTATTTTAGCTATGTGAACAGTTAGTTTGTAACGTGTAACTATTTTCTGCACATCCAGACTGCATTATTTGCTTTATCGATTCAATAAAGCCAAATTTAGATCACGTGCAGATCGTGTAGTTCATCTGTTCAGCTTAACCAGTGAAATCATGATGCCCCAAAAGTTCAAGAAATCGAAAATTACGTGGAAGTGAACAACTATAAGATGATTAATATTGTCTCAATTGCTTCGGATTACATCTATCATGCTAATAGCAACAAGATTTTGTTGATTATCGCTAAATTAATGACACATTTGGTACATAGGCCGAATGAAGGAGCTAGGCTAACATTACATCCCCTTACCCTATTTCATTGTGTTGTGAAAATCGGTCGAGTGATTTCAGTGATGGCTTCGAATGAAAAAATAGTGCGCCAACAAATTTTGGGCACTCACTTCGAAAACCCAAACGCTTCTCATCGATGGATCGGAAAACTGCTCGGAATCACACATTCAACCGTATTTAATGTGATCAAAACGTTCAAGGACCGTAAGACAACCTAGCGGAAAATGGTAGTGGCAAAAAACGTGGCACATCAAATCCGGAGAAGGCCAGGATTTCGATCAGGGATGTTGCGAAAAAGGCGAAAGTTACAGTTTGTTTTTTGGAGAAAACAATGAAACGTTCTGGATTACATGTGTACAAGGTCCAGAAGGCACCGAACCGGAGCGATAAACAGAACTCGGTGGCCAAAACTCGTGCAAAAAAACTGTACTTGGAGTGGCTCACAAAACCGTTCTGCATTGTGATGGACGATGAGACCTACATTAAATCCGACACCAAACAAATGCCAGGACAGGAACACTACTTCGCCACCTCTAAGTTGGCCGTTCCGGAGAGTGTACGGAAGAAGAAACTGTCGAAATTCGCCAAAAATTCCTTGTCTGGCAAGCGATTTGCGGATGTGGCAAAGATGAGTCAGCCCTTCATCACCTCTGGGACCGTCAACGGACAAATCTACAAGGACGAATGTCTCCAAAAACGACTTCTGCCAAAATTTGATGAAAGGGGTCAAGGCAAAGGTGCGGGCATTTGGGTTGGGAGAAGAGGTTCAATAAATCAATGATGTCAAAACTTAACCATTTAGTAGTACTTTATTTCCAGAAAGTTTGAAAAGAATCGGGCTCAAGGAAAATTTTTGGTGACCTATTTTGTGTGTCCAAATTTCATCGAATACAATCTTTATTCTTGAGATTACTCAGGAATAGCTATGAGCTGTTTCTCAATTCCAATGCAAAACAATACCCAAACCCCGATTCTAGCATAAGGTATAAATGTACCTTCCTACATCACCCTCATTATAAAATTGCAGAGTTCTCTTTCATGCGAGTAAAGCAGAGCCAAAACTATAAACTCGCCAGTCAAAGGCTTCAAAGCCTGAAGTTTCACGCTCTATTTACGAGCGGGGTATTGTTTTTCAATGGCTGCCTCTTTGTTCGCAGGTTTTTGCGAATATCCACTGCCTAAATCGGCCTGTCTCTGCTCTCTTTGTGCCGCTTCATCATGGTTGACTCATCAGCACATTCCTCATATCGCGCTATTGTTATGTTCACCAAAACGGATCAGTGAAGAAGACTACTTTTCTCTTATTGACCAACTAAGTTTCGCACATCGGGTTGCTTATTGTTCTAAGATAAGATAGTAATAATTTGTTTTGTCCAGAATCTGTTCTTGAGGTTTCAACCTTCCCCAAAATTCCCCACAATCCCTGCCAATACTGGTTGGATTTCCGCATTTTATTTTTCACCCACAATGTTGCACATAGTACTTTCCGATGGAATGACTGCTGTGTGTCGGAATTCTCCATGCTCTGCTCGTGATGGGTTTCTCTGGACGTGACCACACCGCATGATGATGCCCACAGGACCGCACCTTTTGCACTAGGGCCAGCCACGGAACATCATTACTCCTCGGTTTTGCCGTGCACCAGCTGGAAGCACCCATCGTCGTCCGATGGTAGCCTTGTTTCGAATTTTTCGTGGTGAAAAAAAATGGCTCTGCTCGTTTGCGCACGGGATCATCATTGCTCGTTCACTCCGGCTGTGTTCTACTATACATCACCGGATGATGACGATGGTGATGGTCGAGTATTTTATGTACTGGGGGTGTTGGTTTGAACCATTCTTTTTCTGCATGAGCTGGAAGGAAATCCGAACCGGACAAAGAGCATGATGGGTTGATTCATCCCGTCCGACAGAGGAACGATGGCTGGAGAATATTACAGCTTGCTTTGAAGTAGCGATCCTTGTAACAGTTGGTTGTCAGCACTGCCACTCTATTGTCATGGCTAGATGGCGTAAAGAGGTGCGACATGAACAAATGCGCTATGAACCGATGAAGGAATTCGAGGTGTTGGTTTTATCTGTCCCATACAATGTATACGTACTTTATGGGCGTGGATAAGCTCGTATAAAGATAAGCTTTATCGGAATTGGAAATTAGAAATTGATAATCACCACGGGTGTTATGATTTAGTTATAGAATAAATTATCAAATTAAACAAATCGAACCATCCTATCCAACATTGTAGCCATAAAACTTATAATATAGTTCCATGGGCTCCAACGAACAAAACGTCCCACCGATTACAATTGACCGTTTACCCCAGAAAGCTGGTCCAATTTAGCACCATTTACCAACAGGTGGGAGTAAACCGACCCAAAACATGCGCCGCCACACTCCGCCGTCATCTTATCGCCACTGTCAAATCAGCTGTCATTAAATTTAATGAACACTCACCAACAACCTTTCCCGATCTTTGCACTTGCTGAAAGCCTAGCCTGTTTTGCATACGAATGGACAACTCCTTTATTTGCGCCGTTTGCTCCGGCATGAATGTTGAATGAGTCTCGGATGGGCACTTGGGAAAATTGCCAACTCCACTCGACAATGCGACCGGTGGGATCCACCCACGGTATTTCTTGTTTTCCCCGTGGACTGCACACGACCAATAGGGGTCATTCGAAATTGAGTCGGATTCGGCCTCAAGAGTGAAAAACAGTGGAACTACTTTGTAGGTGAGTAGAATTTTCTATACTTGTCCGGAAAACCCCGCCTGAATATGAAAAGAATTGGAGACTAACTTTGCGTTAGGTCCTAAATGAGATTGGAAGATTCTCTTCGTCAATTTTCTACTCCCATCCCAAAAGACATTTAAATACATTTTATGCGATATCGATACACACCGTTCGTTGGAAGAAGCTATGATCTATTAATCTGTTGATAGACGATTTCAAAGCACAGTTAATAACGAAAAAGAAAACAGATGAAGAGAACCTCACCTAATGATATGTTTACCTCATATGGAGAAAGTTTAAGTAAGTATATTAGCACTGGTCGATTCACGGATTTTCGAGGCTGATTTGTACGGTCAATGTAGTATTGAAGAGATAATCAGGCTTCTTCAGAAATTGATTGTAACATTCTTTTTCTTGGAATATGTTTTTCAAGCGATATGTTTCTGATGAAATGAAAAAAATGCCCACCTACTTTCGGAATCCCTTAGACTCTCACAATGAGCATTTGTAAATTTTGAGATATTGCAAGATCAGGTCCATTTTATAACCATTGGTATCCTATGACAGACCTCTGAAAGCTCTTTGATATTTACCGGATGTCCAATAGAACCAGTTAAAATATATTTAAAAACATTTAAAACGCAAGATTGTCTTGTGAATTTGCAAGATTGTTTTGTGATTTCGTAAGATGTAGTTTATTCGTTGAATCGTAACTTGAAAAAAAAAAAAACGCAAGGCAAAATAATGTCAAAAATGCAACTCATCAATTCGCTTTGAAAAATTCAATGTGTGTGTGACGTCATTATCTCTCCAGCCAAAAAAATCACTTTATTTCTTGAGATAAAAAGTGGAAAAAAAACGTCTGTCTTACTTTGTCGACCAAGCTTGTTAAAAACTTTTGTTTGTATCATGCGTTTGCTGCAACATATGATTGCAACAGTTGTAATATTTCACGTGTCGCATTTTTCGCAACGTTTTTTACTTTTGGATGAAACATTTTTTCTCTAATAAAAAACTGAAATCAATCTTCCTCAACGATGCTTAATAATATGAAGCATCATATTTAGTGCTAGAAATAATATGTTTATGGAATAGTTGAATTCGATTACTTTATTTTGATTTTATTCGACGTAATCCGAAAAAAAAACAATATGACATTACACAACATTGGGTTTCTTACACAAAATTGGGGTATTGTTATCGACCGGGCACTGCCTACCGATGAATAGTGCACTTTCATTTATTGTGCACGTACCATTTACATCCTTATAATGGAAGTTCCGCGTGTTGTGCCCAATTCGAAATCGAATCGTGCCATAGTTGTATAAACGTGGACTATTCTACACCGTGTCCAACATATTCTTATACAACATAAAACTCTATTTATTTCAAATCGATAATCCAGATTTTCATTGATAGCCTTACCCATTATATTGCAATATAATACTGATCAACAACAGCATATGTTTTGGAATATCACCACCTTTAATCTTCTTGACCAGCTCCAGACGTTGCACGACTTCCATCGGCATTTCGTCCCAAATTCGTTTGATTACGATTTTGAATTGGTTCATATTAGACGCCCTGTGGTCATTTACCTTCGCCAGCATGTATGACCATACGAAATAATCCAAGGGACTCAGATCTGGTGAACTGGGAGGCTATTCATTCTTGTCCAAAAAGTCGGTCAAATTTTCTCGGCATCAGCCCTGAAAACCAGTGGTAATTTGCCTCGCTTGCAAATTTCTCCCTAAACCATCACTGACGCAGCACTTTGGAACCTTGGAATATTTCTATCACTCTCTGGAATAGTTATCGAAAAGAGAGCCCACAATCTGTCGTTCTGGACATTGCGGAATTGTTGCAAGACGAATACCTTTCGTCGGAAAAGATAAATTCTTCCCCACCGTGCCGCGACAAAAGCAGACTTGCTCTTTCGAGTCGTTTCTGCTTGGAAGGTTCCGAAACTCCTTACGTTTTTCGAAAGCTTAGAATCCGAGGTCATTTTGCAGTATATTATGCATTGACGATCTCGAAACATTCAGATCTTCGGCCATTTTACGTACAGAGCGCTGTGATTTTCGTCTAAGCCGTTCCCTGACCACTTTGACAACTCGTGCAGTCCACACCGTACGAGTACGACCGGATCTCTTCCGGCCATCCAATGAGTGTTTCGTTCGAGTGTCACGGTACCTTCGGATGGTTCGGTACACAAAATCCCGCTTTACTCCGAGGTTTTTCAAATTTCTGAAAATAACGCCCGGGCGCTCACCTTTCAAAAACTATTTTATTACCACAGCACAAAACTCCTTCATCGCTGGTAAAAGATAAACACAAAATGAAAACAATCGGACATAACCTAAAAGCGTTTGCGTAAACATACTGCAAAACTACACCAACACATACGTGAAGCATGTTGAGTAGTTTCACGCACACGAATGCAAGGAAAAAGTGTATAGAGAACATATTGGACACGGTGTATCAATGGTTCCTCTTCCTTACCGGTTTTGAATGCTTTGGCAAAATGAGGGTGGGTACGTTTTTCATTTAGAATTGCATTGTACTTAGTTGATGATAGAAAGAAGGGAAAATGAACCCCTTTACGGATGCTAGACTGATCATTTTCTTCCAGTTTTGCTAGGATGCCTGAATAAGTTGCAGTTACAATTTATTTTGCATGGGAATTGATCCCGAATATGGTGTTTGTGTTTCATCAATAACTTAGTTGAAACCTTACGATTGTATTAGTCCTAATAAAACACTAGTATTTTTTCCAAACATCCCAGGATGTCCCAGGATCCCAGGAAACCAATTTTTTTTATTTGGCATTGCTTTAACTTCTTCTTATTGTAGGCTATTGTCATATTTTCAGCATTCCGGAACTTTATCTGAATAATCTTTTCGATAATTTTCACAATTCTATGATCTAGAAAAACATATGTTCTAGACTTGAAAAAGTTATAATGTTTCGTATTTTTTGTGAGCGGATTCGTATAATACTGACCTATATAATTCCTATGCACCGAGATTTCAGGTGAAATTGATCGCTTTTCTTCGAATCTTACTTCTTTTTTCGGAATAGCTGAATACACCAGATGCAAAACTTAAAGCAAACCCGCTTAAAGCCTCATCAAACGTATTTTAAAAACTAAATTATGATAATAAGATTACATGTACTACCACTCATTATAGTACGTAAACTTAGTTCCACAGCAACGGGGTTTCCTCTCTGTTTGACTTGATCAAGCTTTGATAACTACTGGTTGTTCTCATCATAACACAATATGAAGGACTAAAAACGGGTTGGATGAATCGATAGGCAACATCACCTACCCACGGGATCCCCAGAATCATAACGAGTCACCTTCCAATAGTTAAATCGAACAATTAATCAAAAATGCAAGCTATTGAATAAGAGAATGTCCCAATGAGTGAGGAGAAGAGTCCGCCCTTTATCCACAAACAGTTAGCAACGGAAAGTTGGCATCCCCACTCTTTCCATCCAATTTGCTTCATTTGGGTGCTCTAATGACCTCGTGGGACGATAAACGCGATGCTACGTTTGAAAACTAGCAAATGAAAGAGATAGCAAGCTTCGCGTTACCAATACCGGTACGCTATGGCCATGGTTAATAAAGAGAGGGAAACATGGGCACATTCAAAAACAACAATGATTCCATAGTTGCTGCGCTTAACAGCGAAGCATAATTTATCGTATTTATTTAGTACTGTTGGACAGCTTTGAAACTTTTTTTTAAATTTGAATATGATAGTTTCAGATGTAGGAAAATATAATCATTAGCATAGATGAACCACAAATGGCATGAAGATACATAAAATATATAGTGATTTCAGATCATCTAAATATGAAATAAGTTTAACTCAATGTTCAACATCACATTCTGGCATCAAGCCTAGATGTGAGGACGAGCTTGTTAAAACAGTCGCTCCGGTACACGCGAAAAAATGCGAAATTTAAACGAATTTCTTCATAAGGTACCTACCTGGTACTGATGGTTTTCTAGATGAAGTATTTGAAATCTGCAAAATGACAGTAAATAATTAGTAACACTATCACGATTGAGACAATAATCGTTGTATCTAAAAGAGGTTATAGTCTATTCCGGTTCGTTCAGTATAATGTGTAAATTAATTTTCAATTCGCTTCTTTTTTCGTTACAGGTATGTACGTTTCCTTTTGACCAGAGATGTAAAATCCCACGAAACTCACAAGAATCACAAATGTTCACCAGAAACGATTCCTCTGTCTGATAGGGAAACCCATGTAGATGATACTTACATTGTGAGTATCGTTGCCTACGATCAAAACGCGAGCCTCAATGCCGAGGATTAAAAGCACAACAAAAAGAGCCCGGGTCAATCCAAGTACGGTATTTGACAAAAACATTATCGAATTCGCATTTCAAATATAACTCAGTTGGCTGGATGGTGTGAGTCAAGAACAAAAGAAGTAACATCAGCTGTTACTAATTGTTACCAAAAACCACTAATACACGCGTATAGGCAAACGAAGCAGCGACATCTGTAAAACAATGTAATAGTGACCTGATTGTCGATAGAGTGCCGCCGACCATGTCACCCTCACTTGCTTTTTAAGGCTCTCGTCAAGTCCAGCGATGATCGTAGATTGAGAATCGTAAAGCATACTGATATAATGAGGGTTATTCCGAGAGGTGAAGTGACGTTTGTCACTTGGTGAAGTGAGAAAAGTCATCTGAAGTGACGTGACTCTTATGGGTAAATCTCACTTCACCAAGAGACAAACGTCACTCCGACTCTCGGAATGACTCGCAATGAATTAAGGCGTTTTTACAATCAGCCATGGTAAAAGCTAGGACGGAGTTACTGATCTAACTCACAGTGAGGATCGACATGTGTCGTGTAGATTCAATTAGTTATCTATGAAATGAAATGTATCAAATATGTGTGTTGTTATGGGCAGCTTCCCGGACGAAAGTTCTATAAATTCGCTGGTCGAGGTGATGTCCCTAGCAAATTCAAATTTGTTTTTTCCAATAAATTCGAAAGAGAGCTTATGATTTCGGAAGGTATTTGCAGCTGTGGACAGAAAAACCCAGGTGACAAACAAGACTATAGATTTCAAATGTATGCCTGAAAAAAAAAACGTATTCTTCCGTAATTTATTACAGCTCATAATTGACCTGTAAAGTGTTGGCCTGATTTGACAAACTGCCACTACAGCAAATAAGTAGTACAATTGTATCAAGACAATGAAATGTATTCCTTCGAAAAGGACATCAATCCACCATACTGTCCTCTATTCTACCCAATTGAGAAATATTGGGCAATTGACAAACTGAAGTTGAAGAAGTTTGAAAAAATGTAGAACTTTTCTTCGAATACCTCTCATCATATTTTTGGACACTGTGGCTAACCTGAGCGACCATTCCACCATCACTTTTACAGTTTTTGGCTTCCGCTTCTGCCCAACATTTCTTGGGCAAAATTGAGGCAATCTAGTTGGTTAGAGTACTTTTCGAACTACGCTGTGTCACAGTATCACTGATCTCTTGACTGTAGTAATGTAGGATGATAAGCACATCATGGGGGGTGGTCAAGTGCCCGGTCGCTAAGGATATTCCAACGAGCCAATCGTAATGCACTGGGTTGCGGACAGTTCCAATATGGCGGCATTATGGACGATGGGTTCAGGAGGTTGTGTCTACCACAAACGAAGCCTTCGCGGTTGTAAAAGTAAAAGGAGTGTTTTTATGCAGCTGCTACGCACCGCCAAGATAATCGATTGAACAGTTTTTCAATTTGCTCGATCGTAAGAGAACTGAGCTAACTAGCCTAACCCCGTTGGTAATGACGGGGGACTTCAATGCTTGGGCGCTCGAGTTGGGGAGCCGATCTCAAAGGCCAGATTCTTCTATCGTCTATTCTTTGTATCGTCCACAATACAAGGCAACGTGCGAAGGAGAAGCATCCACTCCATTCGCCCGCAGATGGAGGACGTCCTACTTTGATACGCTTGAAGAGAGAACGAATCTTATCCACGAACCTTGCGGTGAACGACTCGTTATGTCACTTACACAAGCGTTCGATGCGACCATGCCGAGGGAAGTCAAACCGAGAAATGGAAGATCGCCGGTGTATTGGTGGACGGAGTCGATCGCCGACCTCCGAAGAATATGCCTCCGCGCAAGACGGAGGATGCAAAGAGCACGGTCCAACGCCGATAGCATCGAGCGTGGAGGGGCGCTAGTCGCCGCGAAGGCCTCGCTAAAGAGGAAAATAAAGGCCAGCAAGCGAGCCTGCTTTGAGGGCCTGTGTCAGAAGGCCAATATGAATCCATGGGATAACGCATATCAGGAAGTAATGGCCAAAACCAGCGGGACGGCGGCTCCAACCGAGCTATCACCAGAGCTGCTGTAGGTGATCGTTGGGGGACTCTTTCCGAGCCACGACCCGAGTCCGTGGTCCCCGCGGCCGTAGATTTGTCTCATGATCAGCGTTCCAGTATCCCAGACCATATCGCTGGTATAGCGATGGAGGGATGGCCGGCCCGGCCGAACATTCGAAACCACGTGGGCATTGATAACGGCACAACAGGGGCCGGAAACGGGGCGACGGTGACCAATGACGAGTTCATTGTGATAGCAAAGTCGCTAAAGGTGAACAAAGCACCAGGACCGATCGTGTTCTGAACCTGGTCATCAAGACGGCTATCTTGCTGGCTCCCGAAATGTTCAGGGTGATGATGCAGAAGGTGTCTGGAGGAAGGAATCTCCCCTGACGGCTGGGGAAAATTCAGACCCTACCCTAGTAGCACAATTGTTGCCATTCAGTTGAGATAACATAAATATGACTTGCTAAGTTATAATCAAGTTACTACAACTAATTATGTTCGTTGTGTGCTACTTGGGTAGTGTTGCTACCAAAGACAGGGGAGCCACCAGGTGATCCATGGGCATATAGACATATATATATCTTTTGAATATAGCGAGTAAGGTGCTCGAGACGGTAATCCGTAGCTCGAGAAGGTATAGGCGGTCTGTTTAACAACCAGTTTGGCTTTCGAAGAGGCAAGTCGACGGTGGATGCCATTCTGTCTGTCATGAAGACGGCTGGAGTGCCAATCCAGCGGAAGAGGCGATAAGTCCGCTACTGTGCAGTGGTCACCCTTGACGTGGGAAATGCGTTCAATAGCGCCAGTTGGGTGGCTCTTGCCAGCTCACTCCAGGCGCTGGGTACCTTTACAAGATTCTGGGAAACTATTTCCAGAATCGTGTACTGGTGTACAACAACAGATTCTCAGAACGTGTCCAGATCATCGCAGGCTATGGAAGGTACTACGACTTAAGTACCCCAACGGAGTGAAGATCGTCGGTTCGCAGGTGACATCATCCTAGAGATATGTGGTAAATCCATTGAAGAGCTGGAGCCAAAGGCCTCGCACTCCATTGGCATTGTGGAAGAGTTCCAGGAAACTGGAGCTTGTCCATCATAAGACTGAGGTCACGGCTGTTAACAACCGCAAATCGGAGCAACATGCGCCGATAAGTGCAGGTAATTGCACAATTGAATCGAAGAGGTCCCTGGGGTACTTGAGGGTTATGATCGACGATAAGCTGTCCTTTATCAGTCACGTTGATTACGCCTGCAAGATAGCCTCTATGGCTGTATCGGCATTATCCCGCATGATGTCGAATAGCTCAAGTGCAGGGAGTAAGCGTAAGCTCCTGTGTCACCCTGTTCATACTTAGGTACGGTGGGCCATCATGGATCACTGCTGTGAGTACCAAGAGCTACTTTAGTAAGCTCGAGAGTACATACAGGCTTATGTGCCTTAGAGTGGTCGGAACATCTGCTTTGCAGTTGTGATGCTGTGTACAAGAGCAGACTTAAATTTCTGTACAGTGGCTATATGCAACCTAAAGAAATTTGGACTGCAAAGCTTGGAAAGGTGGTGGGTTTTATAAACTCAATTTTGCGTGACTGGGAGACGCGTCTTAGGCTGGTCACTTGACAAATGGTGATCTAGCCTTAAGATGCGAATTAAAAAAAAAGGATTGGTTTGTGCTTACCGAACGGAGGATGAGACTGCTTCGAACAACGTGAAGAGAGACCACTAAAACCGCATCTATGGTTAAGTGGCAGCGCGAATGGAACAATCGAATAATTCCTGAACTTCCACTTAACACAGATTCTGTCCGGCCATGGCCATGGCTTTAGACAGCATTTGCATAAATACGGGCATGCTCAGTTGCTCAGTCCTTCGCATGCACTGAGTGAGCGGGAATTAAGGAAACCGCGGAACATGTGTTCTTCGCTTTGACGGTGCGAGATCCGGCATGATAGCCGTAAGCACTCGCGACACGATTCCGGACAATCTGGTCCAGAGAATGTGTCAAAACCGGGACATCTGGTACGTGGTATTTAGCCTCCCAGATTGTCCTCGATCGCCAACAAAAATGGCAAATTGACCAACGGCTGATCGCAGGGGCCCTCTGAATACTGAAGCCCTATGTAGTGGGTGCTGAAATAGCCCCCTTCCCGAAGTGATACCGAAAGGTGGTTCCGGGGAGACACCAGGGCTCAAGGCACGGGTGCGTTCTTAAGTGAGTCGGGGCGTTGGCACTGTCATCCCCACCCCTGACTACTTCAGGAGTCTGTTCGCAGATTTTTCATCAGAAGATTTTGGAAAGGCTTGTTATCAGTGAATGAAAAGATTCCTTCCTCCATAGTAATTTCCGTGAAAACTTCAAATATGCAGTGTCCGTGTTTGCCGTATCAGTTTCCTATCAAATGTGTTCACAAGGGGTCATTTTGGAATCATTAAAGCATAGGGCAGCACATTTTAAAATTTGCATCAGTCCAATGAAGGTCCAAGTATACACTCAGTAGCAAAAAAGCCGAGCAAAATTTTGTTTGCAAAAACTCCTTGTTCAACCTCCTGTAAATATGTCAATTATCAATATTTTTAGCTGAAATTTTGACAACATTGTAGCAGCACCTTTGTAGGGTTCACCTCGGCTTATTTTTTGCACCGCTTATTTCAGCAAGGTCAGTATCGGGTGAAAAAGGAAATGTCTCATGTTGGTGCGTCAACTTTGACGCCAGCTGTAGCTCAAACCAATTAATGGAAACAGTTCAAATTTTGTCCACATTATTTTTTTTACTTTTTTAAGCTACGGAGAAATTTTTAATATGCTACTCAAATTTTTCACAGAACTACGGATTTTTTAAATTGCTTTGTCCAAAGATGACTATTTTCACATATGTTATGATAACTCCGAATTCATAAGTTTTATCAACATGAAATTTCGGTCACATAAGGTCTATACATTGATTATTAAATTATCAAATTTTCAGCCAAAAATATTGATAATTGACAAAGTAACAGAAAGTTGAACAACGCGGTTTTTGGAAGCAAAATTTTGCTCGGCTTTTTTTTTTGCTACTGAGTGTATAACCAGATCCATCTCATCTCAAGAGAATTCCGCTTACTACAACGGATTCATGATACACAAAGCAGATTAATCACCAAGAATAAGGTCAGTCCAGTTCATGACCTAGATCCAAAAAATGAACGGTCATCGGTGCCTTATTCTTCCAACCCCTCGCTCATTACCCCGATACCTTTATATCTAGATATAGAATGAAATAAGCTGAGTGAAAAAGAACATGACGACCGATTACCGAAGTTGTTCACCCTGCTGCTCACATCGAGTTGGGTTCAGGTTTCAATTTTGCTTATGCTTATGATCCAATTTAGCCAACAACCTTGACTTAGAATAGTTGCTGCGGATATCGTCGTGTCGCGTAATGAAACATTATTGTAGTAGTCTTTCATTACTTACAAAGATACAATCAAAACAAAATGTCATCATTCCTTTAAGTATAACCCCTCTTTACTTCCATGAACCAGAAACGATATGAGTATTTTCACTCCTTTGTTTAGCAACGCTCAATATTCAATCCCCTCGCAAATGGTACGCTATCATCTGGCACATAATACCATAACGTCGCTGTCAAGCATCTCCCCCGAGTGTATACAAAACCAACACGGGAGAGATTTTACGCCTTTTGCATTTTGCCTCTGCCTTCCTAAATATTCTGCCACTTTTCCACCGGCACACACGAAAAACGACATAAAATCCCCAAAGAGACAATGTCAGAGAGGACCTACGAGATCGATGGACCAAATCCTCTGAAGCCCTATATCAAACGCATGGAAAAGCGAAAAAAAAATACCTCCCAAACCATACCATCATCATCATCATCATCATCAACCACCCTCCAGTACCGATCTCTTCGAACACCCCGCACAACATTTATATGCTGCTGCAGCATAGCCTCGCCATCAATGCCAACGCGTTCAGTCGCGCAATGGAATGGAGAACAGTCAAGGAGAGCGCTCTTAAAATCTCATTTTTCATGCTTCCTTCCATGCTGAATTCGAACGCATACAGTCGAACGAACGCCGAAGGCAACATACCTAACCTAACAGCCATCATCATCGGTACGGTAGCAAACCCATCAGCGACCGACCGACGAGTTTGCTCTCTAAATGCAAACTCGACGAGCGAAAATGTGGGGTTGTTTTATGTCGAACAACACCGAACGGCAACACGGCAATGGTTGGCAGGCAGGCAGGCTAACAGCAGCATTGAATTGGATTTACCACACACTCCCACTAGAAGAGATGAACAGCGATGAGCAGAGAGTGGTGGATGATGCGCGGCGGGTGTGCAAGCGACGGCTGTCGGTACTAATCAGATCAGAGGGACACATGGGCCTGGCTTGAGTGTAGTATTGTGTACACATAGCAACCGTAGTAATGTTGCTTGCATGTTCAGCCGAGTCGCGTGTATGGGTGCGACCCTCTGTTGAATGTTGAAGCAAACACAGAGATCGAGCTACTCGCTCGTATCGTAAGTTTTACGCTGTTTGTTTGCCTTACCTCGGTGCGGTGCTCTTGGTGGGTTGATTGTAGGTGAGTTCTCTCTCTCTTACGCCAGAAGAGAGCAATATGGTCCACCAGTGTTGGCAGATTACGTTGTTTGAGGAGCAATATTTTGAAGCAATATTTTAAAGCTGAAGAAGATGATGTTAGATAACTTTATCCGGAATTAAATGTTGAAGTGATTTCTTTTCTGAATATTACATGGTGTAAAACAATATGTTTTTCCATTTCAATGACCAGACTGCAGTGGAAGGAAATAAATTTTTCGTGGGTTAACATATTCAAAAGGCGGGTTCTTTGTTTAAATGTAATTTGGTTGTGTGTCTCTTTATGAGTATCTCGACATGTGTTTAAAATATCGTATGAATGTACATATAGTGAACGTGCAGAACAGTTTGCATGGGTGAAATGTAATATCGGAGACATAATCAAAAGTACTGTTTGAGCTGTACCAATGTTTAATAAAGTGACAATATTACCCTAAGAGTCCGGAGTTTAAGACGATGTAGGCGATTGTAGAGGCGAACAATTGGAGTGAGAATTTCTCGTAGGTGGAAGCTTGATTTCCGAAATCAGTTATACGATAGATGCATGTTTTGTCGATAAAATGGTATGTAGTTTGGATGCGGAGCTGGCCTCTTATACGCGAGGGAAGTCTTTGTTTGCGGAGGCAGCCTCTCCCGTATTTTAAGGTACTCGGATTTGAGATTTGCGATGGGGCGAGGGGCTCAAAATTGGAACAAAATCATCGGTCAGTTTCATACTAAATACTTGTTCCAAAAGTGCAAAACCTGTCAAAACTGAGACATGGCGACATGTCTGTCCTGAAAATTCGGGGTGGTTTGTAGAAGGTAGATGCAGCGTTTTGGGGCGGGCACATCAGTTGTAGATTTTTCGCAAGTTTTGGTTCGGTTCCGAGAACAATAGTGCAAAACGGTATAGCAGCCGTGCTTTTATCGGTCTCTGTACATTAACTGGGATCTTAGTTAAATATATTATTCCCTGCTGACGTCAGTTGAATGAAGCACACCTTTTGCAGAAAAGGGTCCTGATGCAAACCCAACCATTTTATCCAACATGCCAGTAATTTCTCGTGGAAGCGCAGAGGATTTCTCGGCTTCCTTCATAGCGAGTATCACGTCAACATATTCCTACCCATTCCCTATTTGACCTGCATTTGGGCGAAGCCGGTGCCGGTATTGTCTCAGTTTAGGATCACCATTTTGTACACATTGAGGATGTATGCTAGTTCCAATCATCATCTGTTGGTTCTCTGTGTAAAGCTGATCTGGCAATAACAGAGTAGCACCTCGGGTGACCAGTTATGCTCATGCAATTTGGTTGCCTTGATCATTTTATTTTCATTGTTTTTTTCATATTATTTTTCACACGACTAGGCGAGAAGATTACACGTTGTATGTTTATTTTATCGGTTAACTAGCTATTTAATTACCATAATAAAATTCATCGTCGTTTTATGGGCATTACGAGACTGTATCGACTAGAACATCGAAAGAGGGACTACCTCGGGTGACCAGCCATGCTCATGCAATTAGGTTGCCTTGATCGTTTTATTTTCATTGGACGAAAATTTGGACTAAAAATTAAAGTATATGTTCATATAATTTTTTCACACGACTAGGCGAGAAGATTACACGTTGTATGTTTCTTTTATCGGTTAACTAACTATTTAGTTACCATAATAAAATTCATCGTCGTTAAATGGGCATTACGAAACTGTATCGACTAGAACATCGAAAGAGGGAGAAAGGCCCATGCGCCCCAACTTTCTTTATCATATTCGATCCATGCTAAACGATTAATATGACGATACCGAAATAATACGCTGAACAGTGTGCGAGACAAAAAAATAAAATCGTGTTAAGATTTCGAAAAAGTATGGGTTGCAATAAAAGTGGGATCGGTTTGTTTAAAAGTGGGACCGTGTTTGCTCTCTGGGCAGGAAATTATTTACTATTCTACGCGAACTTGTTGCAATCTGAAATGATGCAACGTAGAAACTGTTTTTGAATTATTCGAAAATACATTAAAGTTAATTGAATTTTAAACTCAAGCTCCTGACACGACTAAGTGAAGAAAAACATGTTTTGTAAAGGACTTTAAAGAGAAAAAAATGTTGCTGCAACATCCTATCGAAAAATGAGAAAAATGTATTTCGTTAAATTCGATCGTATAACATGCGGTTATCAACATAGTTATGGGCATAACAATACCAGACCTAACGTTATTTGAGTGTAACAACGCTACCTAGTGGATATTTGAATGATTGGTCATCCGAACAAGCTCTAAAAGTGATTGTGTCTTGGTGTTTGAAAGTTTGAAACGGAGCCTCAGGTTGGTATGGAAAACGGAAGCGCATGAAGCGCATGACCCCCGAGATCAAAACTATGGCCTGGCGTGGGTTCAACGCGAATTTGCTACTCACTCAAATTAAGTCCTACTATTAATGCTTTAAGTTTTGGAGACCTCACCAGACAATTTAAAGTAGCGACATTCGGATGTTTTTTGTTTGAATATAAATCATGTTTTCATTCGTTGATAGATAGTTTCATACTTAAACCACACCGCTTGATAAAATTGGGTGTCTCATTCTAGAGTGTTGTCAAATAATTCGCAGAGTTTAGTATTTAAAATATTGACAGTCAGCTGGTTTACTTGCAATAAGATGCTTATCCGAAATTCTATAGTAAAACATCCGGAAAAATCATAGCACGAAGTATTAAAAGATAAATTGACAGAACTAATGAATACTAAATGTATAATTCTAGAATTTTTGAGAAAAATGCACGTGCGTGTGGAAGTGCTCTTTAGAATAAAATGGAAGCAGATGATTAACAACAACAAATTATTCTATATTAGTAGATTTTCTTGCACTGAAAACGAGATCACGCTATCAACAACGTAAACACATCTGATTCTAGTCGTTTGTTCATTAATGGGCATCAAAGTTTTCATTCCTCTTCAATGACGCGGCTGGGTGGTTATACGTTCTGTTTACCGAGCAGAAGGTCGGGGGATTAATCCCAGGCCGGTTCCTTTTCATACCATATGCCACTTTCCCTCTTTCTATCCCACTAAATTTAATTTAAGAATAGCAACTAGAAAATGAGAAGAATGATTAGTAATTTCCACTCAATTCCTCTTACAACGCTTATCAAATTAATCATCCTTCCCCTACCCAAAGACCGTGAGAGCGTGACCGGTTATTTTCATCAACTAAATTCCTTAACTTCTCCGCTCTCAATCATTTAAATTTCACCTTCCCGTACAATCTTACGAACCTCTGATTTAACTGCTGCCATTATTGTTCGGACAAGCTGTTCTCTCTGGCCGTGTAAGCCGTTGCTTCCCTCTTTTTGAACTCTTGAACTGATTTTGATTCTCCTCCCATTTTCCGACAATCTTCTTTCACAGCTGCCCGAAATCGCTCGTTTGGCCGAAGTTCTGGATTTGAAGAATTTGGACGAGGATTTCTTAGTCCCTGTTGAATAATGGCAAGATGCCAAATCTGTTCCAAACTGGATTGCTTTAGAATGTTGTGCCAGTATAGGCAACAGACGCTTCTTAAGACACTCTTGGATGTAAATTTCACTGTTCATATTTCCAATGTTATAAAAGTTTGACTGCTTTTTAGGCATGTACATATCGCTTGCCACACTAGATACTCTAACTGAATTATTTACATTCTCTGTTTCCTAAACTTGGGCTCCACGTTTGGTTCATTCTTGGTGGTGTAGAATTTATTTATATGCTTAGTCAAGTTTTTTTTGGACTGTTTAAGTCTGCTGAAACTAGTTGTTTACATTTAAGAATGTTTTCTGCGACACACCGATCAAATTTTTAAATTTTCTAGCCATTAGTGTTCCAGGGAACATTTTTAAATTTTCTAGCCATTAGTCTAATGTAAGATTTCGCACTTCCTTTTGCTGTAACGCCATTTTGAAGGCTGTAAGTTCAAAGTAAACAACATTTGCGCCATTGCACAGAATAATGTCTCCACTTAAACCATAAACCTTGTAGGAAATTTTGCGTTAGCTCGGAATATTAATTTGACAAATAAAAAAAATATGAACACACCTTAGAATGGATTCGAATGGAAGTGAACTTGTACATTTAAGATGAAAACTACTTCCAAACGCCATCTATATGGTGCTCTGTGTAATTACACTTATTTTGATTGGTGATGGAAGAGCAACTACGACACGCACGGTTATTAAAAAACACAGTTTTTTGTCTTCTTCAAATGCGTGGTCCCTTTTTAATTCATTCTTATCCGTTTGTTTTTCCCAGAATTGTTAACAAATTTAGTGTAATTTGTCATGAAAACCCAATTTAAATAAAAAATCTGATAATAGGAATATATGTTTATTTTTTTGTTTTGTTAAAAAAAAATTGAATATATCAACATTTATTATTTCATTCAAACCTCCTTCGGTGATTTTAGTAGCAAAATTGGTTTAAATCTTAACAAGTATACAGTATGCAAAACAAGTTTATCCACCCCCAGTGAAAAACTAAATTAACACACGATTAATTGTGGTTCAGTTTATTATTATTTATAAAAAAAACAAAGCCAATTCATGCGAGTTCGAAGTAAAAAAACAAATGCTATTTCATTTTCGACCTGATGTTTAAAAAAAAAAAACAAACAAGTGTATCCCTATCCCTCTGGTTTACATAGTTTTAGTAATTCGTTTGACCGAATTTGATTTCAATAACTGTTCGGCATCGTCGTGGCATCGATTCAACAAGCTTAGCAGTTGTTTCCAGGGTGATATTGTCCCATTCAGTTGATATTACCTGCCGCAATTGCTAGATGCTTGTTGGTTTTCGCTCCTGGACTTTTATTTTCAAAATTGACCAGAGATGCTCGATCGGATCAATGTCTGGAGACTGTGCTGGCCACTACATAACCTTGATACGCTTTTCTTGCGAAACCAGCTTTGAGGTGTGCTTCGGATCTCCGTCTTGTTGAAGCGTATATCTGCGCCCCAGCTTTAACTTTTGTGCAATTTTGGCGCAAAATGTCCAAATAAACTTCCTCGGTCATGATTCCATCAATGAACTAAAGATTTCTAGCGCCGGATGTAGCCATAGATCCCCACACCATGACTCAACATGCAGAAAAAAAAAATCAAAGTCATGCTACGTTGGTTGAAAAATCAATGTTGGTAAATTAACGCGCCACCGGTATGTTTGACTGTAGGCCGCGAACACTGCTTATTAAAACTTTCACTGGTTCGCCGCCATTTTCTTGTGATACCATCAGACCCAAATAGCATTACTTTCGTCTTG
The DNA here is from genome assembly GCA_034211315.2 of Aedes japonicus. Lineage (NCBI taxonomy): Eukaryota > Metazoa > Arthropoda > Insecta > Diptera > Culicidae > Aedes > Aedes japonicus. The sequence continues at coordinate 46,461 of JASCZW010001631.1, read as the reverse complement.
TCTGACCAAATTAGCTTATTGCAGTCATCACTGGTCCATAAAATGTGGTCCTGGACTCACTTCAATATTTTTTTTGATAGTTTTTGTGGACAACCATGGCTTCTTAAGTGCTACTCTGCCCTTAAGACCTTTCTTATGAAAGCGATTTCGTACGGATTGTGATGTCTGTTGAATGGAAAACTCGTTTCCAATCCGAAATTTTCGGAGCTGATGTCACCGGTCCAGCTCCGCCTTCTTCACGATAGTTCTGTCAATTCGACCAGTTGTCTTTGAAGGACGCCCCGCTTGTTTAGTTGGTGACAGTTTGTACATCTGCACACTTCTAGCGACCGTATCTCTGTGAAGCTGGTCAATATCGGCAATATTACGGTAGCTTTTGCCAGTGTTGTGATGTTCAATAATCAAATTTCGGATGCTAGTCGAAATTTTGGCTTGTTTTGGCATGTTGCAACAAATACTTCCAATTTTGAACACCAAACTGAAATTTTGAGCTCGAAAACTTCAAGAGCACTAACTGACAGCTAGAAACAATGTTAACATTCGAGAAAGTAGCAGAATACAAATTAAAACTTTGTCAAACACACTGAAACCGTAGTATCCGTTTGGTAGTGGATAAACTTTTTTACCCTTTTTCATAATTCATCACATGAAATGTCTAAGAAAGATATATACGCCGTGTTTTCAATGGCAATGTGATAAATAAACATAAATTAATAAAGCGTGGAGGAAAACTCATCAAATTAAACTGATTTTCACCAGAAAAAAATGTAAATTCGTGGGGGGGGGTATATATAGTTGTTTTGAAAACATATATTGAAGTGTGGTTCAATAGACAGGTTATCAATCTTATAATAGGAAGCAGAAAGCACATTAAACATATAATAGAAATAAAAGTGATGAAAACCAATCAATCAACCTGTGATCAGCTAAATCTTGAAATGAAAATAGCATACAAAGAACACAACACAAAAATAGAAAACAACATAAAATCGGAAGAGAAATGAAAATCTCAGAGCTTCCCTTCAAAAATGCATCTAGATGACAAAAGTGGTAATACTTCTAATGCAATATGTGACCTATTTTCTGATTTCTTTCAAGACGTCTATACATCATCATGATAATGAGCGTGATCATCAATATTTTTCGTACCTCCCTGAACCAATGAAAGATATTTCTGTTTTTAGTTTATCCAATCAAGAAATCTTACGTGCCCTTGAAACATTGGATGCCTCAAAATGTGCTTCACCAGATGGTTTACTTCCTATATTTCTCAAATCTTTTTCGAAAGAATTAGTTTTTCACTGAAGTCCAGTATTCTTCCCGCCATTTGGAAGAAATCATTTTTCATCCCGATTTCCAAAAGTGGAAAAAAGTCTGATATAATAAATTACCGTGGGGTTGCTATTCTATCTTGCATCACTTAACTATTTGAATCTATTATAAATGACAAAATTTTCTCTCAAGCTAAAATATTGATAACTAATAAGAAACATGATTTTCTAAAAGGGAGATCAACATCTAGTAACTTGATAAATTTCTTAACATTTTCGGTAAATGTAATGGGTAAAGGTAATTATGTAGAAGCATTATAGACCGATTTTAGTAAAGTCTTTGACAGAGTAGACATACCTTTGTTGCTTTTTAAGTTATCAAAGTTAGGATTTAATTGAAGATTACTGAAATGGAGCGAGTCCCCTCCCCTCGGATATGTGATCTGGACGCGATGGAAGGGCCTACGCCATCAGCATTGAGATGGTAACCAAAGACATATCCTGACGTGGTAGTATCACATCTTGAATATTTTGATTTAATGCCGCGTCACATATCTTGCATTGATGCACTGATTTTACAGATGTGATCCAACGGACCCTGTCTGGGACCCTTGAATGCTGGTGCAGTCTAGTGGGGCTCTTTCCTTAGTAATAATGATGTGGGATTTTTTCTTGGCTGCAACACCTTTCTTAGCGTTCCCTGACATGAAGAGCCGAAGCAACGTTTAATTATAAATCTAGCTAGACTGGTATATATTGGTACACAATGTGTTCAAGATTAATGACATTTGTAGGAAACCGACTGTTGGATTTACTGAGTAGAAGTTTTAAAACTACCAACGTGGAACCATGCTTATTTTGTTATTTCCCATTTCAAAGAGCTATAATAAAAATGTGTAGGGAATAGGCGTGATGAAGCTTTACTTTGCCACCGAAAAGTGAATCTAATAGCTGACCAATACTCAAATAATGATCGTCAGGCTGCACATGCATGTCAAAATTTGAAGTGATTAAACGACTTAGAGATTAGTATTAGACAAATAAAAATAAGACAATAAACAGACAAGTAAACGTTATTGTACAACAGAACTATAAAATTTAACTGAATAACGCAGAAGACAAGAACGGACTAAGGCGAACAAAGTGATGGAACATTCAAACGAAGTTAGACGAGGTATGCATTGGTAAATTTCAGAGCACATAAAAACTAGACATCTTTTAACTACATTATAAACGACTGAAGAAGTTACGAAATGCCCTCTAACATTTCTAACATAAAAGACGCAACGACCTCCCAAACTATTTTAAAGGAAACTTCGCTCTCATAAGTCCAATCAGTAAACCATTAAAATTATACTGTTGGTACTACTGAGACATCAGACATTACTGAAACTGGTAGAATTAAAATATCTCGACGATTGGGGACTTGGAGAAAACTGCTCAGACTTTCACAGCACATAAATGACATTCTAAACTACAAAAGACTGGAGAAAACACACTGACAAACTTAATAACACAAAAACGAAACGACACCACACAAAACAGTGGACATGAACATGTCTGAGAGATGTAACACCTTTTGATGCTGTGTCAACAGCGTCTCTATGAACGACATGATCCTTGCACGGGTGGCGAAATGCTTCAAAAGGAGTTAAGTTATATCATTCTAATGCACAAGAACAGCTGAAGAATAGCTTATTATTTTTGGTTCGAAAAAACTACTTCGGAAGACTCTTATAGCTCATAAATGACACACTTTACGATCTTAACTACAAAAGACTCCGTATTATACTTGTAAACGTCCCTGGGCTCTGACAAAACCTTGAGGTAGTTTAACTTCAACTACTAGGTTCCAGGGCTGGTCTGGTTCTTTACCATTTTGGAAAGAAGCACACTAGTGTTGCCAGATCAGTGATAATGCAGCCCAAAAATGCTTGTGAAAATCCGCCAGTATTTCCTATCGACAAACATTATTATACTGAGATAGTGATCGATGGTCAAGTACCGGATTTGCGAATAGTTAGAATGCTGCACTTGATCATTTAAACGCAGTTGAAAAACTTGCATAGTAACCTAGCGCACTTTTGGAAAGCATTATCACATAGGGGAACCTGTTCCATTGTTCATCTCATGATCCGTATTCGGAATTAAAGGAGTTTGATGTATGATTCAATTTATTCCTTTCGTTGTTAAGTTACTTTCTACTTCCAAAAATAAATAACATCAAGTTTAAATAAAAAGTTAAACATCCGATGGTTACGCGTCGATCTTTCGTATTCAAGTTGCGCGAATTGCTAAGAAATGAGATGAAAATGGAAATGGTAACCCAAGATGCTATGCTTGTATCAAAGCTTTCTACCGAGAGGCGATTTTGCTTACTTCATTCTTAGTTTTGAAGAAAAACGGAGCTCTTACAGTGCGCATCGGCAATTGACGATATACTACGTCATCCTGAAGTCCTGTTGAAGAATTTCAAATAAAATTCAAGACAAAGCCCCCGAACTGAATGAAAAATCCTGTCTGGTTCTAATAAAGCATTCTACGGAACTGTGAACTAGTCAACAGACGCAAATAAAAAATTAAGATAATTAATAAATGTATTATCCTTCTCAACATATCAAAAGCTTTTAAGGTGCGCATCGACAATGGATGATTTACCTTGTCATCCAAAAGAAGTATTGCTGAAGAACTCAAACCAAATTTCAAGACAAACTCGCGAAACAAGAAGCAAAATCTCATCTTGAAACGAGAGAGCAAGCCTTGAATTATAGTAACATCAAGCAAAACAGGTGTTTGGAAGATATCATTGACAATTAATAACAAGGTAAAAGATTATATTTGCAAATGAATGATGTATATACTCTTCTCCCTACAGCCTTACATACCAACAATTATTCCCCCTCCCCAATCCTGTGGGTAGTGATGCAATATCATTGTACACTTCTAGTGTGCACTTATACTGTATCCCGCAAAATTCAAATCCCCCATGGGAATAAACGTTGCGCAACCCATTCAACTATCCCCTGATGTATTATGTAAGGTTTGAGTTCTTGAACTCAAACTGGTGACCTGGCGCCTCGCCCCCTTATACGTCAATAAAATAAAATAAAATAAAATAAATATTATACTTGTAAACGTAACATTGACTAACGAAATAACAAAAAACAATTGAAGAAACAGACGAACGGTCTTAAAATTCTCAAACGTGGCTCCTTCCGAATCATTTGCAACAGCGTCTTCTTGGACGACATGTTCCGTGTTCGGCTGGAAAAATGATTCGAAAGGATTTATACAACGATATCATCAAAGGCCTGGCGTAGAAGTTTCTACTCTATTCAGAGTCCCGCCAGTAAACCTTAAAAAAAATATGTTGGATTATGAATAAAATCGAAATATAGCAACATATTTTGTTTCATTCAAATCTCTTTCGATGTTTTAGTAGCAAAATTTATATAAGCCTTTTCTTGTATATTAAATTAAATTCAATCAAACCCGTCAATTACCAAGTAATTTAACATACCTAGCGTATAGATTCCGATATCAATCACAAACAATATTTCATTTGGTTAACTAATTTTCAATTCAAACCAAACACTGGCAGCACTGGTATAACCATCACCGAAGTGCCAAGAAATCTGGTGTTGCAAACCAGAAAGAAAGAGAAGAGAGGGCTTGCGTAGACTGGGAGATCCAACGTAATGGAACCATTCTCGCAAAACGTAAAGTTCAATGAGAACCTTCCAACAACAGCAACAACAACAACTATCAGTTGGCATTGGCACCCTTGTGTAGTACCGCACAGACCTCGAGTTTGGCCAACTACTTGAGAAAAAAAAGAGAAAGAGCGAGAGAGAGAATACGCTGGCACCTATACGGGTCCAATCCAGCAGTCAGTCGCCAATAGTTGCGTGTACGGTGAAGAAGTGTATCGTGAACTCCATGCTACTACACCGCTTGGAACAAACTCGATTTGCACACCCCCCCTCACAGTACCTAGTGTTTCCGATCCAATGATTATTGCTCTAGATTTTGCACAATAGGAAGGGAAAGCAAACTACACCCAAGGAGTAGTGTGTGCATCTCGGTTGCAGTTCTTCGCTGTGCTCGTCAACTGCGTCGTCGAAACTTGAAGCGGTACGTTTCATTCCCCCATGTCAAGGGCAGTCGAAGGAAACGAAAACGATTGGCTGATTGATTCTCGGTATCTCGATATCTGTTTCGGTGTTCCAATTTCCACCCAAGAAAAATAATCTGTGTACATGTTACGGACGGACGGACGGCTAGTAGTAGTACAAGGTCCACGATCTGAATCGACGTGAAGTCCGCAAGCTCAGCACAGAGTGCTCTCTAACCTTGACTTTAACAGCGCTTCTGATATAGCCTTGTATGCTGGTGTGTGCTAAGTGTGAGCATCTGTGACAGAGGTGTGAGCAGAGTTGTGTTGGTTCGTGATAGAATATCGCAGTAGTCATCACCGCTTTCGTCTCTCAATTTGTTGATTCGTGATACACGTGCGCGTGGTGGCTAAATGTTCACGACAACTGTGAGTGTGCCAAAAACAAGCAAATCAGCGACTACTATCAACCAACAGCGGTACTCCAATGACAGATCTTGAATGTCAAGTGATCAAGACGACCCGTTTGAACGACAACAGGCAGTAGTAGTTTGTGAGTGGCGCTGAGGAAGGAGCTGCAGAGGGAAGGAAGAATTAATTACGGAAGAACCTTGGAATCGTTCAGGCAATCAAATAGCCCTGCTTGTGGTTGTGTGTGAGAGTGGGTCGAGAGTGTTGGTAAACCAATACCGAAGCAGGCGAGTAGTACTGGTCGCCCCTATTTACTGTGGAAGTCGTTGAACATCTAGATGTGTTGAGATAAAGACAGATGTACTTGAAAAGCTAACGAAAATATTGTTATGATACACTATAGGGAAAATATACTAAGTGCAGCCATGAGCCGCGTTGTTATATCGTACCAGAAACGTCAGCTCCAATGATAAGCCCTTCGGGTAAGTCCTCCCGTGCCGATGTGTATGTGTAGCGTTAATGCGTTGTACTCGGTGTGTTAGTTTGTAGCAATGACCAGTAATCAGCTTATTTGATGGTTTTTGAACGGTCGTTACGTGCGGAAGATTGAAACAAGTAATTACCGGAGCGAAGCAGATATCGTGTGGGCTGATAAGAAACCTTGTTTGGTGGGTTCGATATTGTTTTCATATTAGGCCAGTGCAAAAGAACGTACGAGAGAAAAGTTTGTGCCAAAAATAAAAAATAAATCGATTCCGATCACACTTTTAGCAATTGCTTCGAAGAAGTCGTGGAAAGATTAGAAAGGAGTCCCCCTGTGTATCTCTAATCTGCATGTCTGTGTACATGCAGCCAAAGCTCGAAGAAAAGAAATAAAGAAAAGAGAAAGGAGAGAAGCTTGGAAAATTGTTTCTGTGAAAGTGAAGGCACGGAGGAGAAGTGAAAATACGAAAAGAAAAGAGTTTATTCAAAATAGATGGAAGTGAAATTTAATTGAAAAATTGTTAAGGTCAAAACCAAAGTGAGTCAAAGATACCGATGAATACCTAAGACGTAGAACCGCAAATAGTTCCGGAAGAGTACAAGTCACCTCCACGGTCGAAAACACACGCATACCCAGAATTAAAACAAGAACATTTTGTTTGGTCTAGCTGTGAAAAGTTGACTTTCTTCAAAGGCAGTGGAAATACGAGTACGCAACGAACGCCACAACGACAGCAGCTGTTTGTAGCCTTCAGGAGCCCCAGCCGCAGCGACAAAAACAACGGGACTTGTTTTCGTATTTTTTCCCCATTTCTTCTTGACACCGTGTTTCTACAAAACCAGCCACCGTGGATACCATAGCGTTGCCCCTCGGTGGATTATCTCATGTTAGGATGGCTCTAGCGAGGTGAGTATCGGGGGGTGTCCTACTGAAAGCTTAATGGACATGTGCAAAATGGCGTAACGCAATGCATTTGATATCCACAATTTGTTTTTTTTTTATGAGGGGAAATTTCTATACTTGTAATAGCCAGTTGTCCCTAATTTCCCTCGTAAGTTTCGAAAAGGCATAATGATGATAAATGTGAGTATCCCCAAAGAAGAGACCAAAAATCGATTCTCGTGCCATTTAGTCATAGCAAGCAAGAATTTTTTGGAGATTCTGGACATTTTCTGGAGAAGGTTCAGTACCTGCTTGAAACTTTTTAATGACTCCCGAATCCTGAACAAAGACGATACTTTTAGATAAAATAGTCAAAAGGTCGGAAGTAACATTTGTAAACAATGACCTCTAGCGTATTCTTCTGGGATGCGCTTGCTCCCACGACGAAAAAAGGCCCCAGAAACAGATAGAGAGAGTTATTACCTTCCCATCGGTTGTCGATATAGGTGTTAGCAACCTGGCATTTCCAGGAAATTTACGTTTTAAAGCATTGTTTAGAATTGTTCCTTTCGACCTTTTGACGATTTTGTCTGAACTTATTTCCTACACAATTCGACAATACAAAAAAAAGTAATATTTAGGAAATACTGAAAAAACTTCCGGGAATTTTCTGAAGGAAGTCAAAATGAACTCCCAGAAGAACTCAGTGCTTTCCAAAAAGAGACGTGTTAAAAGTCTATCTGATGAGACTGGAAAATGTTTGCATTGAAGTTGATAAAATTACTGGTGAAATTATAGAATAATATTGAGCTTGTAGCATCTAAAATGCAGATTTCTAGATTTCTAGAATAGTTTTATTTTCACTTCACGATTGTGTTACTAGACTAGTCTAGCTAGTCTAGCTAGAAATTGCAAACCAAACAAAACAAACAGCTTTCAAATGGCTAACCAAGGAATGCTGAAAATGAGCAAACATTGCTTAAAAATTTCCCCAATGAAGTTCTAAAGCCTGTCCACATTAAATTTCGGACTCCTATATAGTAGCAACAACAAAAATTTACACATAATTCAATAAAACCGATTGTTTGTTTCACAATAATAGAGTAATATCTACATTAGAAACAGTTGTTTAAGGTATTAATCCTTCTTTCTGTAAAATTCTCGAACTTTCTGTAGCACACCCGCCATCAAGTTCCGTACGTCATCCTCAGAAACGTCCGCCGTGACGATTCTCCATCTTCTCCTGAAATCATCGGTACCATTTGCTTTCTTCTTCATTTCGAAGAGTTTCCGCTTAACAAGAGCCCAGTACTTCTCTAGTGGGCGAAGTTCTGGGCAGTTTGGTGGATTGGCTGTTTTTGGCAAGTATTTGACCTCATGTACCTTATACCATTCCAACACGGATTTCGCATAAAGGCAAGAGGCCAAATCTGGCCAAAACAGAGCTGGAGAGTCGTGGCTTTTGATTAACATGCCCAGCTCACCTCTAGTCGACCGATTTTCGCGATGGTAACAATGGGAGGTTCTCCCAGCAACTGATGCAATTCGTGGTTCATTCGCCTCCTCCAAGTTCCGGCTTCCTTCAGCGCTCCACCGTAGATCGTATACAACACCTTCCGTTCGCCCAAGGGCCTACCGGTCTGATTTGTGCCTTGTAGATGGTCAGATTTGCAATTCAGCGAACTTTGTTCGATCGTAGCGCCCTTCGGATTCCAAAGTAGACAATTACCAGCCATAATGCACCTTCGTTGCACCTTTCTGCTGGTGTCATTATCGGCGGTCACCAATGAGCCCAGATACACGAATTCGCCTGCCTCTTCGGTGTCATCAACGTCGATTTTAGCTCGTGATGGGAGGGTAACATTGTCTTCTTGTGAGCCGCTTGCCCTCGTGTATTTTGTCTTTGACGCGTTCATGACAAGCTTAATCCTACTAGTTTCAGCCTTAAAATCTGATGTACGTTTCTGCCATCGTCTCAAAGTTGCGTGCTACGATATCAACGTCGTCGGATTACAGACAGACAGATAAAAAAGGACGGACATCCTGGAAATCGTTCCACTCTTGTCTTTGCCGCTTTTTGAATCACACCCTCCAATGAAACATTAAATAGCAAATTTAACGAGATTCGATGGGACCCGAGAGTGTCCCTCAGACTCGGACGACACACATCCTTCGACTCATTGTTGTTATGACCAATCACGTCAGTGGAAATCCATATTTGATCTGATTCAAGCACCCACGTCCGTTTGCGCTCAAGCTGCACAAACTATTTCCAATACTGCCTGAAATTTAAATCCCGGTGCTTCATCGTTCGCGAGCTGGTCATTCCGAACGTTGCCGCAATCGTATTCGGTCGGTATCGACCCCACCACTCCATCTATTGATTCTTTCGTCGAATACAGTTCGCCTCCCCCCAACTACCGATTGACCGATCCTTTTCCAACTTTCAGACAATATAACCCATTAGTAAGCTTTTGGCATATATATTTCATGCAACTTCAATATCATAACCGTACGCTCGAATCTTACGTGTAACTCCACTCAGTAGGTTCTGTACAACATCTAGCATCAGCTTATTCTCTACGGAAACCCACTTTTTCTTCATGTATTCCTGAGATTTGACCATCATAAAGGGTGTACGGAATCAAATTGCGACACACACAAACATTCGGCAATATTCGCCCGTTCAACCAATCATCTTCAAACTTTCAGGGATTAAAATACAACATGTTATAAATATTATACTATGTTTGTTTTATTCAATTTCAATTCCATATCCAAATGTTGCTTCTTTACAATACTCATAAGGTCCTGTGCAACATTCCAACCTACTTTTTTTGCGTGGCAATCCATTTTTTCTTCATATCTTCCTCCGATTCCACTTCATTAGGATGCTTCCGAAGTGCCTGGTTCATGATGGCCCAGTACTTTTCAATTGGCCGCAGTTCCGGCGAGTTCGAGGGGTTGAGATGCTTCGGCACAAAATTGAGCTCCTTAGCCTTGTACCACTCCAAAACCTCTTTCGAATAATAGCACGAGACTAAATCCGGCCAGAAAATCGTAGGACTATCTTGTGACCTCAGAAGAGGAAGTAGATGCTTTTGGAGTCATTCCTTTAGGAACACCTGCCCATTGACCGTTGGCCCATTGGCTTTTCACACGAGCAAATTGTTTGCCAAATCATATATTTGTTGGCAAACTTTGACATCTTCTGCTTTCTAACCTCCTCAGGGACATCGAATTTATGATGAGCAGTGAAAAACTGGAGTCCCAGAAGCTGGCGGAAGTCTGCTTTTACATACGTCTCATCATCCATAACGAGGCAATGTGGTTCGTAGAGCAGAGCACATGTTTTACCCACTGTATTCTACCGTTCATCGCGATTAGGCGCTTTTTGGACCTAACGTATGTGGACTTCACGTTTTTTCGCATCCTGCACGAAAGTTTTGGATAGATTCAGTTTCTTCGCCACATCTCGAACTGAACTGTTGGGATTCCTCTTGAAAGCTTGTGATCCTTAACACTATACGGAGATCCATTTTTGCCACGCTATATTTCTTTGCGTCGCTGCTGTTCTTTCAACTCCATCTAAACAAATACACATTGAACTAATTCCACCCAAAATTTCAATAGAAAATACCCAACGGGAGACAATGAGGTTACGACAGCATTTGGGTGTACAGTTTCTGGGCCCGTGACTTTTCCACCGTATTTTACCGTTCGTCACGTTTTGGTGCCTTCTGCATTTTGTACGTATACATTCTCTCCCGGTCCTTGGCTCTATGAACGAAAGACTTGAACAGATTCAATCTTTTGGCCACATCCCTCACCGAAGCTCTGGAATTCCGCTTAAACGCTTCCATGACACGCTTGTGATCCTGATCACTTATAGTACTTTCATTCTTACCATACCTCTCCTTCCTTTCTATGCTCAAAGTTTCGTAGTAATGTTTAATCACACGACTCACCGTTGACTGTACGATTTCGAGTTGTTTTCCGATGTCCCGATGAGAGAGTTGAGGATTTTCTAGGTGTTTTCGCAAATCGATTCGTGAACATGTAATTTTCGTGTCTAATGATCATAAATAGAATGCTAGATTTGGCATAAATTCATGGGATGTATCATGCAAAATTACGCCAGATATCGCTTAAATCAGGTCTGTTGTGTGGAAGAATGCATACAATGCTGTATGTCGCATGAAATATTGCAAACCATTTCTTGTTTACGCTTGCTTTGGCTTGGAATTGAACGCTCTCTTTGGCTTGGAATTGAACGCTCTCTCTGGCTTGCAATACACGTTTCTCTTACTTCAGCTGGGATGGGAGGGTGCATCAGGGCAAGTTGCAATTGGACAATGTAGTGGACAGCCAACCGGTGTCTAGGAGGGGATGTGTCTATCATTTTTTATTGGTACATTCCACTACAACAGTTGTAATGAATTTGACGCGCCTTTCTTAAACACACCATCTAGTGGAAATCTTAACTGAATTGCATATTTTGTTATTCATTTTATCGGATCATATTGCTGGAAGGAGATTCTCTTATCCCGCAGGTTTCGCGTAAGTGTCTCTGCTTACGGGCCTGCCCGACCCTTTTTGGCCCTTCTTACAGCAGTATGTTGAATTTAGAACGTAACAAAGCATGATCTTTCTGTTAAGTGGAACCGCATGCAGGACACGGCCTACGCTAGGATGGTGGCTTCCTACATACATACAATAAGGCGTTTCTCTTACTTCATTTGAACTATTCAACTTCAAGCAACATTTGAAATGTTGCATACAAAAAACCTGATTTAAGCGATATCCTCCTTAAATTACATGAAATATCGCATAAACCTATGCCAAATCTAGTGTTCAAAATATGTGCACTAGATATCGCAGAAAATTTCACGATTTGTTTTTCAAAAAACAAGAAAAGCTAGATTTGAATACGGCTAAGCAGTGGATCCACTGTCGAAGTAGTGCTCTAGCCCATCAAGAACCCCGCTTCTTTCGAGTAGCTGAACCAATTGATCGAAAATTTCAATTTAAACGCGAAATCATTATACAGAGCGTCCAGAATATTTCAACTAAAGGATCTTTGTTCCTGAAAGGAACTACAGGGATCGAAGATTTGGTAGATGTCGCAAGCATGAGCAGCAACTAATACCTGAAATAAGTTACCTGACTAGCCACGAGCAGCGTTGCCAAGTATATTTTTACAAAGTCAGGAAGTGTATGAAATTAAAATCAGGATAAAATCAGGATTGTCATTTTATGTGTAAAAAACTGATGTTAATAAAAATACCGTTTATTTAAAACCAAAAAACTTACATAACATATATTTATCTCTTTCAGTTTCATAAATGGTATAGTTCAGTGCCAACAATTGATTAGGGCGAATCTGCTTATCTTATGTAAACAAAGACTTTGTCTGCTAATTTATCGGAAGTTGAATACAATTCCTTCAAATTGAATATATCAGCGGATAGAGACAATGCTCGTCTTCCTTAAGGAGTGCTTAATTTGTGTATGTGCCCTTTTGTTCTAGACTACGAAAACTACGAAAGCCATTGTTTATAAAAGCAGATTTGCCCTAATCTAATGTTGGTGCTGAGTTGTATTTTTTTTTGCGAAAGCTTACCTTAACTAACTGTTTGAGACCTGCGAGAGAGTGATATTAAAAACTAAAAAAGTAAACCGCGAAGTTTAAGATGTCTTGTATCGTTTTGGTCGAAGAGCAGGTCAGAATAGATTTTTTATTGGATGATTTTTGACGATTCCATTCCGGAGTAGCCAACTAGTAAAAGCTTTGGCAGAACTCCATTACTTTGATTAGTTTATTTATTTCGCTTAAAATTAATTTGGATTGATAAAAATTACGAAAATCAGGAAAAATCAGGATTTTTTATCAAAATCTGGAAAAAATTTGTGCTTGTCAGGATTTCAGGCAAAATGCTGGAAAATCCTGAAAAATCAGGAACATTGGCATCTCTGGCCACGAGTAATTGGCACCCCACTTTACTAAAATCGAAAAGTAAAACATTGTTAATTACAACTTGAATATCGGCTCCGCAAAGTGTTACACGTGCCTGAGCCTAACGAATAAACGAACTGATTTAAAAAAAATCTTTCTTTTACCGTATCAATGCTGATCTTGTACTCGACCTAATTTACTTTCAAAGCAATTGCCCTGCAATTCTGTTTCAAATGTTATTCGAATGTGGCGTTTCCAATATTTCGTGTACTATTGGTTTATACGGTGTATGATGGTTTATACGGACAGAGAATAATACTTCGGTACAGTCGGTACAATTCGGTACAGATCAACACCAACTTGGTCTCATATTCCTAGTTATGCGTTTAAAACATTTATGAATTGTAACGAACAGCCTCAATAGCTTATTATGTGAGCATGAACATTTTCCAACCGAACCACGAAATCTTTGAGACTTTTGATTTATTAGTTATCACCCAACCACTAACTATTTACCCTCAATAAGTTGAACTCTTGTTTCCGTATCAAACTAAGCTATCTGATGCCCATAAAGGCATTTCAGGACAGTATTTGTGCTTCCCCCTTTTATTGGAAAAAATATTCACATTTCCTTCAGCGTTCACATATGACGACATCCTTTCACCACCGCTCGGTCGACAAGTATCCCTCACCACAGCTGTCTGCTTCACGTTGATCCTTCCTTCCTAACTTTATACATTACCCGAGTAAAACTATCGTCCTTTCGATAGTATCTTCTGGGCTTCAAACCAAATTAATTTCTGTTCGGGGTCGCATCCCATCGACTGCGTTATTGAAAACGATGATCCATCCAGTCATTTGCAGTGCCCTGTGTGTGCTCGATGAATCGGTACAGTTCGGTGGAAATATATTGTGCAGCTGCCACTTGAGTAGCCAGCCATCGGTGTTTAAAATGTGAAACGATTACTCACCATCATATTCAGATCCCCATCATTGCACATTTACCTACTTGAAGAGCCCGATCGCCCGCTACTCCTATATATGTCACCTAGAGAGCAGCGGTTGCAGGGACTCAATGAGGCCACAAAAGGTATAGAGATGACGACGACGACGACGACGGTGATAGGGTAGCTCTATTATTATCGAATCCATGTCATCCACCCGAGGGCGGCGATGGGTGATGGGTTCGGGAGCGAAGGGTCACTATGCGCCCGGAGTGAACGTCAACCGAGTTGTTCTGATGGGTTAAGAACGTGTGCGTGCGATGGGAATGTGAAAGGACATCCGCCGCTGTTTGGGTTGCAGACGGCAGGAATAGGCATATGCGTTTCTTCATATCGAGTATGTGTACGCTGCCAAGGATGATAACTTTTCGAACAGTATCCTACTTATTTGTATTGTTTTTGACTAAGTAGCCATACGTTCATTAATTTGTCATCATTTCTCGAAATCTAGCTGCTCGGCAAATGTTGGCCTCATTTACTCCTATCGAATTCATGCAACTTTTTTTTTCGTTTGCAAAGCAGATTTACAACTGTGGCCGAACGAAACGTAAGCATACCGTAGCTAGCTGACCGAGTCAATATTTATATAGGAAACAAGTCCATGGTCATCGGTCGATTGCCACATTCTTCGTCGAAGGGTGTTCAGCTTTTCGTTCTCCACGCCTTCATCGATTCGTCAAGCCCTACCGGTCCTCCGTACCGTGTAGATTGAGCGTCGTAGGGCAAGTTACACCTTTCCTATTTTATCAAAACTCCACGAGCAACACGTAGCTTGTTTCGACACGTGGTGGTGGTGGAGATTGCGGTGTAAATACAGGTACGTTTCAAGGACGCGGAGGTAACACACGTGTTGTACCTGGATCGTTTTCGTGTTCTCGTAGAAACATTTGTTGCGAACATGTTCAATTCACCTGATAACAACACACCGTTTCACCAAATTCCCGTAGACGTCCAATGCCTTCGACCTTATTTCAGGAGAGTTCATTCTCCCTTCTTTGATGCCGAATTGGTGCACGAAAGTAATAAACAACACCATCGAATTTATTATCTTATCTACCGACAGTGGGTATATATTCATTAACGGTGTAGCTGGGCTCATTGGTAGTAAATGCTGTTAAAGAGTTAAATGTTTAAAAAATTCAGGAGAGATAAAGAAGTTGTCTGGTCAATCCTGGATCACTTCTCAAACTTTTGTGTATAACGTTCATTATAATAGTCAAATAGGCAAATAGTTGAGGGATTCACGTTGGGGAAATGGTGGGTTCGAAAATGTTGACTATTCTCGGAAACCAATTTTCAAACCTCTAATCTAGTATATTCTTTTTTTCTGGGTGTCATGTTGGAGCTGCGTGACGTGGCCTAAACACACTTTCAGGTGTCCGGAAGCCACTAGTTTCACTAGTTTGTTTTTTTTCCGTCGGCCTATTTCCTCACGTGGTGACAATCACCGACGCCAGGAAGACGACTCCACCACCTAGACCCTACCTAACGACTCATGAATTTGAGCCGGGACCAACGGCTTTACTTCCCTTCCGAAGGAAGACGTGACCAGATTTTTTCGCCTCAGAAAAACCACCGACGTCGACTGGTGTTGAACCCAGACCCACTGGGGTGCCAAGTAGCAGTCACGCTTACCACTACACCACCGACGCCATGTAAATTTAATCCAGATAACGCCTGAATCTAGACTATTGTATGGAAGTTTGCAAACATTGTTGCATGGCGCATGAAAGATTGCAAACAATTTCGGTGCTTACACCTCCTTTGGCTTGGAATTAAACTAGGGGAAATTTTACACGTCTGTTAAAATTAATTATTTTTTTCCGTGTGGTTATTATTCGTGTTCTAAGATTCCATTAAAAATTCGTAATCCCTTCGTTTGGGATCAACAGATCCATGAATCGTTCCGGAAGATTGCTGCCAAGTATGCTTAAAGTTACTCTCGTGTAAGGAAGTGTATGGAAGAAATTCGAACAATATGGAAGTGTGGCAGATAAATCAGGTCGTGGGAGGAAGCATCTTACATCACCACGTAATGATGCGACAATCGTACGAGAGGCAAGAAGATGTTCATTAACAACGAATCGTACTATACGCAAGAACTTGAATCTGAGGGTATCGGAAAGAATTATTCGCTGCAGACTGCAAGAATCAGGATTAAAGAGCAAATCAGCGTCCTTTTATTAGAAAAGTCAGCAGAATCAAACGATTACTATTACGATTAACGATTTACTCAAAAGTATGTTGAGCAGCCCGTCGAATTCTGGAAACAAGTGGTGTGGTCTGATGAGAGCAAATCTGAAAATTTGAAAGATTGGGACTCGCAGAAAACTTAACTTTCCAGCAGGACAACAACGCTTAGCACGCAGTTTGGTAATCAACTGCGTTCTTCAATGTACAGGGTGTTCAATAAGTTCGAATGCACTTTAAAAATGCGTTAAACAAATAATGAAAAGAAAGTATATTTTTTTCTGAGTCAATTTTTATTGAAGCAATGTTTATTAAGATCCTTTACGGCATATTAGCTGGGAGATCCCTCCTCTTTGTACTGTATGACGAGTTTGAGATGTTTCTCAAAAGAATCGCACGCGGCACGCACCTTGTCCATCGGCATCTCGTCCCAGACCTATGAAGCTTCTTAAATTGCACCAGACCAGCACTCTGGAACCGTGGGAAGTTTATGTAAGACGGGAGGATGCTGGCCAACTTTGGCGCCCACAGCCGATCATTTTAAACATTGTGCAGAGTTTCTCATCAGATAACACGAACTTCTGACCTGCGTGCCGCGAAAGTATCAGTTTGGCTCTCTATAAGTCCAGCCTCTTCTTCGTTGTAGCCTCCGTTACCCTGTAAACCTTGCGTTTCTTGTGCAGCTTGTATCCCAAGTCACACCCAGGTCAGCGGAGGTCTTAAGGATCGAGCAGTTCATTTTTCGATGAGCCCGCTCATTCGCCACCTTGATGGCTGCTGGAGTGCTCGCCGAACGCGGCCGCCTGGATCTCGCACGGTCCTTGGCCGAGCCCTTCCCCGGTACCGATGGATATTGTTATAGATTAAATTCCGGGTCACTCACCTCTCCCAAACAACTTAACTACGACGTTACGGTAATCTTTCATCGTGCGCGGTAAACAAACAACAAATGACAGCAAGTTGACACTGTGCGGTTAGCCCATATATGAGGCTAAAGCTCACACCAATACCAATACACAGAATACACATAGTGCACACCTACACAACGAGGAAAGTTGTATTCGAACTTATTGAACACCCCGTAAATCGCATTAAACTGTTGGAATGGCCAACACAATCACCAGATTTCAACCCAATTAAAAATTTGGGGTCGATTTTGGATGGACAGGTTGATGAAGGTGAAGCGACGAACAAACTGGTCACTGCTTGAAATGAAGCCTGTCAGAACATCAATGTAGCAAACCTCCACAACCTCGTCGAAAACATGCCAAGGAGTGGACAAGCAGTGATTCAGGTGAAAGGTGGGCATATTGAATACTGAAATATTATTATACTATGCGGGGGCGACCCTGGCGTAGTGGTTAACATCCATACCCCTCACGCCAAAGTCACGAGTTCGAATCTCACCCCCGGATAAGTTAAGAAAATACCCAAAAAGGTATTTAAGTGACTCCGACGGGGGATGAACCAGCCCAGGGCTGAAAATCTCGATAATCAAATTACTAAAAAAAATATACGTTATGTTTTCATTACAATTCCTCTTGTGAGCACTTTATTTTTTCCAATCAATAACCAGCTAAAGTTCCAGAAAAGTTAACATATATATTTTCGATTATACATTTTTATTCATCCAATAGATATATCGGAAGTAAAAGATGAATTTTGTAGAATACAGTCCCAAGTTATTTCTGAAAATGATTATTCGTTTTGATGAGCACTTTATTCTGTGCATGAGGATGGCAACCTCTGAAGGACGTGTAAACCAAAAGAATGTTAAATTTGAATGATTAAACATTACTAAATATCAAACCAAATTAAAATAAGGAATGATCTCACAAATTATCCACAAATCTCCATTAATTATTTCCTCTACTGAAAGATGAATCATTAGTCGCTTTAAGCGTAACACTTAAGATTGACATTTGCAGTTTTGCTTTCCGGATTTAATTTTGGGCCACCCTTTTATATACTTATGAAAAGATTTCATTTGTTTTATTTGTTGTGCCTCTGAGAGAAGTCGGTAACAAAAATAAGGAATAAAGCAGGATCTTATGTTTGGGAGAAACTAACCAGAATTTTGGTAACAAAAATTAAATGAAATTCTTGTAAGAGTTTTAGAAGTCCGAAGAAAGTTTACTAGAGGTATTTTTGCTGATCCAAAGTCGTGCCGAACTTTTCGCCGTGACTGGCATACAACGTATCCCGCCCATTATCCCCTTGCAGCTTTATCGACTTTCTGCATACTGGGTTCGCCTTAGAGCTGCGTCAGCTCGTGGTTCAAAGCGTGGGAAATCACCTTCTACGTCTAAGTGCTTGCAAGTCCTCCACAAGCATTGTTCACGTTTCGTTCCCGTAGAGAACTGGTCTTATAAGCGTCTTGTACATGTTACACTAAGCACGGCGGTAAAGTTTAGTGGTGGTGAAGTAAGTAAGCACGAGTTCCAGCTATTATACGTCTCCGAATTTCTCTGCTTCAGGTGTTATCCAACGTACACAAACTTATCTACCATTTGGAACTCATCTCCATCGATAGTGACACTTCTGCGTGTGCGAGCTCTATCGCGCTCGGTTCCTCATGCCAACAAATACTTAGTCATCGACGTATTCACCCTTAATCCAAACTTTTCTGCTTCACGTTTCATCCTGGAACTGTCTTCCGATAATGTCCACGTCATCAGCGAGGCAAATGAATTGACTGTATTGATTGAAAAATCTTCTAGCGCCATGTTGAACAAGAGGCAGGTAAGGCCATTGCCTTGCCGAAGTCCTTGCGTGTTATAATCTTCCATAGCTCTTCACGATCAATAGTATCGTATGCAGCCTTGGAATCTTGATATTCGCGACACTTTTGGATAATCTGCCGCAAAGTTATAATTTGGTCTGTTGTTGAGCGTCCTTCCACAAATCTGGCTTGATAACTTTTCACAAATCTGTTTGCCAGCGGCAAAAGACGGCGGAAGATGATCATGGAAAGCACTTTGTAGGCCTCATTGTTTATTGGGCAAATAACACCCCCTTTCACTTCTCGTATAGCTGTTGTGTATCCCAGACCCTGACTACCAGTCGGTGCAGATATTTAACCAACTTTTCCGAGCCCATTTTTTATAACTTGCGCTCCGATACTATCCATTTCCAGCTAACTTTTTGTTCTTAACCTTTGGATGGCTTCCTTAACTTCGCTTATCGTTGAAGTTGGTTCATCTCTCTTGGTCTACCATTCAAAAAAAGTAATTTTTGATGCTGTCTTGATGTTCCGTCTCTTTGACATTCAGGTGTTCATCAAAGTGCTGTCTAAGTCTGTCCCGTATTCTCGTCGATCAATCAAATCCATACAAACCCATATAGTTCTGCACAATTTCGGTTATCATGTCGAAGATAGCGCACAAAAAACATCCAAATTACCTATAATCTTTACCAGTTTCATAAAGCTCTTAATCATGTCTTCCCTAATAGCACATTTGTTGTCATTCGGTTGAAATAACATAAATATGACTTGCTAAGTTATAATCAAGTTACTGCAACTAATTATGACCGTAGTGTGCTACTTGGGTTCTCACTTTACATGTCCAACGTGGCTTTTGCCTCTCCAAAAATACATAGTCAGTAAAAGGTGATATATTTGTTTAACAATTTTCTTTTTGGTTTCTTGCTGGTCACTCTTTGGTTTATTTCGGGTCTCTTATTGATCTTTTTTTTTTCAGGCATTCAGTCTCTGAGTTTCCTAATTTTTAGACACTTAGTCGCTTCTAGACTTCAATGACTCGTAAAACATTTACCGAAATTTCTGATAATTCATAGACATTTTATATTTCAAGACAACTAATCTGGCATCGTAGATAATACAACTTTGAGTAAAATATCAAGTTGTGATTTAAGTTAAATTTCTAGTCAGCTGAATGTGTACACCCAAATATTGTGATTTCGCATAATTTCATATAATTTATCGCAATAGATCGTATCGAAAAGTTCGATGTGTACGTGGTGTAATGTATGTATTCATGAGTTTGAGATTTCAGTCCGATGATGGCTCATATTAAAAAAAAATGTCTTCATTTATTTCATAAAACGCTTTGTGGACTAAGATGTGCAAAGCCGTTGTTTCCGAATCATGCAGCTTTTTCAAGATTTGATTGCAATAATTGCAACGCTTACGTTGCGTATTTTTGGCCACGTTTTGAACTTTCGGGTGTAGATATGTATAATAAGTTGATTAAAACATATGAACCTATTCAGACCCACAGTGACAATGCTATTAGCTCTACTCACGGAGCTCTCGGGCTGCAAAGGGTAGTGTCCTTTTCTTGTAGGCATGTTTTTGAGTTCTTTCTTCGTTTTATTTATCAATTCCTCCTCAGTTTTCGCGACAAAATTGTTGGACAAGATCCTACGCTTCAGATTGGCCCAGAAATTCTCGATGGGACGCAGCTGGCAGACGTTGGGTGGGTTCGCCGACTTGGGTACCACATCGATATTCAGCCGCTTCATCTCCTCCAACAATCGCTTCGAGTAGTGGGCCGACGCCAGATCCGGCCAGAACACCGCGTCTTCGCCCTCATGGTATTTCTTGATGAACGACGCAACTTCCGGCAGGCATTTCGTACTAAAAAATTTCCCCGTTCAAGACCAGTCCGGAGCGAAAGAAGAGCGGCTTTGACATCCGCTTCTCGCTGATTGTCAGCCACAGCAGCACCTTCTTGGGGAACTTGGGGTGTGAAATGAGCTTCACCTCGGAGATCACTCCTTTTGTGGGGGAAGTAAAATACGAAGTGCTCTGCTAGTCGTTGCCATCCAGGGTGAGATAGGTCTCGTCGTCCATAACCACCGTGGCGTGGTCCATCACCACCGTCGCGATTCGCCGGGAAAATCGAGTTGACCAGCTTATTCAGCCGCTGCCGCTGCGTCATTGCCTGCAGCTCCAAAACCAGTGGACGCGGCTTCCGTTTCCTGACATGTATGTTCATGTTCGCCAGGTACTTTTTCACTGTTTGACCGGTTGAACCGATCTCCCGGCCTAGCGCACGCAGCGATGTAGCCACTTTTCCCTCGGTCTTTTGCCATCACGGTTAGAGTTCGACTGATAGAGCTGTCAAATTTTGTTTGCTGACTCATGGGTTACTATGATTGATGCTGCATGGGCAGTTTCGTCAGGGCGGGTAAAGATAAACTCATGAAAAATCGGCAATTTTGTCCATTGCAAACGTTATTCTTGTTTGTCACGAAAACCTGGTTTTTTGTGCACAGCTGCAAGTACCTCTCAACAAATTTGCTTTCTTGCGACTTTATCGACGAAAACAAATTTAAACTTGCACCTCGACCAGTGGCTTTTTAGAACTTTTTTTCCGGAAAGCTACCCATAATCCATCTTCAAGTACACAGTTTGAAAAAAAACATGTAATTTATAACTTGTAATTTTCTGCGTTATCTAATGCATATGAACGGAACGCTGGCAGAAATTAATGGGATATTTCGTGTAAATTTAAGCAAAAAAACGCCTGAATCTAGTATGTTGTATGAAAGACTGCAAACATTGTTGTACGGCGCACGCAAGGTTGCAAACAACTTCCTTTGGCTTGAGAAATTTTACGCGCCTGTTAAAATTCATTTATTTTCTGTGTACGTTACTTCGTCCATGAGAATGCATCCTGCTAACTTCTTAAGAACCTGATTGTATAACTTCCGGGCACGTCTATTGACCATTAGATTCGCCTTCGATGTCCTGTTTGCTTGCTTACTGGGTGTCCAAAATTAATTTTCGATTCGCGGCTTGTATCAAGTATAACATCTTTGGAACAAATTGAATCGTGACGAACTTATCGGCACTGAAAGAGGAAACATTTCGGGGCAAACTGCTGTCAAAACATTCCAGATCCGACCACTAGGAGCGCTGCAGTAGAATAAACAGTGGGTCCAGATATTAAACGACTCAAACCTTATTGTTATCGCCCGATTTTTGCACTGATCCCTGACTAGATTGAAGATATTCCTTAGAAGAAATATTGTTCATATGCCCGTTAGATTTCATTTTCAAAAAATTAAACAGATCTATTGGAGAATGTAACATCTTCCATATCTTTGATATGAAAATCACCCTCGTCGTTTGCTGCTCAAGTTCGAATCCAACTGGCCTATCAATCCGGCGAGAAACCGTATCATCAAACGCACCAAGACAGCCAGCAGCCAACCGGCCAACAACGCTTTTCCATATTTATGAATTTGTCCTCAAAACGACCGTCTGGGTGTGTTTTTTGCTCTTCTTTCATTCTTTTACACCGCCTCGTGCCGCGACGATTGTATTTCGTCCGTATTTAATTTCTTCTTCCATCTGCCTGTTGCCGTTGCTTGCTTTTGATGACGGTGTGTGTTGGTATGTTTATTATAAAATACACGTTGTCGCTGCAGACCAGACCCCTGGTGCAGCCGCGCCGGAGTCCATCGTTGACAAGAAGGGGGATTTTATAGCGATATCTGCCTGGTTACTGCGTCCCGGTTTAAGCCCTGACCAACACATGGACACATCCTTCTACCGGGAGAAGTGGATGAAATAAGTGGGAATTGTTGGAACAAATTATGATTAACACCTCTGCCGCTATACACACCTTAATGTCCACCGGTTCCATGACATTGATGATAATTCTATAGCTGTTGAGTCATTGGCCCGAAATCAGACAGTCTGAAACTTTTACAGCCATTGTTCTATTAAATTATCCCGATTAACATCGTTCGCGAAAACGGTTCAAATGAAGCCACGACCAATCATTTTTAATCATCTTCATTCCTGCCAATACTCTTGACACCGTTTAAAACTGTACGCAAACAATTTACAATCTTATTCTTCCCAGCAATTTATACATCCACTGGAATTCCGAAAAATTTACCATGAAAACAAATTGCCCTAGCGAAGAAACAAAAAACCAAATCGCTCTTAATTGCTTAGCAGTCAGTGTGCAAACATGTGCAATCGATAATCTCTCCCGGACCGACCGGCCGAGCGACCGACGGACACAGGCCTGGGTGATGTTTTTCACCTTCGCCGTCGTGCTCTTCTTGGCAGAACCGCGCACTCGGATTCTCCGTTCTGGCAGCGTTCCACATAAACAGCGCACAGTTTGTCCTGTTTACATCGCGCGCATTTCCCAACTGCCGGACTGGGACACGGGGTGCAATAAAATTAGCATTTTGCTCCAAATCCGCGTGATCGTGGATATGACAGCCAGAGCCACAGTCGTTGCCGTAGTTAGAGATATCACGCGGTCTCCGCGGTCCCTCTATTTGCCGATGAAATCAGCATGGTGGAGTGGAAATTAGTCGTACACTGAAAAGTTTATCGTCCAATTGTATTCGGCTGGTCCAGTCAGCAGGGCCATCGCTCGGTTTCCGTAGGTGTTATTGTTTGAAACGCTATGGTCACTCCAAACAAACACTTGAGCGCTTCAACAAAATGGGCAGTTAGTGGCGCTGCGTAAGAATGTCAACAGGCTGTCAAGGACGGTTCTAACGTAAGCAGAAAAACTTCTACAAACTAGTTATAATCGTCAACGGTTGACGTCCGAACGGTGTTTGTGTGCGAGAGAGCGAGGTATGGACTAGGAAATCGCACCGTCGAAGTCGACTTGGCAGAACGTTTTTGCGTTGTTATGGAATAGCGCGCGATCGAGCGCGTGTTGGACTAGAGAATTGAGGAAGTAACTCTAGCTGACTGGCAGCACACGATCACCTTGAGGAGAGCTCGCTCGTTTCGTTTGCTGGGAAGGTTTGTTTTTGTTAACGGAACGGGGCGCGTGCGTTTAGCACTCGGTACATATAGCCTCATAATAGCCTCTGGACGTGGTTTGTTCCGTTGGTTGGCATTGAGTGGGAATCACCTCGAATTTAAGAGTGTTTCGTTAGATGATTTTTTCCCCCTTGGGGTATTATGAACGCCTTGATTGGTCACAAGGTGTCGAGGCGAATGATACACACGGGCTGACTATAATGATTTATTAGTTATATGATTTTAACATACAACTACTGTGTCAAGGCCATTTTGAAGAAAATATTGTGAGTTGTGGAAACCTCGGATGCTGAGGTTTTCTTTTTCAAACAAATTCTCATACTAGTCGAAGAAGATCGAAGATATTTGAAACCTCGACAGGGGGCTAGGACATGTTGCAGAAAGATACTTCGGCAGAAATATTACTCTCCGATATATTCACACTCACCTTCGATTGCTCATAATACTTTTAAAAACAGAAATCTTTCAGTACAGTATGTTTCTTTTTAATATGTACATTTCGAATATCTTAGAACTTATGTGTAGTTCGTCAGGCTGTATACACTTTATTAGCTTTTAACTACTCCAAGTTGAAATACGAGTCTCGATTTTCCGAGTGTACTGTCTATAAAAGCATAAACAGCAAGCCGCGAAAAATGCTTTTAAAATTTCATTTCTCCGAATGGCTGAGACACCTTAGCTTTAGTATTTTCACGATACTTTCTGAACAATTCTTCATCAGTTTTTAAAACGTTAAGCAGCTAATCTCTACCTACAACTTACCAGGATCTTCCTTTCTCGGCACAGCAAAGTGAGCTCTCCGCACAATGAAAATAATCGTATAGATTTCCCATCTTGAAAAAAGGAGCCAAACGGAACCTTGTTACACTGAAATTTTTTTTTCGTAAAGTAGCCTTCACGCGTTTCGTAAACATGGATTATGTACATAGAGCGAATGTATCGTATATTCTATGAAACATTGATATTGCTTTTTAATCGATGGAATGCTATCATTACATCTTTTGCAAAATGCACGCAATGGATTTCGTGAAGACTAGCCAATCGCTGATTCTCTTTTATCGTACTCATGCAAAATGGTGTTGCTGATGGGATGGGTTGCTGATGGGAATAATTTATCTATCCCAAAACAAAAATTAAAGCGCTGACAAGAGCTATAACTTCATGTTCATTAATCAAGCAATTTCTCACGAGTCAGCATGGCCTAGTGAGATCAACCACGGATTCAGTAACAACACTTCTTAAAAATTTAGGATCGAATCCCATGTGAGAATCAATAAAAAAAAAACACTGGACAACTCCACGTGGTTGCGCTTTTTTTGCAATATTTCGAGTCGATAAAGTAGATCTGTCAGTCCATCATGCAACCACCAAAGAGATGTTCTTTTTAATTTGTGACGAAATATTCGTAGCTCTTTGTTTGTTCTTTCTGTGTCAACAAAAGCTTCGTGCTTTTGACAGTTACGCGTGTGCCATTATATACGAATGTATCTTCATAAAAAGTACAAATCAGTTGCGTTGCAGAAAACAACGAATGGATTTGTGAGTATTACTTTCGATTTTGTAATATACACACTTAGAAATTTTACAGTATTCGGTAATTTTTTTACCGAAATTTCAACAGCTGAACGTTCGGTAATCCAATTCACCGGATTTCGGCAAAATTTTACAGTATTCCGGTAAAAAAATTACCGGAACTTGTCAAATTTTACCGAAATCCGTTAAATCGGATTACCGAACTGTTCAGCTGTTGAAAGTTCGGTAAAAAATTACCGAACACGGTAAAATTTTCTAAGTGTGTAAACAAAAATTAATTTTCTGTGTATATATCACGGAATTACTTCTCTAATAGATTTTTTGCGTGCTCCAAAAACTACATTAGTTCTATACGAACTTCAAAAAGTTAAAAACAACCTCCAAAAAAAAAACAGTGTCATTTAATTCAAGTCTTGTTCTCTCAGTGGTAACATTAAAATTAATGAAAGCAACCTTATATCCAGAATTTTCTGATTTTGGATTTGACTCCAAACTCTTCCAAACTCTTTGAACTCCTCCATGGTTTAGCACTCCTTACTACTCTTCTTAGAGTTGCGCTTGTTTCTAGCCCAGCAGCTTCGTCTAATAGCTGTGGACAATTGGGAGGATTGATGCCTTTCTCAACGAAATCAACTCCAAGTTCTTGCATCCATTGTTTTGACGTAAAGGGGTGACGACAAATCAGCCCAAAGCAAAGGAGGTATCTTGTGCTGCTTGAACAACGCAAGCATCCTTTTCTGCCAACATTCAGTACAGTAAACATCTGTATTGATCGTGTAGAAAATCGATGACTTGAATTTGGAACAAATTGCTTGCCATACGAGAACATAATTTGTCCGCCTGGCGTTCTGGAGTCCTCTTCCACATAAATGGTGTTTCGATCAAAATTTGGTCGACTTAAACTTGACGCATTTCCTTTAATCGTGCATTGAAAAATTTTGCACATCCCTCATTTTGAAGATGTGTGCGTGTAGCATCATGCCTCTATTTGATTTTGAGATTAGCACTTCAGTTATCAAAATGTCGTCGAAGGAAGAGAAGCAACGCATCAAAATTTTGCATGTGCATGGTGAACGGTTCGGTGAACGTTTGTCGGAAAATCGAAAGCTGGAGGCCACAGCGACGACAAAAAGAGTTGCCCACTGTTTCGAGCGGAACCTCAACCTCTCCGTCCGAGATGTCGCAAAGAAGCTGGGAGTGGCGCCTCCAACCGTGGATAGAGCTAATAAACGAGCTGGACTGTCGACTTACAAGAAAATGGTCACTCCAAATTGCGACGATAAACAAAACACGTCGGCCAAAGCACGATCGCGAAAGTTGTACACGACGATGCTGACGGAGTTTGATTGCGTGGCACAGGACGACGAAACTTACGTCAAGGCAGACTTTAAACAGCTTCCTGGACAGGAATTTTATACGACAACCGGACGGGGAAAGGTGGCAGATATTTTTAAGCACATTAAACTGTCAAAGTTTGCGAAGAAGTATCTGGTGTGGCACCTGTGTCTTGGAGAGCAACGTTTACATAGCGACCGAAACCGTCAACCAGGAAATTTATCTGAGCGAGTGCCTACAAAAACGTCTACTGCCTTTCCTGAAGCGACACAATTGTTCCGTTCTATTTTGGCTGGATTTGGCATCTGGCCATTACGGAAAAAAGGCCATGGAGTGGTATGCTGCCAACAATGTGCAAGTGGTGCCGAAAAACAAGAACCCTCCCAACACGCCAGAGCTCCGCCCAATCGAACAGTATTGGGCCATCGTCAAGCGGAACCATAAGAAGACTCAAAAAGCTGTTGTGAGCGAGAAACAGTTCAAGGCAAAGTGGCGTTCTGCGGTGAATAATTTGGACAAGGAGACTGTACAAAATCTTAAAGCAGGGTGAAACGAAAGACCCGGCAATTCGCATTCGGTAAAAACGAAGCTTAGCTGAATATTTCTCCTGTATTCTGTATTAACTGAACTTGAAAAAGAAAAATAATTTGACTTATTAATAAAATCTTTCAATGAACCACACAAATTACTGTTTGACCAAATTTTGATCGGAACACCCTTTATGTTTCATGATCGATGACGAACTCAGGCATATGGTCGATGCAAAAGTCGGCTGTGTAACTTTCTGGCGCTAGTTTTCGCCCTTGATTTTAGCTCAGCACTTTCTTCTGCTATTTTCAGTTTCTTATAAGTCTTCAGGTTGTTGCTATTCTTGATCCTTTGCACCATTTCAAGGGCGATAACCGCTTTTTAGGCCAAATCACGAATCAATATCGATCTGTTTCAAAAGATGGGGTAGACTACTTTTCGATACAATTTTGAGTCAGCTGGGGCTGGGTTTCTTCCTATTCTTGGCAGCTCATCGATCGAGAAGTGTTCCCAAAACTTGTTGATGATAGATTGTACGCTGCCGTAGTGAATTCCGAAACGTTTCGCTATTTTGTTCATCCATCACTTGAACCCATCACACAGTTTCCGATCGTGGCATCTCGAAAACGATCACTGTTTACCGTAAGTTCAGGAGCTTTGTTAGCAAATCAACAATGATTCAGGAGAAGTTGTTAGCAGATGAACGTGTCGAAGGTAGCTAGGCTCAAACCGATAGGATTGCGCATGTATGTGTGAGCGCATCATAAGCGTTGCCAGTTTATTTTCGATTCAATCCTTAGCTGCCTGCGTTGCATGAATTCTGGATGGCATGTTGATGCGCCTATATGGAACTAAAAGCCGCATTTGATACGGTGGACCATGAAATTTTACTTGCTTAGCCAAAATTACTAAGTGTTTCATCAACAGTTGTGGATTGTTCAGGTCATACTTGGTGAGTCGTTCGGTACGGGTTAAGGTTGGCACTTCAGAATCGGAAGCTTTTTCAAACAATTCGGGTTTTCCTCAAGGCAGTAACCTGAGCCCTCTGCTATTCTCGATCTTCATAAACGATGGAATCTGATGGGCTTGAGTATCAAGAAATGCAACGCCATTTCATATCATCGGAAAAACGCACCAATAATCTTCGATTATGGCCTCTCCGGGCGATTGCTTGCTCGTGTACAGCACATCAAGGATCTCGGAGTTGCCCTGGATAGCGGGTTGTCGTACAGACTATACCACGACGGCATTAGCGCCGACAATAATAATCGACAATTGGACTTCATGTTCAAAATTGCCAACGAGTTCCCCGATTCACAACCCTAGCAGCAATACAGTTGATGTTACTCCAATGCGGCTCAATTAAGTCCCAATCAAGTCGCTGAAACCAATCATGGCGGGTTTGTGTTACTTGGGAATCGCTTAGATAACTTTACTGCTACCCAAGTAGCACACTTGTTGCCATTCAGTTTTAATAACATAAATATGACTTGCTAATTCATAATCAAGTTACTACAACTAACTACGATCGTAGTGTGCTACTTGGGTCACTTGTGCGATCAATATTAGAATCACCTGCTTGTATTGTGTATGGCGCCCCTTTCAGGCCACCTGGATCGCCAGCATTTAAGCCGTTCAGCGAATGTACGTAAGATACGCTCTTCGTTTCCTCAGATGGCGTGATCCTATGAACCAGCCATCGTACGAGGAGCGTTTCCGTTTGTTGAATATCGATTATCCAACACAGCTTCCACAGTATAAACTATACGAAAAAAAGATGTTCCGATCCTCCATCCGATTCTCAAGATGTTATCCCCATTCCCGAGGGTAGTGGATCTGACAGTCATGCGCTTTTTTCCTTATTGCTGAATTGACTTTAGTCTAAATAGCAGAGAGTGAATTTTAAAAAAATGGCAACGAAATCGAACTAGTTGCGGATCTAAATTAGCTTGAAAGTGTTTTCTATACTGGAAAGGTCTCACCAATTTCTTCTATTCGATCAAGTTTAACTTACTCCTCCTCCTTCAAAAAAGTTACTAATTCATTAGCTAAACACAATAAATTAACTGATGGTCCGCCACAGGATGTGGGAGATATACTTGCCTTCACTGCTTGACGGACGACATGAAGTAACCGATCCCAAGCCGGTCATTGCCGTCCAGATATGTCTTATCGTCCATCACCCCTTCGCCGGGGAAATCTCCTTGGCCATTGTCTTCAACTCCTGCTTCTGGGTGGTGGCCTGATGCTGCTCGGCGGCCGGCTTGGACCTACGCTTCTGCATGACGATTGACGATTTGTCCGGTTGTAGCGACGTCTCGGTTTTGTGTTTTAGTTTCTGTTGGACGTCGAACGACCGGAACAAGGCTTCCTCTTGATGCTCTTTATCTTCGTCCAGCAAGGCTAGATCTGCTGTATCTCGTCGATACTACGTGTCCCACAATGGCGGATTTCTTTGCTCCGGGTTTTAGGCGGTAGTACTCTTTTCGCTTTGACTTCCGCAGAACAAAGATTGATGTCATACATTAACAGTAAGCAACCATAATGTCATTGATTTGCGCAAGCACCTGGTAAATCCTCAACACTCGCATCGAGACATCGGAATACAACTCGGAATCGTGCAGGGAACAGCGAGTCGTGTGATTGAACGTTACTACGACACTCTGAGCATCGAACGGAATGAGAAATGAGGTGCTATTAGTGATCAGGACCACAGGCGTGTCGTAAAAGCGGAATCCCAATTCTTCGGTCAGGGATGTGGTCGAAAAGTTGAATCTGTCCAAGTCTTTCGTACAGAGAGCCAAGGACAGGAAGAGACTGCATACGTACAAAGTTCGTAAGGGGCCAAATCATGACGAACGCAAAATAAGGTGGGAAAGTCATGGGCCCAGATGCTGACGAAGCCCCATTGTCTCATCATGGATCATGAGACTTACGTCAAGACGAACTTCCGGCGGCTTCTAGGGCTACTGTTCTTCACCGCCCAGCACGAATTTGATATTCCGGAGGAAGTAAGGCAGCAGAAACCTTCAAAGTTTGTCAATAAATACGTGATTTGGCAAGTTCGTGACTACCGGGACTGAAAACGGGAAGATCTACCTCAAGGAGTGTCTACAGAAGCATCTGCTTCCTCTGTTGAAGTACCACGAGGGCCCTACGATCTTCTGGCCGGTTCTAGCTTCGTGCCACTATTTATATGTTGTCCTGGAATGGTACGAAGCCAACGGGGCCACTTTCGTACCCTAGGACATGAACCACCCTTACGCACCGGAACTAAAGGCCATCGAAAAATACTGGGCTATTATGAAGCAGACACTACGGAAGCATCGCAAGGACGTCAAATCTGAGGAAGACATCGAGAAAAAGTGATCGGTCAACAAGGTAATTTTCTACAGCGTTTTTTCCGTGATGCAATTTGATGTGAGACACCCTTCAGATTCAACAACTAACTAAAATCTAGCTCAGATATTTCTTGAAGGATTTTTTCGAGGATTACATTTCAAAAAAATCTCTAGCGAAAAACATCATCACGATTTTATATTTTGTTTTAAATTAGATCAATGCGCGGTTATTAAGCGTAGTTAAAAATCTTGTTTTCCCAATGAAGTAATCAATCTGAAAACAAAGATCCACAAGAATTCAGTGTGTCGTTTACCAAAGTGACCACCACCCAACTAACATTGCAAAACCCATACAGCTTTATTAAGTTTTATCAAAGTTTTATGAAAGCCACTAGAAATCAATTTGGTTTTATTAAGGCAGTAAGAGGTGCCGATAGGTTTCAAGTTTAAGTCAGGTTTATGAGAACCTACACAGCTTCTTTACAACGATCTCAAAACATTGTCTTCTAAAGTTCCTTTTACTTTTTTCAAAGGGTTTATTTTGACCTTATGAACTCGTAAAATACTGTTCTGAAATGCCGTGTTAGGACTTATTCAAATTATCTTATTATGGTTAGTTGAAAAAGCATTTTAAACCTTTTTGCCTCCAGTAAATGCATTACACGGCAAATAGGCATTGAGGAAAGTCACAAAATGACCAAATAGTTTTGTAGTAGCCATTGCGTAGATAATTTGTTTTTTTGGCAAAATTGTGATTTCTGACAGCTGTGGCTATTTGGCTCTATGCTGGTTTTGATGGCAGCCAATAGGTTTTATGAAGGTTCTCGAGTGGTCATAACATCTTTCACTAGAACATTCTCAAAATATTTATGGTCTTGTAAAGGTTTTATCAATTTGTTTTCACAACCGTCTATAGAGTGGGCCATTTTGTACAAATTTTGGCTTTAAAGATGCATAGAGGAGGTGTTGGTGGACAAAACAGCGTTAGATGTAGTTTTATCAACAAAGCCGGGAGGAGTGCTATACGGTTGGAATAAAACTAATATTGTTACTTGGGCAGTCTTTACACAGTTTCAACTTCGGGTGCCCAGTCCAGCCCATGCTCAATATAATGTCATTTAATCACATTCATCCCGAAATATGTTTTCGTTTCTCTGTGAAAGTACCCAACCATACACATTTAATGGTAAAAACAAAAACAAAACCAATAAACGGCAGCATTGCCCCAAAAGTAAACGAAATGTCATTAACAGATATGTTCTTTCCACCAACGATGCCCCGAGACTGCCGTTATCTTATTGTCCCGACAGATGCAACGCTCTGAAAAGGCAGCTGCTCAACTAAAATAATTCAAACTTGGACCAAGATAAAAAAAAAACGACTCCTCCAGTCATGCCAAAGCACGTGAAAGTTTCCTTAACTGGGCGAACTTTTAGCTTAAACTTGCAAGCTAGTACACCGCTCTGTGGCCATCTACCGCACCTACGTCGCCTCGTACATGCTTTTACGGAGAAATCTCTTCTCCCTCACTTGATCATTGACCGATGATTTCTTCAGACGGCTCTATGCTGCGTACACACCGAACCGAATGCCGCGCGCTCGCTGGAAAGTAACTATCTGCCGCCGGTTTGGTGGGAGCTGGGAAAGTCGTTGTGGCCGGGCAGCATACGGTTTTGAAACTTTTCCAACTCTTCAGCTTTCGAGATAACGAGCAACAGAGCGAGAGAGAGAGAGAGAGAGTCCTTTAAAGGGTCATTCCAGACCATTCACACCGACCGAGAGTGCGGCGGCTGCAGCTCTGCACTGCTGGAGGCTATCTTACCATTTCGAGCTTGAAATCTCATTCTTATTCTGGAGATGTTCCTCGGCGCGTTGGGGAATTGGAAGAAGGGTGACGATGATGGCAAAAAGCACTGGAACGGTTCGTTTCTTTATTTGTTCCCATCAATTTATGCCGTCTGCGCGAGATGAATAAGAAGCAAATCTGGTTCTTGGCGTGGTTCTTGGTCAGGTTCTCCGTTTTGGTTTGATGATGGTTCGTGCGTAGAGCAGAGAAGAGCACAACATGATACAAAACGTGAAATGAATTCTGGAATTGTTTTGCTTCAGCAGCGAAATTGTCTTCCTTTTGCATCCCCGACAAACAAATGACCCTGACGGGGTTTGTGGCTTCTTTGGCTCGTTTCAAGGATTTCCTCGCAAGACTCAGAAGATGAAGAAGGCCAAAGATTACCGGTGGATGGATGTGAATTTTCATTTTAAATTTTGCCGAAGGAAGTTTTTCAGATTCTTATCCAATCGAGTCTGTATCTTTTCGGTTTGACAGTAGGCATAAACAATTGCTCGTTTCGAGCAATGTAAACTAGCACAGCTTGCGCGATGGATACCGGAATCTGAACCTTGTTGTCGAGTCGAGATTGTTTACCCTAACTCATCTAAAAACACCTTCCCGCGCCGTAGCGTTAGTCAGAGCAAATAAAGAGAGCCGGGAACTTGAAACAGATCAACTTTCTACATCGGGCGTAGAGCGCCTTTCAAAATATTTACAATTGAGCGATAAGAGCTCCTCCAGGTCTTTTTTCCGGGACAGATTTGCAATCAACGTGCGATCTCTATGCACAGAAGTCGTGTCGACCCCCTTTTCAGGAATGATGTGTGCCAGAATGCAGCGGACAAAAGCGAAAATCTAGATCATTACTGTGGGTGCAAATGAATGCGATTAGATGGGATGGTATCTGGTTACTTGCCATAGCTTATTGAAATCGTCTCGTTTGTAAACTGTAAACTGTCAAGGAGTCGGACACTGCAAATAGACTGTGGTTTATTTTGACTAACGTTGGTAATTCGAACCGCTCGGCACTTGAAGTTGATTGCGGAGACTAATTGTGCTGATGTGACGAGGGACGCGGTTTGAAATTCACTTCACTAATTTTTCTATGGATGCCCCACCAGATACCGTTCAAAACCATAGCAAATATAACACTTAAAATTATTTATTTCTGTGTAAAAATTCGGTATAAAGTCGTCCAATAACTATGGAAGCTCGTTATTCATGAACAGAATAATCTTTAGCATTAGCATTAGCATTCACGTTTGCACACCTCGTGGATGGAGCTAATATAAAAATAATTCGTTGAAGACATTGCATGTCATCATGAACGTATACTGATACGTTTCTTGACGCAATAATCTCCACGAAGACACTCCTCGATTGCTCATCTGGACACGTCCATGCAACCGTTGGAGATAGGAAGGATTTGGTATCCAACCTAAGAAGACACGGGGAACCCACGTAGCCTTCAGTAGATATCAAAGGAAAATGGAAATAAATAGTCTAAGAGAATAGTTTAACAGAATATCCTGTTTGGTGTACAGAACAAAAAATTCTTTAAAAATGGTCGTTGGGAGCATGTTGTCTAAGAAGGTTAAATGATGCTTAATTTCTCTTCAAATGGTTGGGACCTAAGCATTAACTTTGACCCTCGCTCCATATGGCTTATGTTTATAACGCCATTACTCGCTCTCTGAAAAGCGAATAATGTTTAAGAATATAAGTACGGGCGGTGAAAGATAACTTGTCAGAGGTTAACAGATGAGTCTTTATAGATATTTAGAAAAACTGCCCTATCATGAAAACGAGCTTAGAGCTGTTACGCTAACGGAACTATCAATACTTTCGCTTAACAACTTTGTTCTAGCAAAAAAAAAAAGTGCTGTCTACTCCTAGAGCCTCATGGTGATGAGAAATTATTTATAATTACCACAAAAGTTCAATTCAGTGGACGCTGTGGTTCTACGCCCCAACAAAAAAAAATGCCCAGGGAGTCGAGAAATTTTCCATAACGAAAAAATCATAGACCAGCCCGGAAATCGAACCCAGCTACCTCCAGCATGGCGTTTCTTTGTAGCCGCGCCTTTACCGACTGAGCAAAGGGAGGACTCTGACAAAATAAAGTACGTACTTCTGATATTATCAAAAAAGTTTCTTAATGTGTTTAATTTTTATAATAAATGCACGCCCAGCCAAACCCAACCAGAAGGGCATAACATAAAAATAACAAAATTATAACAAAACTAGTTACAACCAACTGAATAGGATATAAATTTGTTAAAGATGTTTCCATCTGGATAATTTTATAGCATACCTATAACATATTGAGATATAATGCCC
Source organism: Aedes japonicus (assembly GCA_034211315.2). Lineage (NCBI taxonomy): Eukaryota > Metazoa > Arthropoda > Insecta > Diptera > Culicidae > Aedes > Aedes japonicus. The sequence continues at coordinate 11,470 of JASCZW010001631.1, read as the reverse complement.
TAAGAGGTAAAATTTGCGTAAATATATAAATTAATTTGAACACTAGCTGATATGATTTTGCTACATCGCAACAAAACGTTACAAAATTTGTTTTGTTTATATTATATGTATATCATAGTTTGCTGTAATTTTGTTATATCTTGAGGATTTTTTGTTACAATTTCTGTTATTTTAACAACATCCGCAATCTAAATTCTAGCAACCTCTGTTATAAAAAACTGCGTAACTGAATAACAAAATTTTAAATAATTTTGTTGTTGCCTTTTGGTCGGGAAGGTTAAAATTCAGTGTTGCCGTTGTTTAAATACTCGTCGATTAAACCAGTATGGGATTTTCAAAATGTCGTGTTTTTGTACGTCGCTATGGTGCGCAATTTACGCAAACTAATTCCGAAAACTTCGGAAGTACCACTTTAATTTCAAAATTTGGTCAACCCAATTATGAGAAAATTTGCCATATATTTTAAGTTTTATTTTTGGAAAACCAGTTAACTTTAGGTGAAGTTTGAATATTCCTAAACAAATCAAAATCTCTTTTTAATAAAGGTGGAAAACTAAGGAAACAAACCTGTTAACATTCCGAATGAACGGTTGTCGTTGGGCGATCTAATTTTTAAAGCCCATTTCTTGTAATCTGTTACGTTCGGAAATATTTAAGTTAATATTTTCTCGTATACCAGCCGTGTACGAACGAGTTTTTAGTCTCATCTCAAGAACTCTTTCGCGTTTCCAAGGTCTTATTTCTTATTGCATATTTTTCGTACCCCTCCCTCATATATTCGAGAAATATCTCAGGTCGAGAGACCATCCTGTCGATTTTAATCTATAAGTTTAGGGATATCCACGGAAATTTTAAATTTTTCCCATTTTAACAGATTTTAACGCGCTCGATAGTAAAAAACAGGCCTATGACAAGGACCACTTTTTCACGTAGACAACATTTCAGCAAGCTCAGCTGTCAAAATAATGTCAACATTGAAGTTGTGTTTGTTGTAGCTCGTTTACGTTTTGTCTGTTGTTGCTCGTTTTCGTTGTGCACGTCATACAAAGCAGAAAGATCGCTTTCAGTGGTGTTTTACATCAAAACAAACAACCAAAACAAATGATTAGACTTTTATTTGACAGGTGACAGCGGGTCCAAATCAATTTGGGCCCAGGACATCCTGTCTACTCTCAATCACTGCTATTGATATAGGCTTGTCAGTGGCCTGGTAAAAAATCAAGCATATGACGTTTCTCTGCAGTTTGAGACAAAGGACAATGTACGCTCGCAAACAATAACGTTGGTGTGCAGTTGTGTTCTTTGTAAAGCGCGATTCAAAGTAAATCTGGACGCACGGTTTAATACACCACCGCGTCCGTGGTGATTGGAACAAAAAACGTTTGACAGGCATTTGTTGATGTTTCATTGACGAAGAAATTGAGGAATCTTTCTCGGTTGATCGACGCATCTCGAAATTACGGATCATCGAACATGAGAAAAGAAAATTAATGGTGCACAAACATCTAGATTATCGTGGTCTGCCTCAAAAATAGCGTGATCTGCCTCAAAAAGTTTACGTTCCTTTTGTCTGTGAGTGGAATTTTGGGATTTTAACCAAAAGCATAGCAATAATTTGCCAAGGTTATGGAAGAATCCGGGTAACGCAAAAGTGAGGTTAAACGTCTCACCCTTATAAAAGGGTTTTTCGAGCTGCCCAAGCAAAGTAATTGTATGTATGTGTATGTATGGTAGCCACCATCCCCTCTAGCCCTTGGCTTGGATGCAGCTCCACTTAATAGCAAGATCAAATTGGGCCACCGATCTGAATTCGCACTATCGCTGTATGAAGGGCCAAAAACGGAGGGGTGGACCCGTAAGCAGAGACGCTTACACGAAATCCACGGGAAATTAAGAATCTCCTTCCAACGATATGATCCAACAAATCGAATAACACAATTCGCAATACTCATTAAGCTTTCTACAGGATGGCTTGTTAAGAAGGGCGCGTCACTCTCCCTGAAACTGTTGGAGTAGAACTCGCAGCACCACACTCGAATCGGTAGGATAAGAAATGATACTGTTTGTTCCCTCCTAGACTCAGGCAGTCAATCAAACCATCGTCCAGTTTCAGCTTGAATGATACCCTGGTGCTCCCTCCCAACCCAGTATTTATTATATTTATATAAATATAGATGTAATGTAATAATAATATGTTATATATGAATATATAGTAGAGCAAAAATTATATAAGGATATTTAGTTAAATTATGTAATAGTTGGAGTTCACGAGCCTATGATAACCATGTTAAACTAAATTAATTAACCTGCTGAAATAATAATATTAAGGCAGTAATAATAATATGCAGCTTCGTACCACTTTGTATCACTGATAGGTGACTGTATCTCTGGAATGTGAAGGTCATCTTGTTATTCATTGAGGTATAAATATCAATAAAGCATTCAATTGTATATAAAACCATAATATTATATTATTACGTATTTAATCATGACATATAGATATGTAACCTTCTGGAATGAAGAGCATTTATTAATTTTGATTATTATTTGATATAATGTAATAAAATAATTATACCGGCCGGATCACCAATCTGAAGCAATTAAAATTTTATTAATTATTTTATTACTTCTTGCATAATATTATATTTATGATATGCAATTAATAATGATGAACAGCTGTGTTCCGCTGAACCGCTCAAATAGTAGTTGATGATCGTGTACTGAAATGTTAAGGTCATATTACGCCATTTAATGGAAAATATAATGAAGGAATTAAAGGTTGAGTGGTCGAGAGAGTCGTCAACATTTCTATTAATGAAAATATGCTAGAGCTTGTAAAAAACATGCATCATATAATAACACATACTAGTATCTACACATCTATATATACATCCATTGCTACTTTCGAGAAGGCCACTCCGACGGTGCTAGATACAGCTGAAAATTGATCCCCATTCTTACTGCTGCTTCTACCAGAAGATGATCATCCTATAACCGCAAGACCTCCTCTCCTAAACTGTATGGTACCTGAGAGAAATTTACCTTTCTGGCGTAATAAATGTAATGAAATATACAGAATTAGGCTATGAATAAACAATGTCCTATATGATGATGATGATGAAATACTACCATCTATTGTAGCAAGGTAACTTTCCATAGCAGTGGAATAATCCGAAAAACGATTTGATCAGGATTCTACTGTTGTTTGTGATCTTCAAGCTCCTGTATGAAGGGCCAAAAACGTTTGGGCGGGCCCGTAAGCAGAGACACTTACGCGAAACCCGCGAATAAAGGGAAGAGAATCTCCTTCCAAAAGCAAGTTCACACATACAGCATTAGAGTCGAGCCCTCGATTGACAGAATAAACCCAATAGATGGGGTCGAAGAGCCTGCCCTCGTTCCACGAAATGTTAACAATAGGGAGGAGGCAGTCCCATGCTCCCTATCCAAATCGTTTCACTTGGGTGCCCTGATGGTCCCTCCCTTTTCCCGTTATATATTATGTCGATATGATGATATTCAGTATATTTTGTAATGGTGTAATGTTGATTACTTACCTTGTGCTAGAAAATTTGTCTGAAAGTAAAATTGGTTAGGGTTTATACCGTTCTTTATTGCTCTGTGTTGTCTCGATGTTACTGCATTCGAAGAGTTGACTTTAGGATGACGATATGATATTGCTCGTGTTCATAGAATAGGAAGAGAATAGAAAGGAAAAGGGATTAGTGATTGGTAACACGCTATGCGCATGTGAGATTTTCATGGTGATATTCTCACAACGGCCGTTCAGAATGGTTCGACGGATACATATGAGAGATCATAACAGGGCAATGATCCCCCATCGCATCTTCAAGTGATCATTACAAGCTGTCCATTTGGTTCAGGCACTTTTGAACGTTGATGGGGCAGCCGATTCACACATGAAATCTGCCGCGACCAACTCGACAGAACGCGCCCATACCCCTTTCTGAACCGAAGGGCAGGGGCTGCCCAAGCAAAGTAATTGGTCATAAAAATATAAGAAAACCGACAATAATGACGATACTGATCAATTTCATACAGTTTCAAAAATAGCTAGAAAGTTATTATCAATTTCAGTTTTATATACTACGACGTTTAACCTCACTTCAGCTTTACTTTTATTTCTCAATAGCGCCTTATTTCGCTCACTGAAATTGAGATTGAAATTTAATGTTTACAGAATAATACATTTAGTTATGTGTTGTATAATACGCTAACAACCCAATACAAAGAACAATCCACGCCAATCAATCCAAATCTACGATTAAAGTGCTTGGTAAAAATAAGAGTCCGTTGTTGCATTTCTTGCCTTCTGTTACCTTTGCTTCTTTTGATGTCCAAGCTCAGAATTGGTCCTAATGGAACCGACACCTTAGTTTTGGGCTGACCAAGGATATCCCCAAACAGGAAAATCGAGAACATTTTCCAACCGAAATCAAAGGATCAAAGGCCAATATTATTTTGTAAATTAAAAAAGAAGTCCTTTATACCTGTATACCGCGAGCGAGGCTCAAACTTTTGAAGGCTACACAAAAAATAAAAACTATTAAATTACAATAACAATATAAAAACTTTAAATCCATCATCATCATCGAGGCGAAAAATATAGTTTGTTTGTGCCCCATGAGAAATATAAAACATTTAACAATAAACCATACAAAAATATCCGTTGTAATAACATCGTCAAGTTGTTGCCAAATTACTTTTGCCGGATACTGTATTGATATGACAGGCAATAAGTCAAATTCCGCGACTCACCTGAAGAAAACCGGTGACCCAATCGATGGGTTAAAAAACGCTGCTATAGTACATGGCTCTGACATAATTATAACTCAAAGTCGAAAAGCGAAGGAGTGTTGCATGAAACAAGTTTCCTACAAAGTTTAACGTCATTAAGTGTACAGGAAGAAATGTTATGACGGCAATAAAAACCATTGTTTCGTACGCAAGGCGAAGAGTAGAAGTTTTATAACTGTCCCATGTGAATATTGCGAATTTATGGAGGAAATATTTTCTTCGGGCATTTTCTTATCATAATGCTACTTATTGCTGTTAATATTAGCTAAATGCTTGCCCTCAACTTAGTGTTCTAAGTATCATTTTTGCATTAACGCCTGTCCACGTTATATTTGGGGCACTCTCCTTTCAGTTTAGATTTTGAATTAGTTCACGGATCGATGAAACGTTTCACTTATATGACAGCTGAAACTCTCGCCATTTTGCCAGGAAACTAAAACTACCGCAAAGAACCGTGTTTTGTGTTTGCAAATCGTTTGACCAGCGCTTGACTGTGAATCGCAAGGTTTGAAGTGGAACAAATCGAAAAGTATGCTCCCGATAATTGGACAAGAAGGTGGTAGCCATTGTTGTGTAAAATCCCAATCCTTCTATGCTAAATGTGGCTCGCAAAGTTGGGAAGTTAAAATCATACGTACACAAAGTGAAGCAGAGGCAAGGACTGAAGGCTAAAATGAAAAAGGTGCCCAACCGTGATGACAAGCAAAAAGTCATGCTAAGAAGCTCTACACCAATTTTTTGCAAACATTTACTTGTATCTCAATGGATGTAGAAACATACGCACTCGACGACTTTAACCAGCTTCCAGGTCTGGCTTTTTATACCGCAAAGCAAAGGAACGCCGTTGCTGAGCATTTCCGGACAAAGAAGGTGTCCAAATTCCCTACGCAGTATTTGATTTGGCAGGCCATATGCAGTTGTGGTCGAAAACCTACAAGTTTCGTCTCTACCGGATGTGTACGAGAAAGAATGTCAAAAATAGGGGTTGCTTTCGTTTATCAGAAGCCACAGCTCTCCAGCTCTGTTTTGGCCTCTTGTCACTATGCGAAATCCGTTCTAAAATCGAAAATGTATAAGGTACAAGAGGTCAAATACGTGCCAAAAACAGCCAATCCACCAAACTGTCCAGTACTTCGTCCACTTCAGAAATACTGGGCTCTAGTTAAACGGAAACTCTTCGAAACTAAGAAGACAGCAAATCGTATCGATGATTTCAAGAGAAATGGAGAATCATCACCTGATGGCGGGTGTACCTCAGAATGTTCGAGAATGTTACAGAAAGAAGGATTGACATCTTAATCAACTGTTTCTTATGTAGATATAACTGTTAAATAAACAATCGGTTTTGTTGAATTATGTGTATTTTTTTTTTTGCTTTTATTTTGGTGTCCCTAATTTAACGTGGGCAGGTTTTAATATGACTGTCTGGCAAGTACCATCATACCATTTGCGCATACTTAAGAAAAGAATATCAGTTGAAGAAAATATTGAAAATTAATTAAACTCACTTCATGAAGTTTTCCGACTGGCTTCATGATTTCCGAAACTACGCTATTTTGTTACTGAACTAAAAATTCTTGGAGGTTACAAATAATCCTTAATCATCATCAGCACCCAATTTTGAAGGTCTTGCAACGTATTGAAGCAATTGAATATATAGGCAGGATTTGAAGAACATAATAAAATCATGAATTGGTGAACAAAGTGTCAGAAATTATCGCTCTTTACCAAATAATTCTGATACTCCTATTATAATACACATTATTTGCCACAGACTTTCAGAAGCTTTCGGTCATGAATAATGGAATTCTAAATCACTTCTATGTTTTGATAGCTTCAAAAAGTGCTACAACCGGAAGATAGAGGTGTGCCAACAGAAGCGTTTTCCCTGGCAATACCAGAAGTTTGAACAATTCCGTGTTGACCACGCTTCTGAAAATAAAATTAAACCGAGCTTAAACATACGAGATCGCACGTCTCAAGCCAACTTTCAAAGCAATATTCACATCTACCGAGCCAATCGACAGCGCACGTTATAACTAGTGCCTCGCCCTCCCTCCGGCTTTTCGCAAAAATGCAAACACGCCATTTCCAGAACATCGTCACCTCATTTCAGACCAAGTTAGAAATCTCTCTCACTACTCGGCTAGGCTGCTAAAGTGACTCACAGCCTGCAACTTCTAGTGTTATTGGCTCATATGTTGTCCAAAAGCAGGCCGCATCGTTTTTGTCGATCCCGTGTAGCTGCTACTGGTCTTGTTGTTGTTGTTGGTGCTGTTGCTACAATGGCAGCAAAGATTGGAAGGAGGCATTTCCAAATCGCCAAACGAAAGGCCCATGCTTGTTTGCTCTGACTGCTGGTAAGTGTTGGAGCAAGTGTGTAGTCATGTGAAAAACTGACTGAAATTGAGTTCACGGTGCGCGCGGGGGAAAGTACTCTACTCCTGCCGATGTGTTGTGTACATATGCTCCGCACAGCTGAGCGCAGATTTATGTTGTAGTTGCACGGAGTCATTTACTCTCACTTCAAACTTACGCGCTTAGGTGTATCTATGTACACATTCACACTAGCCCGATGCTGGTAGTGGTGGCATTAGAAAACGAGCCCCCCGTGCTGCTGCTGTTGCTGCAACCTAGCCGTCATCGTCGATTGCTGCCTCTGTTGGTGGTGGATTCATTGCGTGCTGCGTTCCATCATCGACCCAACTTACTGTGTGCATATTCATGTTGCGAGATGTTCTACGAGAGCGAAGATCCATCGTCGCCGTCGTCATCGCTACCAAAGCATTGCGTTAGATGCGTGTAGTAGAGCAATGAAGTGATGGCGATAATCGTTGTCCTACCGACCGAACCACTAGAGTCCGTCCATGAGTCTGTGTCAGTGGCGTGCGTTGGGCAGGGGCTTAGGAGGTGTTCAATTGATCAACGAATTTCTGAAGACTGGGTCCTGATTTCGACAAGGAATCTGACGGCATATATATGACTCGATTTATGGCATCTCCGCCATTCTCCCCCGCACACCCCTGATGTTGATTGACATGCGTGTTTCGGAGCGCGGGAGCGCGCTAGCTAAAGCATTAGATCAGAAACGCGGACATGAATCGTTGGCCTCAAATGAACGCCTCGCTTCTAACCGCCTCCCCAATGCGACATGCTATCAACCCTCCCGTTTATGCAGCTGCAGCTACTGTTACTGAACCGCTGTTAGGCAGCATGCTGCAAAGGAAGAGTGAGAGTGAGGGTACGTTCGCTTTTCGCATTTCGAACAAGAGTGAAGCATGCTGGGGTCGAGCAGGAGGAGGCCTCCTCTCGGCTTAGCCTAAATGAAAATCGAGAATTTCGTTACACCGTCGTCCACGTCTATAGTTTCACGTAGTTTACGTAGGTTGGGTGGTCCCGTCGACGTCGTCGTCGGTCGCGTTGTAAAGTGGAACACGGGTAGTTGATCCCATTTTCCGTCGGAGTGATACGTACGAACGAGGAAGTAGTTTAGGGATTAACTTCAATGCAGGACGTAGTTTCGGTCTTGTCGTGCTAGCAGACAAACACACAACAGACTATTCCAGTAATTTTTGTGACGGTTTCTGGCTAGCAGCAGGAATGTATGATTCGTGCTTGTCACAGTCTGGGAACAATGTCGGGAGTTCCTCTGGTGGGTTATGCTTGGTACGTGTAGCGAACCAGAAACCAGTGGGTGGCATATACGGAGTAGAACTTTCTTCCCATAGGAGCCAGCAGGGCGTGTTTGAACACTATGAATCATACATGGTATGCCACTGTGAAATGAGGCTAGTCGGGGAAAGCCCTTCTGGCGATAGTTAGCCGGCCGCAAGCTAACATGTGGGATGGATGACACAGTTCAGCCTGTCTTCCCCTGGTGAATAGTTAGTGTTATATTTATGAGAAAGGGGTATTCTAGAAGGAGATATGTGGGGGACTTCCGACGTTTGGCAGCATTTTTGAGGTTCGGGAAAGAATGGGTGAGGTTGGTCCTTCGTTCAACTATGCCAACGATTGCTAGGACTAGATTGTACAGTTTGTAACTACTGCAAGTCACCGCCGAATATTTGCTTTGTTGCCATGCCATGAATCCAATTACTTTTAATCAATACCAACTTGATCTAACCGTAGTCTTTCTTTTGTTTTCATTACAGGTAAATATCAATATCAAAAATTTGACCTACTTGAACAAATCTCGTAAGTAATTTGCATTATTGATGAGCGTGTGGACGGTGTGGAAAACAAATTGTAATCCACATCTTGAAGAATTCTGAAGAAACTGAGTCACAAACATTCATACATTATATTTGTAATAAAGTTATTTTTTGATATACTCAGTCCCCGTTGGATTTGGCCTAGAAGTCCAAGACTTAAATAATCCCAAAATCGAACCGTCCCAACTAGTAACGGGCATTTGCCCGGTAATTTACAGCAATCTTTTTTACATTTCTACTGGTTGACATTTTGCTGTTAGGTTTGATAGGTTTTGTGCTTGTTTTCAAATCCGTCATCTGATTCCGCGGATATGGTCAAAAGTTGTTAAGAAAAAACATGGACTCCGGGAACTAAAGCCTGTCCACGTTAAATTTCGGACACTTTTCTTTCAATGTAGTTTTTGAATTATTTCACGGATCGCTGAAACGTTTCAACAGCTCAAACTCTCCACCTTATTTCGTGGTACAACATGTTTACATTCTTGTTGCATTTGGTAAAATGACAAAATCCGACTAAAACTTCCAAAAGTAACGTGTTTAGAGTTTGGAAATTGTTTGACCAACGCTTAACTGTGGATCGAAATGTTGAAAGCGGAACAAACCGAAAAGTAATGCCAAAAATAGCCAATCCGCTTGATTGTCCAGAACTTCGCCCGGTAGGAAAATACTGAGCTTTGGTTAAGCTTTGGTCTGATCGATTTAAATCAACTTTGAGGATGCTGTTGAGTTTTCGTAAAGATAGTGAGTTAACTTGTAACCTGTAATGTAGCCACCTTTTTTGACGCTAACCGAAGCAATGGTACTGCAGACCGAGGTTCTCGGTCGTCCTTCTTAAGTCTTAAGTAAGGCTGAGGTTATGAAAAGTCCCAACAGCATCATTACTGTCGGTGTCAATCGGTTAAAAAAGTGACTTTTAAGCGTAAGCATCCCTACCATTAGTAAAAATCGGATATTAAAAAATTCCTTATTTTCCTAATATAAAATATCCATTTTTTCAATAAAGTGAACCAATATCACAATTAGCCTAACAGCACCACTGCTGGTTCAGTTCAAAGCAGCTATTAAGCATAGTTTGTTTATTTATTTTCAAAAAAGGAAACGGCTCCAACTTTATTGTTGGTTTGAATCGGTTCGCATTGGTTGGTGACCATAGTTCAATAAAAATTGTTTGTTTTTCCAATAAATTAACCACTTTCACAATTTGTGAGTGGCCATATCCAGTGCAAATATGGACCGATTTACCCCAACAGTAAGGAAGTTGGGGTCACTCACAAATATGGGTGGTTTATTCTCGCAGAATACAAAAATATTTTAAAACATCGAGTTTATGGACCGATATAAACCAACTGTAAGGATGTTGTTGGGGCCACTCACAAATTGTGAAAGTGATTTAGTTTATTAGGAATATAAACAATTTTTAATGAACTATGTTCATCAACCAGTTTGAACCGATTCAAGCCTACAATAAAGATGCTGTAAGAGCCAAGTAAAAATGGTGATAGTGGTTTCCTTTTTTGAAAATGTCCAAACTGCCCTGGTGTTCAGAAATTAAGATTTTCAGTTGTAACAGCATATTTTTGGCAATGCAAAGCTACAATAAATATTCAAACATATTCAATTAATAGTCTTAAATGTCAACTAACACTATAAAGCAATATGTGCTTTTTGTGGGTCACCCAAACTATTCTTGAGATCTGGACATAGGACATACAGTTGCAACAAAAGCTTTCTTAGTTATGCAAAGCTACGCTCTGCATTGAAACATGTTCATTGAATAACTTGGAAAACCAACAGACATTTTGAGATAATCTTTTAGGTTATCCAAACTATCCTGGAATTCAAAACTGAAAATCTGCAGCTAGTTTTCTAGATCAGTCAAAGTAACCATATGTATTTGACCAATTAAAGTGAGTCTTCTGAGATATCTTGGGATGTTATAGCCCTAGTAGCACACTTAGTTGCCATTCGGTTGAGAAAACATAAATATGACATGCTCAGTCATAATCAAGTTATTACAACTAATTATGATCGTAATGTGCTGCTTGGGAGGTCACCAAATCTGCCCTTGAGTTCAGAAGTTAGGATCTACATTCGTAACATCAGCTTTACAACTTATGAAATGGTGACGATATGCACTTTGAAAATTTTCTGTACAACTGACACACATTTAGTGAATCTTTGGTAAGGTTGCCAAACATCATCTGATTATCTTGAGATGTTCAAGTTCTTAAAAACTAACTTAAGTTCAGAACTGAAGATGTACAGTAGTCAGGGCTGGTAGCAGGTCACTTTTTAGTGACTTGGTCACTATTTTGAACCTAGTCACTAAAAAGTCACTATTTGCATCCAAAAGTCACTCAAGTCACTATTTTTCGGAAAATGATTACTAAAGTCACTATTTTCGTACCGCCGATTGTAAAAAGTTTAAAAAATCACTT
>JASCZW010001630.1:0-69158 GCA_034211315.2 Aedes japonicus | reverse complement strand
ACACACAAAAAATAAATCTTGTTTTGTTAAAAGTTTTGCCCTTTACTTCTGAAAAGTGTTTATTTTTCATTAAAATGAAAGTTAAATTATCTATAACGAAAGTTTTTCGTTTGATTTGAAAGTGTTATGTTTCGGTTCAGAGTGTAAATTTAAAAGTGGTTTCTTTTACAATGAAAATTGTAGAACTGTCAAATCCACCAACACAAAGCAATTTGTCGTCGTCGTTGTCATTAGCAATTTTTCAATGTTGTTGTCTGCTATTCATATACTGTGTGCTTCTTTGCTCCCGTCGTACGCGTTTGGTGAAAATTACGAGGACAATGTTTGTCTGCGCTTTATCTGAAGCATGTTGTGAAAATGCGAAAGATTCATCTTAAAAAAAAGTTTTGTATGTTACAACAATTTTTATTTCATTCCAAACATCATATTTACATTTTAATCGCACAAGAATTACATCTTGAAAGTTCATTTTGAAATTATTTGCTTGCATGCTAGGCTTTTGGGGTTGCAAATTCTACAATTTATCTGCAAAATAAACCTCTTGATGTAAAAACTATTTTCTATTTCAATGCAAATGGCATATTTTTATTTTTATTACGTGACACTTTCTCGTTGACAGTTTATTTTGAAATAGAAATTATTTGCTTTGATTTTCAACGATGTCACGGTTTCGATATGACAGTTCTACAATTCGTTTTGAAAGTTTCAACTTTTAAATGAACCAAGCAGGAAAATTTTGACGGTTTGACAATCATTTTTCTTTGTGTGTATGGTCCACATAGTCGATGCCAAGGCGATGCGTTGCTAAAGCTCGTACCTACAGGAACAGCCAAATCTTTTGGCTCGAAGATTGATTTACGGCCGCTAAATTGCCGAGTGGTGGGGATACTGACTCGACTGAGCCACACATGAGAGGCTCTTGCGGAGGTTTTTTCGATTCTGGTCTGCCAAAAAGTTGACGACGAACAGAAACATTAGCATTTTCGGTGCGCTTCGAAGACCTTGGCGGTAATGAGTTGGAGTTGATAAGCGCAGTAAAGTTGTTCCATAATTCGTTCTTCAGCTCGTTCATGACTTACAACTTAAGACTCTCGACGATTTCGTGATTCTTGCTGAGAACAACTTCTTGACCAGATTCGTAAGCGGACCGAATTGCGCTGCGGACACGCATATCTCTCATCAGAATAGAGCATGATTTGCAAAGCCAAATAAATTGCTGATTTCATCCAAAACAGATGTAGAAATCCCGTCACATCGAGGATGATATTTCGTATTCCAAGCACTTAGCAGGCTTTTCAGAAACTTCACTTTCACAGAATTTACAGTGCTATTCATTTTGAGGCTAGTACAACGATCGAAATGATCGGAAAATGACTTTATCGTGGTGAAGGAAGTTGAACTGCCTTTAGGTATGCAATCAAAAAACGTCTTGCATGCGTGAACTTGCAAGCAATGGCTGCCAGAAAAAAAATGCGTGGTGGTGGGGAAGAAGAGAAAGATTCCCCGATTCCGCTTGCAAAACCACAACAATGAGCTCACTTGAAAAAAAAACAGCATAACACGACGACAATGTAAGAATTTTCACTGTCGCACGTGAGTACAGGTCAAAAGACGTTCAAAACGGTTTGTTGATGTGATTATCACGAGCGATTACACAGGTAAACCATAAACCAAAAACAGTCGATAGAAGCAGTGAATCAAAACAAACACACACACTGTTGTCGAAAAAATGTGAAATGAAATATGCTCTTGTACCCAATTAGGCCGTACAAACTGTCCAGAAGTTCGCCCAATAGAGAAGTACTGGCCTCTAGTTAAGCGGAAACTCTTCGAAATAAGATGAAAGCAAAATGGTTCCGATGATTTCAAGAGAAGATGGTGAATCGTCAAGGTGGGCATATCTGAGCATACCGTACGGAACCTGATGGCGAGTGTACCACAGGAAGTTCGAGAATTTTACAGAAAGAAGAGTAAACATCTTAATCAACTGTTTCTAATAATAGATAGAACTCTATTATTGTGAAATAAACAATCGGTTTTGTGGAATTATGTGTAATTTGTATTTGCTGCTATTTTTTTTGGTGTCCGAAGTTTAACGTGGTCAGGCTTTAGTTTTTAACGAAAGAAATTATACCATTTATCCACATGCTTCATCGGTTTACGGTCACGGAGCTCTTCAGCAATGCGGATGCAGGATTGATTATCCTGAAATTGTGGTATCGGAAAGTCACCTCAACTCCAAGTTCGTCAAGAAGATTTTTCAGCCAAATCACTTCACAGAATGCTTGCTAAGTAAAACGTATTCGGCCACAGTGTTGTAAGTGAAATGTAGATAACAGCGCTACAGTGTTCTGTTTCCGGATTAAAGGGCGATACGGTCAAAATTTGGTCAATATCAACTTGACGTATTTCTTTCAATTTTGCATTTAAAAAACCTGAACACCCCTCATTTTGAAGGTGTGTGTGTGTAGAATGTTGCTCTTATTTTGATTTTGGAATTCACTCTTCAGTTGTCAAAATGCCGTCCAAGCAAGAAGAGCAGCGTATCAAAATTTTGCTCGAGCATCGCGAAAATTCGAGCTACTCGCACGCAAAGTTGGCAAAATCGCTAAAAGTTGCCAAATCAACCGTTACAAATGTAATTAAAGTGTAAACGTTTGTCGACAGCCAGGAAGTCTGGATCGGGGGAAATCGAAAACCGGAAGCCGCTGAGACGACAAAGAGAGTTGCCGGTAGTTTCAAGCGAAACCCTAACCTATCTCTCCGAGATGCCGCAAATAAGCTGGGTGTATCGTCTACAACCGTGCATCGAGCCAAAAACGAGCCGGACTATCGACTTACAAGAAGGTAGTGACTCCAAATCGCGATGATAAACAAAATACGACGGCCAAGCGCGATCCCGGAGGCTGTTCACGACGATGCTGACGAAGTTTGACTGCGTGGTAATGGACGACGAAACCTACGTCAAAGCCGACTACAAGCAGCTTCCGGGACAGGAGTTTTATACGGCAAAAGGAAGGGGAAAGGTAGCAGATATTTTCAAGCACACGAAACTGTCAAAGTTCGCAAAGAAATATCTGGTTTGGCAAGCCATCTGTACCTGTGGCTTGAAAAGCAGCATTTTCATAGCTTCCGGGACTGTCAACCAAGAAATTTACGTGAAAGAGTGTTTGAATAAACGTCTGCTGCCTTTCCTGAAGAAACACGATTGTTCCGTACTGTTTTGGCCGGATTTGGCATCTTGCCATTACGGTAAAAAGGCCATGGAAAGGTACGCCGCCAACAACGTGCAGGTTGGTTACCAAGGACAAGAACCCTCCCAACACGCCAGAGCTCCGCCCAATTGAGAAATACTGGGCTATTGTCAAGCGGAACCTAAAGAAGACCAAAAAAACTGCTAAGGACGAGCAGCAGTTCAAGGCAAACTGGCTTTCTGCGGCGAAGAAGGTGGACAAGGTGGCTGTACAAAATCTGATGGCAGGGGTCAAGCGTAAGGCCCGGCAATTCGGATTTGGAAAAGCGGAAGCCTAACTGAATATTTTTCCTGAATTTTATACTAATTGAACTTGAAAAAGAAATTTAATTTGATTTTTAAATAAACGATTTCACCGATTTACACGCGTTTTCCCTGACCAAATTTTGACCGTATCACCCTTTATCATAAGAAACAATTCCGCCGTATATGTGGAACATGTTGCCAGATATTGATCGCCGGTCTTTCAGGTTATTGCCCCAGTCGGCATCAGCCTAACCAAGCGAAGAGTTAGTTAAATACCGAAGAATCCTTTTCAAATGAGTCCAGTGATTGGTCATCCAGTTGAGGCAGATTGGAAGCTGCTGAAGAAGTTAACAGCTGCGCTGATATCCGGTCTTGATGATAACACCAGATTTGGTCAACAGTCAATCAGATCACGGTATGGTTGCGTTGTTATTGCTTCGTCATCATCCGTCGGTTCATAACGAAACATCAAAATCCCTTTTTCGTCTCCGAAAATCGAACCATCTATTGAAATACCTTTTCAACTCTCAGTCGAATGATTGTCATCCCAAATTAAAACGAAAAGCTCACCATGATTTTTAACGATGATGCAAATCACTCAATTTTACATCATACGCTGGTGCGACTCGCACCGTGCGAGCTTAAACATACAAGTTAAATATATTTATAAAATATCACATTAAAAAGCTACAAAGCATAGAAAATTGTGAACCCCTTTGCTCTGAATCGATGTTCCATTCTTTGCATCAAACCACCGACAGAAACGCTATCGAATAACGAACCAATGACCGGCTCAGCTTCCAAATAAATCCATCCTTCTAAGCTCGCTAAGATGCTTATAAATAACACAAATCGCAACTCAATATATACACAAATCCATTCCAGTTTTGGTAAATTGAAATTTGTCAAATCAGCAACAAAATGAAAATAAGGATCATTAGGTGGAACGATGGAGCTCTGTTCGGTCATCCGTCTCCAGCAGCAGCAGCAGCTTCGGCAGCAGCGAGTATATCGAAATGTATCGAAGAAAGTTCGCTGTCGTTGTCATCCCGCTTGGCTGTCGTCGCGTTCAAAATTTATTTTTATCGTTTCCTTCCCTTTGAATTTTTTGACTAGCGAGCCAAGTTCTTCTTATCCCCCACTCCGATGCTGGTCCTTTCGATGGTGAGACGGCGGCTCCGCGAACAGTGATGGACAATGATTTACTAATTTAGCGGTTAAGCAATTTTTTGGTCAACATTTTTGAAGGAATGTTTTTCAATATTTTCTTTTCGGATTTTTGAGCAGATTATCTCTCATTTCGGGAAAACAATTTGTTCTACGATGCTCCGTTCGTGAGTTTTTGAAAACTTAAAAACCTGGCTACTATGATCCTAGATGGAATCAACATTCCCCGTATTGTTGCAAACGTCAGTTTTCTCTTTTGCTTGTCAGAAGCTGATTCTTAAGGCTAATATGCAGCTCAAAAGTTATATGCATTAGGATAGGACTAGTAATGGTCAAGAAGTGCTTTTACCGTCAGGAATTGCTTTTCTTTGTAGCGCAGCTGAAGAGGAGGCTCGAAGCCTTCAAGTCACGTTTATATGACATCCACTCTGATTTTTAGCTTCAATCTGCGTAATGCGGCGGAACTAGTGAAGTCCAGAAGGTAATACGTTGTTGGAGAGCGGCCTGACATACATCCATGTTGATTGTCTGAGCCGTATTCCTTAGTACATCCAAGAATTACATTACTAACGACTATTTTCTGAATAACTTCGATCCCGCAGGTTCCTCTAAAGTTCTTCACACTTCTTTCATTTTTTTTTCTCTTGAGCACGGAACATAAAAGATTGTTTCCACACAACTTCTTGCCGCTCAAACGATTTGTTAAAGGTGTGGTCAAGAGGAGTCGCTAAGGAAGCAGCTCAGCGACAAAAGAAAATTCTCTGAAGTGATGGAACAGGTGTCCAGGGAACAGGTGCAGTTAAATTAGAAGCTGCCACTTTACCTTATTGTTGAGATGTGTGGCCGGCGGAGAACACAGACGTGAAATGATTGGTAAACAGTTTGCATGATTCTTCAGCTGAAGATGATTCTGATTCGTCTAGAAATACATTTGGCGGGATGGAAGAGTATTTTCTTTTAGAACTCACAAAACTCCAGAAACTTTTTGGATCTCTATGCAGGCCAAATTGCATTAACTAGACAATATGCGTCATTTGCAAGTTTGAAGGCCTGTTGATTAGTGAAGGAGCGTTGCTTCCGCAGTAACCGCTGATTAGCATTTTGGTCATGTTTCAACCTACGCTGTTCTGAGTTACTCTATGGTGGCTTAACAGGTGACCTAATCCTAGGGAGGTTTTAACTGAGTCATCTGCACTAGATATTACAGAAGCATTCTGTCATATCGTCAGCAGTTCTGTCCAGTGCATATTGGACAGGTATTCAATTAGTGAATCAAAATCAAGTCAGCGGTAGTTCAAAGGTCTTGCTTTACCTCGTGTAGGAACAGTAGCTTGCATGAGAGGAATAGGCAATAGGAAATATCCAATAGAGGATGGTTAGGATCAACGGTAAGCAAAGGGACAACAGCTATTGATATGTTGATAACATTATCAGAAGGAAAGTACACAGTACATTGATTTGAGACATGTTTAGAAAGTCGAAACCATCGACCAGGCTAGCATCTGTGACAGGCAGTGGAGAAGAATTGTCATAGCGAAATCATTGGAGGATCCTTTGTTACAAAGCTCTTGAGCGGAAGCAATATGTGCCTTAATGGTTGATACATCCTGGCTACGGTCTGGTGGAATGTAGATTGCCAGTAGCAACAGTTTTTGGCCCTTGATAGTACACGAAACGCATACTTGCTCCAAATTTGTCCATTCGTCAATTCAATCATCAAGCTAGGGTACGTTTGGGCAACAGCAACGAGAACACCTCCCAACAAAGTCTTATTGCTATTATTGTCACTACGGTCGCAACGGTACACATTGTAAGAGGTACCAAAAACCTGGAGCGAGTCAATGAGGTCAGCTAGACCCGTCCTGTTGAAGATAATGACATTATATTTGCAGTCATTGATGGCGAGAAATAGTTCATCAATTTTTGTTCTTACACCACGTACTTTCTGGTAAAAGATGCAGATTTCGTCGACCTCACGTGAATTTGTCTGATTCTGACTGGCGAACGAAGAACTGGAAGCGGAAATTACATAAGCGGTTGAATTGTTTGAAGAAAGAGCGTATTAATAGAACGATTCTAATTGGAAAACAAGGAAAATTTAAATTGACAATTACTTTAAAAGAAAAAGAAAAAGGAAAACCGAAACAGTTTTTTAAACTATTACTATAGTAAACGCGAATAAGTTCCTTTGAATTTGACTAGAAAAGTTTATCCTTTGATAGGAATGCCTATTTCGTCTACAACTTACACATTTCTATAGAATCGGGTGAAGCATTTATTTTCTCCAATGTTTATTTCAGTATGATCTATCTTTTTTGACGAAGCTTAAATACAGACCAATGAAAGCAAACATTAAACATGTAATCTTCAATAGAGGCTTTTTTGATATCCAATATTTCTAAAACTTTAATTTAATTATTGAACAACTTAAATGTCAAATAGAGCCAAGTGGAACACAAAAATCACAGAAAAAATATACTATTCAAAAGGTTTTGCTTAAAGTTTTGCCTTTGATTCCGGTGGACAAACGTGACAGTCGGATTAATTTGAAAATTAAGCCTAAAGCCTGTTTACGTTTAGTTTCGGACATTAAGATAATATCAGTGGAAAAAATATAGACATAATTCAACAAAACTGATTGTTTATTTCAGTATAATAGAGTAATATATGCAGGAAAAATAATACATTGGGACGTCAATCCTTATCTCTGCCAAATTCTCAATTTTTCTGTGGTACAACCGCCAACAGATTCCATACTCCTCAGATACGTCCATCCTAAGATACGTCGATCCCATTTGCTTTCTTCTTAGTTTACTATCAATGTCGATGTTCATTACTTCTGATTCCTAACTTGATTTCGAAAAACTAGCTCTGCTGGTGAATTCAATGCACAATGTGTAAATAACGCAACGTTTTTTGTAAATTATTAGTAGTTCAAAGCATTTATTTGATTCATTTTTATCTAGAAGTACCATAAATGGACATTCAAAAGTGTTTTAAAAGTAACTATAACAATTTCCAGCATGTAATTAGAAGAAACAAACAAACAAAACAAATGTGCTCTCGTCTCTCTCTCTCTCTCTCTCTCTCTCTCTCGCTCTCTTTTCTAATAAATAAAGTCATCCCAATTTATCGAAATCCTGGCTACGCCTATGTTAATAGTCTTTGTCATACATGGCCATAGCTAGAACCATTCAGCTATAGCTAAAACAGAAGAAATATGGATGTAGAACACGGACGATGTTTAAGACTTTTAAAATGTTTTAAGCTTGCCATAAAACTTGCCATGTTACCATCAAATCAAGATTATTGAATGAGTTTTGATGTACAAATGAAAATAATTATGCAGCCTGGCAGAAAACACAAAATATTTGTATTTTGTTTTTGTATTACAGAAAATTTTACGATTTTATATCACATTATTGTCATGCAATCACAACAAACGTTTGTTGCTGCAATAAATCCTTTAGAATACTTGAATAAAACAAAACCGATCAAGATTTATAAGAGAACTAGAACGACAAAAGCAAAAACGTTATAAAATACTTGTTGATTTTTCTTGGCACCGTTTATAATATTTCCCTTCCACTAAGATGATGGCTTTCCGGAATGACGGAGCGCAATTTGTTGCGTTTTCCCTTCCTTTACAAACGACATTATAATGCGACGACGGCTAAGCACAATAAACGGCTTTTATTCGAAATCTATCATCTTCTACCGGTGCTACTGCTGAGCTGGTCCCAATTATCAGTCAGGCTGGACTGACTGTCTGGAATTTTCTCATGCCATCATCGCCTGTACGTCGGGCTGTCTACTTCCAAATTGCGAGTCTTCCCTTTATGAAATATGAACCACATACCACAATATGAAGCGCGATACAACTTCCCTCTCCCATTGCAAGTCCGCAGAGAGCGCGAAAAGCCGAAAACAAAATGCTGATGGAAAACAAATTTGTTTGTTTTTGACCGTCATGCTTTTAGAATCCATCAACAGCAGCAGAAGCCGCAGTTCGCGATGATACATCATTATGGTGGCCCTACAGGGCAGCGACTAATGGCTACGAAGCCGGCGATTTCTCTGCTTAGCCACACACGGCTCCCTAGGGTGTGCGGGGTAGCCGAAACTTGAAACTGTTCCGAGAGTGCGTTTTCTTCGATATGGGGCGCACGTGTTAGTTTTTCAGTCGCAAGGAAATTGGGATGATCTTTGACTTTCCGTTTATTTTCTGAGGTCGCACGATTTTCCATTTTGGTGAGAAGCAATGAATATCGACAGGTCAAAAATTGTTCCGATGTAGACAGCAGCTCTCGGGAGATGAACGGGTGGTGTTTGACCTCTTCCAATAAACTTATATTCAAAATACTGATTAGCTTAGTGAGATGTTATTAAGTATTGTAGGAAATACCTCATCGATTTGTTTATCAAAATTCAGATTTGAAAAAGGAAAAGATTCTCCACATATTTTGTTTCTTTTGTTTCATTTATTAATTCGTAAATTGGAGCTTAAGCAAAGCTTACTTTCAAATTTGTATCAAATACTAATATCCAGATATCAATGTTTGATCATTAAATATTATTAGTTTGTTTGGTAAACAGATAACACCGAACCAACAATTTCACAATTTAGCCAAATTTATCAAATCTTCATAAAATTTTGGAAATAGCGTACAAAATTACAAAAATTATTTGCAAAATCAGGATTTTTTTATTATTATTTTTCAGCCTTGGCATCACTGCGCGACGTATTTTAGGAAGATTGGATAAATTTTCTGAAGATGGGATGCAAATTACGCTCTCTAAAATTTTTCCAGGCATGTGTCCTACGAGGTTGTGGTTATTTACTCCCTTATAAAATATATGGAGAATCGGAAAACAACTTTCACAAAGTTTTCAAATGTGAGCACATTAGCGCACATTCACCAAAATAGGCCTATTTTGAAATTTTTTTTCCCTTTTCTGGGTGAAATCTGTGTTTCATCTTGCGCAATCTTGTGCAAATACTATTCCTGAAATGTCTGGGAAACGAAATGTCACGGGGGATATGTCTCTTGAATGCAGTTGACCTTTTGAACAACTTTGCTCATATCGCACCTTTGCAGATAGTAAGGGTCTCGAGATATACCATCATGAATGTACCTGTATTATCCCCACTTATCCCCACGCACATTCACTCCTGTCCTATTTTGTGTTCTGGTTCTGGGGCCCTCACTTGACTTTTGGACCTTGTTGGGCTGTCCATTCCACTTTTCACAAAATCTTATAAGTGTTTTTCATTCCAAAAGATTTCGCGTGTTATAACAGTTTTTTTTAACGGATTCCGGAATAAGGGCGGTTTTTTTAAATGGTTTGTTTTTACTCGGTACGTATCCCCCGTATAAAAAAAAACTTAATGTACTGATAATCATAGCGATGGTTTCAATTTTTTTAGCATCCGATGGTATGAGGACAACAATTAGGCAACGAAACCTATGCTCACCATAATACATACATTCATCACATTCTGCTGTCATCCGACTTCAAACGTAAAAAGATGTCTAATTTCTCCAATAAATGGACGCAGTAACCAAGAAGATATAATGCTGGCAAATAAAATAAGGTCTTGTATATAATTAAAAGCTACAAAAACATTTCGGAGACTTAAATTTCGTAAAAATAATGAGTAGTCAGATTTTAAACACAATTTCTTACTTTTGCACTACAAATTCGTCGTATTGATCAAACCGTACTAGGGAATATACTCGAGCCGGACTCCAAGTTTTCTCTTTAATTGCACTATATACTCACACATTTTCGTTGCGTAATTGCACAAACCATAAAATTCACACTTCACTTATTACACTAGCCACACGAGAATCTACGAATACGTGATAAAATACTAGAAAACTATGGGATTAATTTTCACAATAAATTAAATACGCTTGCACCTATTCTGAACTGTGTTTACAATCGACGTAATCGCTTGATGTTACACTGCTCGCATACTGTATAGCATACACATCAACGCAAGTGTGCGTTTTCAATCATTCATAGAGTATTCTATGCCCAACGTTATGGTGAGTCTTGTTGTCAATATTCCCATGGAAGAATAACAAACAAACCCTTTCATTTTGTCTTGGTTATATGAATGCTACCCAACACACGTGAAGTGCTGTCAAATGATCTACTTCATTTTTGGATGTAGTAGTGAAGAGCGTTGACTTGTTTATATTTATTCTTGATTAAAATCAGTACGATTAACATACAGGGCCCATGGTCACCGGATACCGGAGTTGTTCCGTGTTTCCCGAGGGGCTATTTTACATGTTGCCTTTGCGATGTATTTTCGTACAAGATGACGTTGTCAAACATTTTTTTCAGTTAACACACGAAAAAAAAAAACATTTCCCAAGCGAACGAAAGGTCGATTACAGGAATCGGCCTTAAATTGATCGAGATATGGCCATTTCCGTGAAACAGGTTCTGATGAAGGGTCCTGGATGCGGTCAGTTCTTTATTTTACTCAAAACATGCTATGTCACAGCTTTTTTTCTTGTTTATTTTTCTTGTTTTTTACCACAAAGCTTATTATAAACGAAAAGTGGATCTTTGGCAATATTGGCCCCTTCCTGGACCACCGGAAAGACCCCGGGGGAACCTGTAGTAGGGGCCAATTATGATTTTACTCGAAAGCATGCCGTACAGCAGCTCTATCTTCATGATTTTTCGTAAACATGGTTTCGATGGACTTGGGAAGGCCATTGGCTACATTAGCCATTCCCTGGATCGCTGGAACGGCCCTCGGGAGAACCTGTAGCAGGGGCCAATTACGATTTTACTCCAAAATGTGAACTATAAGATTCACTAGCTAGCCTGAACCAGCTTCCTGGTAGCTTCAAGGATCAATTTATTTAGCTTTGGTTCGGATATGCAAGAAATAATTTGATGAAGTATAGGGAAGAGTGGGTTTTATTAGTAGCGAGTGGGTCCTCCGTCCGCATCAAGAACGGCTTCAATCCACCTTGAGATGGAGCTGTAGAGGTTTTGGATCACGTCTACAGGTGTTTTACTTTTTACTCAGCCTTTTTTCTCGCCAACCAAAAACTGCTCATGCAAAAAAGAACGTCATTGTGCAGGGTAAACATCCCCCTATCTGTTAATAATCTTGTTCTGTGCGGGCGGATTTTGGTTGGCGAGAAAAAGGCTGAGAAAAAAGTTTGTATACAAAAGCTTATATGCCTTTTTGACATATTGCTATACACTTGAGAAGGCTATTGGCTACATTGGCCATTCACTGGACCACTGGAACGACCCCGAGGGAACCTGTAGTAGGTGCCAATTAAGATTTTACTCCAAAACATGTAAACAAGCTACCTGAACTGTCATATGACGTCATGATGCAATGTTCTACACCAAATCCTTTTTACACGTATTTTTTTGCTCATATATATTATAAGTCCATCGAAACCATGTTTACGAAAAATCATGAAGATAGAGCTGCTGTACGGCATGCTCTGGAGTAAAATCATACCCCTACTACAGGTTCCCCCGGGGTCTTTCCGGTGGTCCAGGGAGTGGCTAATGTAGCCAATGTCCTTCTCAAGTGTATAAAAATCATACTTATGAAAAATCATGAAGATAGAGCTGCTGCACGGCATGCTTTCGAGTAAAATCGTAATTGGCCGTTAAAAAAAATTCATCGCAAAGTCAACATGTAAAATAGCCCCTCCGGAAACCCGGAACAACTCCGGTATCCGGTGACCATGGCCAATTTTGTTACCGAGACATAAAATAACATTGAATTTCCCGTCGAATGCTTCTTGAACAATTGAAATCGGATAATATTTCATGAAGTTAGAGCAAAGTTGATCAAAAATTTGCCTGTCCCGATCATTTCGTCTATCCCCTGTATGTACACAGATGGGATTAATGTTTTTCGTGATATTATTAATATAGGTACATACCAGTCGCAACTTTTCCATTAAATTGGAAGAAAAATATCAGAATCGAATGTTTTGTGTGTTGCTAAACGATTAACGCTAAGTGGACGAATAAATTGTGAATAACTTGTGTACTCAGTGTTCGGTATTCAGTGCATATTCACCGATTTCCACTGGAGGTCTGCTTATTGAGCTCAAGATAGGTTCCGCTTCCCTATTTATTGGCGAAAATCCATAGAAAATACCAATTTATTGTTTTCAACCATCAGTATTCACGAATGTCTGATATCACAAAATACTGATGTGTTCACACATAAACAGCGCCCTTTAAGAAATACAAATGAAGTTTATGTGACAAATGAAAAATATGTTTGGCCACAAATAGTGGTTTTGTGTTTCCTATGTGTACACATGTGTATGTGTGATTACAGATAGATATCATTTGTAGATTATATTGCAAAAACCCATAGATATTATCAATGCTTTTTTTATCAGTGTAGTGAGCGACATGAGGTGCTACTCGGGCAAGATTAAGAGGTAAAATGCCTAAGCAAAATACCTAAGAATTGCAAGCAAAATATCTCTCGAATAACGAAACTTGTTATTTTGGATACCTGGGAATAGCTGAGAGATACTATTACTATAGTGTATTGTGCGAACATCTCCTTCTACATCATAATCGTTACTCCTCGCACGGAGAATACGTAACATAACAATTAATGTATATTACTATAGTATTTTCTTACCTCAATTTGGTATTCGCATAACATTGTGGGAACAATTTTATGGTATTGTCCTCAGGTATTTTACGTCCTTATCTGAACTCCTTAATACCAAGGCCAGTTATCAAGTTATTCTGTCCTGCTCGGGTATAACCTTGGACATTATTGCCAGGCTTTTAGGTCAAATAACAAAAGTCCACCCACGGGCAAAAAAAACCTTAAACTAATCTTTCTAGCTTTTTTGCTCTGAACGATAAACTACAAATTATCACATTATTTAACTATATAACAATAACAATTTTAAGGATGGGGAAATTGGGATGGAAATTTTGAACAAAGCATAAGAAACAATGGTTTTTTTTTATATCCAGAACTTCAAATAACAATTTTGTAATTGAACGTTTTTAATTTAAAAAAAATAATCACGCCTACAACCACAATCACACACTGTTGCACTGACCTTCAAAAATTTAACATAAACAAGTAAGTTAATCAAACTACAATCTAACACTAATGTGAGCCAAAAACACATAAATGAGTTTCATAAACTCCAGATCGCGTGCAGCATAAACCTACTTTAAAACACTTGAATTATTTTCACGTACAATGTATCAGCCATTCAATAATGGAAACATATTTATTCACTCTAAACAGATTTGGTTCCTTTGCTTTGTGTTAACATGAGGCATTTGACAAATAAACATTCGTATCGTATAAATTTCCGTTGTAAATTGTAGCAGTAACATCATTTATACTACGTTATTAATAAAACAGGCCACAGTTGGGAACATAGAAAAAATTATGTCTCTTACATTGGGTCGACGGTTTTCTAGTTAAATCATTGTTATTTTATCTATGAAAACAATTAGTGTATAACGTTTGACTATTGTCTGAACATCTAGGCTGCATAACTCGGTTTATAGATTCAATTTCGCCAATGTTAGATTATCCGAAGATCGTAGTGATAATTGGTTCAGCTTAACCAGTGAAGTCATGATGTCTAAAAAGTTGAGGAATTCAAAAATTACGCGGAAGTGAACAACTATAAGATGATTAATAATATCCCAATTCCTTTGAAATTAACTGATTATCATAATAGCAACATGATTTTGTTGATTATATCTGAATAAATGACATATTTGGTACATAGGCCGAATGGAGGAGCTAGGCTATTATTACCTCCCGTTACCCTATGCATCAATCTAGTATCCAAATTACACTAAACCAATTTTCAACAGAATTGTCTAGTGAAACATTATTTCTGGGCCTTTTTTGTCGGAAATGACTGCCAAACCATTACCAAAAACCACAGTGTTTCGAATGCTCTAGATATGAAAGGGTGTTTAAAATTCCCAACCATTCGAAACAACGTAGAAAATTTCATTTCTTCAGCGAACAATGTTAATAAACGAGGAAAATAAATGGAGAAAAACTTACCGAAGTGATGTCGTGTGCGTATTGTGTAAGAGTCCCATTCCTTCGTAAGAGCAGTAGCTGAAGAAGGAAGTGTTCTTTTATTCCTGCCTTCGTTGGTTGCACCATTCCGGACACAATCAACAAACAGTAACTCCATGGGCACCATCTTTCTTATGAGTTATTATTCAGCAATTTGTTGGAAATTATTTACAAAACTTTATGCAATGCTATATCTGCTGCCGCTCTTCATTGCCGTCTCTTGCCGGTACGAAGTTTGCAGCGGTTTTCATTGTCATCATCGTCCTGTTTGTGTGCCCCTACCTTTAGTTCACGGTTACATCAGTCGTTATGAGGCACTCGAAGAAAATTTTAATGGAAAAGTTTAGATGAGAACGATATTTGAATAACTCAAAACAAAGAAGTTGAGTATCGTGACGAGAAATTACTTGTAAGTCTTGTTGGGAGAAGTGGAAGAGTTGCTTGCCAGCAGGAACGCCAATTGATGTAAAGGCTACGGTCATCGAATGCTTACCACATACACGTTCACGTTAATCATTCGTGAAAAAGTCCTAATCAATATTATCATTTAACAACCTATTTCCCCTTTTTCATAAGAATTAGCATTTCCATGGACTGGTTAAAAAGTTAATGCAATCATAGGAGGGGTTACCAAAAAGAATCCCGACGAGGATGGGATTCGAACCCACGCGGGCAGAGCCCATTGGATTAGCAGTCCAACGCCTTAACCACTCGGCCACCTCGTCTAGCTGAAATCGTTGGTAATGTAAATGACTTTTCTTCCATTTTTCTCTGTTCTTCCGCTACCTGATGCCAATGCGTGACGACCCACGTTCAACAGCAAGCAACTGTGTGTACAAATTAAACCCCCCGATGGTAGGCAGGCAGGATGGTTGTTAGGTAGGTGCTAGGCGTCTATTTGCGCTTCTTTGTATTGCAGAGAAGAGCTTCGACCGTCTCCTCTCTCTCACGGTTCTCGATGCCTACTCGGCTCGTTCGTGATGTTGGCCGAACTGAGCGATTGGTGATAATGTTCCATTTCTAAACCGGCAACAGCGTGCTCATTAATCTGATTGATGTTAAATAATTTACCATATACTGGTTCAAATGTGCTTCATTTCATGCATTTGTCCCGGTCGATGTGTTTGCTGTTGAGCTGACTAGTGAAGTGACTGCTCGAGATCGAGAACAAAGTGAAGGAGGTGATAATGATCTCATCTCGTTCGGTTTCTACTTATTATCTCATTTAGCCGCGCGCCTTGCCTTGTGCTTGTGTGTTTGTTGTTGTTGTCTTTATTGTTTGCTACCATACCTACTGGTAGTTATTTTCGTATACAAAAACAGAAAGCAAAGGCGAACCACAAATGAGATGTCTTTATCTTATCCCGAAAACGAACTGTGAGAAAACGCACCTCATGCCACATCGTTCAGTGGGTAGTTATTTAAACTAAATTAGCTCTCGGAAACTATCCGATTCGAATTCGATTTGGTGTGGGGGACATCGTGCGAGATTCCGAGTTTTCAAGTTCAAGATCCGAGGCCCGATTGCGTGCCGGTGACTGACGGTAACGGGGATGGTGACTAACGATCTTGAAAATAACTCGCTTAACATTCGAATATCAATGTCCCAGTTATACTAACGCTAAGTCGATTTAATATTCAAAACAAATTAAGTGAAAATACTGTGCACCAAAAACGGCGGCTGATTGGGGTTTTGACCGGTTGGCGGATTGGAATTTGAATGGGTGCGAAAGAGGGTGGATCGTTTTGGTTGGAAGGAATTCAATCTTTTTCATGACATGACCAAATTTCATTTTTACCTTCAGAGCGCAAACATAAACGAAAAATAAATTTAAAAGATTTCAACCTACTGAACACAGAAACATGTTAATTAGTCAACCGAAGACAGCAGACGCAATATCAAGAAACACTCCATCAGCCAAACCCTATTGTAAAGTTAACTCCCGGCATAATCTTCAGCGAAAAATGCCACTTAAATTCACATCATAATGATGAAATCTGGGCGATTCCCGATGTTGTCTGCCATCGAGTGGTAAGCAGAAGTACTTTAAATTTCTTGAAACTCCCGTGGTAGGTCCAGGCGAAGTGATTCACGAAAAGGCAACACTTTTATCCTTGGCACACCACCTCAAGAGCCATCTGAAGTAGTTAATTAAGACATTTTCATCATTCCCGAGTGGGCCAGGAATGAATTCGAGTGGCGAATGATTCTCCACCAAGACTGTTCAACCAGTAGGTAAGCACACAACTTAGGTCAAATGTCAGACACGAAAAACACGGCAGCGTGAGAATAATTTGCTACCGACCTCACGACTTTCGCTCTAATTCCTTACCGAGGGCTTCCGAAGTCCGTGTCTAGTTATCTTCTTCTTTTCAAACAACACTCGAATGGAGCACCGTTCGTCGTTTCTTGGAGAGTGACGAATTGGCGGCTCTTCAAAGATTCATTAAAAGAAACTGCAGTTTGCAGTTTCGGCGGATTCAACGGGATGGGACCGCGAACGAAGCCAAAACGCCATAAATTAGCCAACCCTCGGCGTTGTCGTCCTCATGTGGGTGAAATATGGGAGCTTTGTCGTCGGAAGAGTTTCATTTGGTTCGTTTGATCACGAATTTGATCCAAAGGTAGGTAACAGGAAACAGGACCATGACGAACGACGGCGATGGGTCGAAAGAAATTAAAATCTCCTGCTCGTGAGTAATTTGACTCACTTTGAACTGTGTCATTAGACGAATGGCTGACTGAATTATGACTTCCACGCGGAGAAAAGGGAGTGAGAAAATTTAAAACTTATTTTCTACCTTTTGACAATGCATTGGACGTAATTTGGCTTTGCCTGGCCAGACCTTGTAATTGATGTTTTGGAGAGAATAGGAGCGAATTCTCCATATGATGATATTTTAAAGAAATCTGATTTCGATAAAAGTATAGCATCTAGGGTTACCATTCTCATTTTCATCTCATTTCTGATTTCGTACTTTTTTTTCATTGTTACTTTTAATTCTTTTTAATTGTTGTTGAAAGCAAGCCACAAACGGAATCAATTGATTGATACATCAAACATACATTTCCGATAAATATGAATAATGGATCATGAGATGAATAATGGAACAGTTCCCCTATCTGGTAATGCTTTCCAAAAGTGTGCTGGTTTGTTTTGATTTGATTTGAAACTATTTCAACTGATTCTATATGATCAAATGCAGCATTTCTTCTATTTGCAAATACTGTACTTGACCATTGATCGCCATCTCAGAACTATAATATTTATCGGTAAGAAGTACTAGAGGATTACCAGAAGCACTTTTGGACTGCATTTTCACTGATCTGGCAACACTAGTGTGCTTCTTTCCAAAATGGTAAAGAACCAGACCAGCCCTGGGACCTGGTAATTGAAGTTAAACTACCTCAAGGATTTTCCAGTGCCCAGGGATCGTATTCATATATTTTTCTAAGCATGATAATATTTATATTTTAAAGATGCAGGGGTATTTTTGCAATAGATAATACACATTTTTTGCAAATTTATTTTTGAATCATACGTGGTGTAAATTTGGTGTGTCATAATAAAGTGCCCAATTGAAAATATATTATGTGTATGTAATTTTTACATCCAAACGCCCCTCGTATTCAATTTTTTTGACGTTTCCAAGTGTTTGTTGATCTTCTTACAGGATTTCAGTTGTCGGTCAGAAAGATTCAGTGCGAGTTATCTAAATAACCATGGATAATACGGTGGCAAGCAAAACTATTCACTTGCAGAACCAAAAATGTGTTATTCGTGACATCGAGAAAGGTGACTCGCATCACAAGATTGTTGAAAAGTATGGATACATCAAAGCAGAGGTTACCAAACTTTTCGCAAAGTACAAAACCCATGGTTCAGTAGCTGATCGCCCAGGAAGGGGAAGGAAACGTAGAACAGATTCCCGAACAGATGCGAGAATCATTCGAAAAATTAAGACAAATCCGTAGGTTACCCTCAGTGAGATCAAGGAAGTGATTCAACAACCGATCTCGGACAGTACTCTACTCAGAAGGATCGCTGAACACGGTATGAAGAGCAGGTTTTGTAAGAAGTTGCCTTTTATTAGCAAAGTCAACAAAGCGAAACGACTCAAATTTGCTCGGGAACATGCTGATAAACCTTTAGAATATTGGAAGACTGTTTTGTGGACTGATGAGTCCAAATTCGAGTTGTTCAACAGCAAAAACCGAGCTCGTGTATTGTGTAGACCTGGAGAGGCACCAGGGCACAGTTAAGCATGGTGGAGGGAACGTGATGGTGTGGTGGCAGATTCCTACATCGACATATTGCGTGAGAATTTCGAGGTTTCGTTGGTTGAAACTGGGCTGGAAAACAAATTTGTGTTCCAGCAAGATAATGACCCAAAACATACCACAAAGAAGTCAAAGGCAATCTTCCGTTCCTGCCGTATTAAACCTATGGAATGGATCCCACAGAGTCTAGATCTGAACGCAATAGAGAATCTGTGGGCCATCTTGGATTCACGAGCTGATAAGACAGGAGTTACCAACAAACATAACTATTTTCAAGCTCTTGAGAACGCCTGGGAAGATCTTGACCCACAACACCTGAAGAATCTGGGGGAGAGTATGCCGAAACGTTTGCAAAAACTGTTGAAAGCCAGGGTAGGACACATCAACTATTGATCACTCAACAGACTGGATCTACAACTTATTTTTTTTTTAAAATAAGAAGTGGGCACTTTATTTTGACATGCATAATTTGTACTATAGTTTGATCTTTCTTGAAGAAAAAATGAATTTGCAGGACAAGTGTTTTTTGTGCACCAGAAAAGAAAAGAACATTATAAATATGCCATTAAAACAACAAAACTTAGAATCTTTCACTTGTTTTACAGTTTGCTGCACAAAAAGGAGAAATTGGGGTAGGTGGGCACTTTTTTCCGGCGGTGACTGTACCTCGAGCCCTTGAAATGTAGGGAACATCCGTGAAACTTTAAACAACGAAATTGTCACCACATGGTTGCCAAATTTTCAATGATCACCTCTACACCTCTAAAAACAAGATAAAATAGCCTTAAACATTGCATTTTTGCAATTATATTTGCGCAAACTTCGTCCATCTTGTTTCACAAAACATTTTGTGAATCGTATCTAGATAAACGCGTGTTAGTAACTGCTTATGTCAAGCCAAACATCGTACAGATAGTAATTTCAAAACATAAACTTTGAAGTCAACATCAACAAGAAATCAATCCATTTGTTCCTTATCAAATTTGATATCAAATTTTGCATTTATCTTCCAGTTTCAATGTTTGCTAACAACAGGGTAACAAAAGTTCAGCAAATGGTAAAACGCTGAGAGCCAACCATTTCATAAGGTTTCTTGAGGTTGGACACAACGAGTCCTAGTTTAATTGTCTCGGTCTTGGCCGAGAATTGTTTTGTCAGATCATTAATAATCTGATATACATTCCACTGGTGGAGCTAGACAATTAGTCTGGGGGGCCTGGAGGGGGCCTGCCCAGAGGATTTTTTCGTTGAGCAGGGGAATATTGGAAAAGACCGATAAAAGTCAGTAGTAATTATTGGGGACAGGTTATCTCTATTGAAGAATCAAAACAGGTTTAATCGAATAATTAGATCTATTCTGCGCCTTGATGAGTCGAGATGCAATAAGATAATCGAATGTGGTGAAAATATACCTCGTATTATTCCGTGTGGATAAAATGTAAAATGTAGTCGCCTTATTCGATTCTCTTGAGGCATCTTTCTCGTCCGAGGCGGAGAATAGTACCTGAATCTATATAGACTCAAGTTTAAACTTGAAAATCTTAAAAATACAAAGATCAACATTGAGTCAATGAACATTTTAAATTTATATCAATATTTGGAATGCTTTGGATTACACAGATAAAAAGAAACATTGAATTTTCTGCGTTATCTAATGCACATAAAGTGAATGCTAGATTTGGCAGAAAATAATGGGATATAAGCCAGATAACTCCTAAATCAAGCCTGTTGTATGAAAGATTGCAAACATTGTTGTATGGCTCAGCAAAGACTACAACCAATTGCGTTGTTTTCGGCTTCTTTGTCTTGAAATTAAACGACGGAAAATTTTATCCGTTTCTTAAAATTAATTATTATTTTCTGTGTACGCTTCAAAATTGTGTCGGTGGATACGCATTCCTTCACAACTCTGAAAATTTATTAGTTATATTGAGCTAAATTTCTTAAGAGCGTTCAAAACATTTGAAGAAGAATTCCGACGACTATTTCATCAAAAACCTACTAAGAACTTCACGGCAGCTCGAAAGAAACATCCATGGGTTTGAGGTTAAACTTAAGAATTGGATTAACATTGATAGTATTCCAGAGTATCGAAATTCCATGGAAATTTTTTGATTTTTTTTTTTTTGAAGGTATAGCAAAAGAATGTTGACAACTATAGTAAAGGCGAAGTTAACAAATGGATCTACCGTTTTGAACTGTGTTGAATTTTTTTAGTTTTCAAGGGCAGTCTTCAAAATGGCATCAGATTCGTCATGTTAGATGGTTTGGCAAAAATTTGGTTTTTAAATAGTTTAAAATTGAAAAGTTCTACAAGACTGAATTCTTTGGCAAAATTATACTTTAGAAGAAATTTTTGAACTTGGTAAAAGCAAATAAAGGTTTTCAAAATTTTCTAAGATGATGGATCAGATGTAATATTGAAAACAGTGTTTCAAAACTAACTCAGCACAGTTTAAAATTCAAGTTACTTCTGAGCTACTGTCAAAATTTCAGCTCAATCCATCCTTTGAGTGCTGACATAGAAAATGTCAGAAATGACAATTTTGTATGAAAATCTGTGGATGCATTTGATATTTCCGCCACCAATAACGCCAAAATAGAACCTTTTGTTTGAAAATCAAATCATTTGTAGAAATCTTAAGAATAAATGTCAGGCAACTGTTATAGTAAATGTGAAAAGAATATTGATATAATTTCCAAGGGAACATGAGATGCGTATTTAAAAAAAATCGGAACTCTGTCTCTGCTAAGTGAATGCAGATGGGATCACACTGTTTCTAAAGGCAGTATATTTCGGATATTTACTTTCGAACTTTATTCATATGGTTTGATTCTTAGAAAGTTAAAAATATTGTTTTCGTCGAGTCCTACATTGCAACATCACTATGATCGATTAATTAAAATATTTATGCAGTCTATGTCGACAACTAGTGGTACTGAAGTCAACCCCAACAAATATTTTGATTTAATAAATTTACCTTACTAATTTAGAGTTTGACCTGGAAACTCTTGTACCCCGTGCGATATCCAGGTTCATAGGCGTAGCCAGGGTAAGAGCAGGTGGCGGCATTTGCTTTTCTGACTGAACAATCAAATTTAGCCTTTTTGAAATGAATTCGGAAACGCACTCATCTCCCGATAAAAATAGTCATTCCGGGAAATGGCGTCTAGAAATGGCCTTTGGGAAATGGCCTCTATGAAATTACCTCTGGGAAATTACCACGAGGAAACTATCACTGGAAAATAGCCTCTGGAAAATAAGGGAAAGCAATAATTTCCCGAAAACAAAATAAGGACAAAGATCTACTCTGAAAAATTGGTCAATCCGGGAATTGACCTCTGGGAAAAGAATTCCTGGAAATGGCACCTGGGAAATAGTTCCCGGGAAATTACCTCTGGGAAAAGGCCCCTGGAAAATGATTTCAGGAGAGCATACATTTTCCATAAATATAAGGACAGAGATCCATTTTTAGAAATTCGTCGTTCCGGAAAGTGGCATCTGAGAAATGCCCTTTGAGAAATGGCCAATGGCCTTTGGTAAATTAATTCAAAATTAATGCAAAACTAAATACCGATATGCAATAGTTTGGAACTCGGATAATGTCTATAGACCGAGAATAGATGCCCAACACTATTTTAAAATCCAAGATGGTGGCTTCCGTTTGCCATACCGTGGAAGAAAATTATCCTCCCGAACGCGAATCAAATAGGAAACGAACGGTCTTCAATAGAAAATTCAACAGGCTGAGAATAGATTTCCAACAGACGCGGACCACGCATCACACAAAGTAACAGGTCACGCTTACAATAACCATCACTGACACATTCACGGAAGAACAACTGGCTCACCTCAACAAGGGATAAGACTACGTGGTTATAATAAACCCCGAGACAGCAATTACTCTCTCACCCACACACTTCCGATATCTTAACAAAACACATCCAAAGGCAACACGGGCTACAAAATGGTGAGTCTATAACTGGTTATGAGCTTGCGTCCCCGAAACATAGTTCTGATCTTCACAAGTTCCTACCTCATGCATCGCGTCAACTATACATTATGTGGCAGCCGTACCAAAGCGATATAGGCAGCGTGACCCCGGTAAGGTAGCATGCTGAAATCTTACCTTACCACGAAACATGGAAGTAGAGCCCAAGTAGACAAATTGTCTAAGGTATCCTGTAAAAGTCCTTGCAGATAGACCTCATTGGGTCCCGTGACAGACTCTTCGCCGTCATCAGCAAGTTGATGCCAACGTACAGTTGTCACTTAGAAAACCGTCAATGGCTTCGACATAATCATTATACAAAACAGGGCTTAACAGGATCCCTAGGGGACACTCATGTAGCTAAATTGCGAAGCTGTAGAGTTTCCATGAGAGAAGCTCATATGTTTCTCTGACAGCAAATTGTACAAATAATAATTATTTTATTTGAGAAAAGTCACAAGCGTGGAGCTTATCTAAAATAACTTCAACAGATACTGAATCAAAAGCCATCTTTATATCCAAGAACACAGAAGCCATTTGTTTTTTTTTTAGCAAAAGCTAACTGAATCTCTGTGGAAAGCAACGCGAGATAGTCGTTCGATCCCTTACTACTTCGGAAACCATATTGAGTATCTGAAAGCAGGTTATTCGTCTCAACTCATTTGTCCAGACGGAAGAGGATCATTTTGTCCAACAACTTTCGAATACAGGATATCATCGCGATGGGTCGATAGGACTTGTGATCGAACGCGTGCTAACCAGGGTTTTTGAATGGCAATAACTCACCCGTCTCCATTCATCCGGTAGAATGTTTAGTTTCAGAAACTGATTAAACAAGTTCAACATGCGCCTCTTTTTGACGTCTGGGAGCAAGTTGAACTTGATCTTATCAGCCCTGGAAGCCGTATTGCCACACGAAAGGAATGTGAGAGAGTTTTACCATTGAAAAGGGTTGGCTGTTCTCATGTATCGAATTTCCTGTTTCGCGATGAATCATCCGTGCCAGCACAGAACCTGGACAAACTTTCCACGCGAACTTGAGTATCTATTGGTCCGCCTTTCGTAGTTCGGTTACGCAATCTGCGCACCGTGCTCCAAAGAGTACTCATCGACGTCTAGAACCATAGCTCGTCTACGAATCTTCGTCAGTATCCGCGTTTCTTGACCTTGATGGGGCTCTTAAGTTCGCGTTCGAGAGCTGTGTATACTTCGAAGTGCTTAGGTGTTCCTACGGAAGTGTCTACGGAAAATTTCAAACGCCTCGAACTTTTTACGGAAACCTCGGTCCATTGCTGGTCCCACCATGGAGAAGGAGGTTTCCTGAGAAATCATGATCAGGTTGGAGAGGAAGTTATATTCCACCAGCGGTGGAAGCCCTTCTACCGTTGTTACGGCTTCATCTACTGCTGTCCTAAACTTGGTCCAATCAATATTACGAGTTAGGTCATACACGACGTTAATGTATTCCGACGGAGACAACCGAAATTTTAATAGTTAAATGATCACTACCGTGAGGATCCTCGATCACATTCCACGTGCAGTCCAACGATAATGAAGTCGAGTAAAGTGTGAATTCTAATCTACTGCCAAGTGAGGATGGACCAGCAAAACATGTTACTTCTCCATTGTTAAGAACAGTCATATTGAATTTGTCTCAGAGGTCAAATATCAGGAAAGATTAGTTGTCATCGTACAGCTCTCCCAGCCTGTACCATGACAGTTAAAATCTCCCATGATCAACCGCAGAGCAGGAAGAACTGAACAAGTATCTGACAGTTGTTTTTGGTTAATTGAGGCTCTGGGAGGAATATACCTGGAATAGGAGGAAGATGCACTCTATAGAAAGAGTAGCACCCAAAAGTACTTCTCCTCCTACGAATCTTCCCTGTCAAAACGAATAATATTGAAATCAAGAAACGGAAGATAAATTTCTGAAGAGATCTATGGTTTGCACAGAGTAAATGCATCACAACCGGTATTGTGTGATAAACATTTGAAAGATTCCTATTTAGGAATAAGACTTCCACAATTCCACTGCAGAACAGTGATTGAATCCCCGACCTCATTTGGAAAATTATCCATCGAAGGGAATGATTGTTGCAAGGAGGGGCCAGTTGATGGTCAATTGCTTCAAAAAAGTTTTCACTGTGGGAAACATTGCCAGAAAAATGCTTTTAAGAGGGTCAGAAAATATCGAGGTACTTGATGCTACCTTAGATAATGTCATCAAATGAGATCAACCCAGTCGAAGAAGGGGCTCCTAGATAGAAAGTCCTGGGTGTAGCTAGTGCTACGAAAACCATTCTAATTATGTTCGTTCAATCTTGGCGCTATCTATCCTTTATAATTATTTTCAGTGTGTGTTTTTACAAACACACCATGTTTTAATTAAACTACCGCAAAATCAACCAGTAAACATTTGCAGATTTACCTCAGTGCAAGGTGGTTGCGACTGTTTGTTTACATCCGGTTCATATTTTGAAAATCCGATTAGCATCGCAGACAGTGATAAAAGTTTGAGTGTGAAAATGGATAAGAACCAGTTGATTAAGCTGTTCAGCAGCCTGACGAAAGCTTTCCCATACAAATAAAAAAAAAACAAGCACTGGAGGAAGCTATTTAGCTTTGAAATGAGTTGAAAATGCAGGATCCCTTTGGATTCACTTCTTCCGTTTCTGCTAAGATTTCCGAGCTTCTCAATCAGGGCGTCAATCCCCGTCGAAACGTCCGGCTGAATGGGCAGCCTCCGAACAACAGAAATTGAAAGATAACCTATTGCTAATTTGTGAAAAGATTGTACAATATGTAAAAATTACATTGGACAATTTATATATACATAAACGTCACTATTTTCAAGTAAAACTACGAGACCGTCAGGACAACGGTTTGTTTATGGAAGAAGGAGCGGCCGAGTTGAAGAAACTTCTTAAGGAGTGGAAAGAAAAAGAAGATGAGCTAAAGAAAAAAGTGAAAGGACAAGAGAGGCAGAAAAATGTTCGTGCTGAGCAAAAGAAGTCCATTTAAAATTTGATGCAGGCCGTACCGCAAGTGAAGGTCTATTTGAAAGTGCATTCAACTGTTGGTAGACGGCGCATCGAAGACACGCAGCCCGAATTGTTGAAAACAATCGTTGACATTTCGTTGCATGGATCTGCTGCTGAAGGAAAGCGCCAAGGATCTGCTGCTGAAGGAAAACGACACGTTTCAACAGTTGCTGTAAAGCTTCTTTGAGCAACCAACGATCAGCATTCCAAGCATCCAGACATCCAGAGGAGTTTGCTGAGATTATGTTTTACGAAGGAATCATAAAACCAATCCATATCCATGATCGTAGACGGAGGGCCAAATGAAAATCGCAGGTATCGAAAGGTTATTGATGTGGCCATTCACAATTTTTGTAAGCTTCAGCTGGATGCCCTATTCATTGCAGACGCTAGCTGAAGTTTGGAATCAGCTAACCTTCGATGGATTTCCCGTAATCGCAGAATATGTTGACCCGAAATCGTCGAAACTAGATTCTGACTCGCTGTCCAATTGGGATGCAGAATGGTTTTCTACACATGTTCGCTCTAGACAATACTTATATTTTCTGCAGATGGTGAAATGCTGAAATCACTAAGGCTGTAGTGAATTTAGAAGTGGCTATTTTGATGTTTTACCAACCCAGTTCTTGCCAGCACCAGATAGAATCAAGCAAACTGAGAATGGATTGAAAACTCCAAGCCCAAGCGTGATTGATGGCGGCTTACTCATCCTTATTCATTCGTAATTCCATGTACATTACAAATGTGCTACCTAACCCCCCAACGTATTAGGAACTACCGTTCGATTTGTACTGCCCTTCCTTACAAAAGGCATTACAGAGCAGAATTTACAAAACTTGTTGGATGTACTTGGCATCGCAGGTTATGCTAAGCGAGCATAATCGAATCCACAATGGAAAGCCAGCTGTAAAAGATATCGAGGCAATCGTAAAAAAAAACCATCGCAAAGCGAGAACGAAGAAAGGTTCCGATATCGATGACCCGGAAACGTTTGAAATCGATTATTTGCTTCCAGTAATAACCACCCAGGTAACCAGTAAGCATGAGCATATGCAGTAAATCAACCTAAATCTGCATTTCAGATGCTACAAGCATTATATTAGCATTATATCAGCATCTTGAATGCCATCTGCTATAAAGCTGCATTTCAAATGCTATTTGAATGCTTGTAGCCTGAAATAAGCATTTCGAATGCAATACAGCATTAACAAGGTATTATCATAGCATTGCAGAAAAACAGCCGTATATTGGGCCAAAAGTGGCATTTATGTTGCGTTTAAGGCGACTTAAATGCTTGATAGGCTGCCGTAAAGACGCTTTGGAACTGCTTATTGGTTACCTGGGCATGGATGAAAATATTCAGCCAATCTGGCGAGATATGTAAAAGCGAATGTCCAAGGATACGCTATCTTTTGTTTTTGTTGTTTTGTCAAAAGTTTGTTGAATAACCATGAAATGGGCAAATCGAACCTTTTAACCCCTTAGCTTTGGAACACCAGGGAGTGGGGAGGGCTCCCAGCGTAGCGTTTTTAACAGAAGGAGGTGTTTTCTGTGTTGCGTTGTGTTACAAAGGAGGGGGAGGGGTAAAAAATCACAATTTTAGCGTTACGTAATTTAAGGACGCCACCTAAGGGGCGAAGCATTTAGCTTGGGACCGAACTAGGAACCAGTGGGCTGGTACATCTTGAGCCAAAAAATGTAATCATTTTCTTCATGACTATCTAGCAGCTGTTTGTACTGTATATCTCCCCGTTTACTGCAATCCCCGAAGGAAAGAAGCGCTGCTTGGATATTCCCTTCTCACTGATCGTCAATTGCAGAAGGACGTTCTTCGAGAACATGATTTGGAAGCAATGACGTCACTGCTTAGTTCCTTGGTGGAAGACGTAAAGTACCCGGACCCCTGTCAGTCATTGCCGTCCATCGTTGAGTAGGTGTCGTCATGCATTATGACCATGACGTCGCGCTTCGCCGGTAAGATGTGTTTTACTGGCACCGTCAGCCGTTTCTAGGTGATGGCCTGCTACTCAGACACGACCGGCCTTAACTGAAGCTTCCGCTTCTTCACCATTTGGCCGGTTCCACCAAGCTCTCGGCCCATGGCGCAGTACGGTAAGGCCACCCTGCCCTCGGTCTTCCAGTCAGCTTCTGCTGTGCTTTGTCGGGTGACCGCAAACAGGCTTCCGTTCGACGGACTCGCCTTTCTCCAGAAGGGAGAGGATGTTGCGAATGCCGGATCTTCCCCCCGTTATGGACCTGGCAGTGCGAACAAACCATCGAGCGGAGTTGCTGTTTCGGCCATGGCTGCTGTCAATTATTTTCTGCGCACAACAAGGTTGCTACGATTGGCGATGCATAGGTGGATTCACCTCCAGAATGCAAGGTAGTTGCATTAAATATCGCAAAAACCATTTGAAATAACAAATAAATTGA
The DNA here is from genome assembly GCA_034211315.2 of Aedes japonicus. Classification (NCBI taxonomy): domain Eukaryota; kingdom Metazoa; phylum Arthropoda; class Insecta; order Diptera; family Culicidae; genus Aedes; species Aedes japonicus. Next base: position 40,648 of record JASCZW010001630.1, on the reverse strand, counting down.
TAGGTAGCGTGAATTTTGACTAGAATCTATACTCTCAGAAGAAAACATTGTTTGACTGATTTTTTGTTTTTAAAGAAAATCTAACCAACTTTAGATGCGGAAACTGTATGTTTTTGTTTTCACTGAGGGAAATTTTATTGCATTATGAATTGAAAAATGAGACTGTCACGTTTTGTTATAATTACCGTATTTCTAGATCGGGGACTCCACCGCACACCGTTCGTCTTTTATATTTTATTTCGGGACATCAAGCGAGAGCTTCACGTTTCGCCAGTCTGAATATTCATACTGACATATGGTCACACGGACAGGAGAATCGTTTCATTGCAGATCTCAGCGGGTAGAATTCATATATAATATTTTTTATTACGAGACCGTTATAAAATGCTTTTATTCGATTTATGAATCCCTAATTACCTGGCAACAGATGCTCACTCGCATTAGGATAATTGCTTAGGGTTTCCGTTTGCATGCAGCTCTGGGCGCTCTGCTCCTCATGTCTCACCATTGTTTGTTTTAAAGTTGTTTGTGTGACCGTTTTGGAATTCACATGAGGAAGTGTAGTTAAAACTTGCACTTTTTAGAGAAGAATAAATACACCAAATTTCGACAATGGTTGGTTAGATTGCATGATTACCATCCGAATGAGCCAAATGAATTTTGACATGTGTGTGACAGTTTAACCCCTCTGGGAAATCCGATACCGCTAGCAAAAGTGTGATAAATGTAAAATAATTAATTATTTTTTATCGATCCTGAACCCACACCAAACAATCACAATGTTGTCAATAGACTGAACCGGGTTTCGGTTGCAACCACCGGAACCCAAAAATCCTTATCTAAATAGTGACAGACGTCAACTCAATTTCCAGTTGCCAACAGTGCAAACTAACTGCACTGCCCTTACTTTTGCTTTGCTGATTTTTTTTCCTCACAATAAATGTAACCCTCACATATGAGAGAAAAAAAAGTTCAGTCTAAAAAAATACATCAAATTCGATTTTTCATCCTTTGATTTGCGACCCTTTTTTACTCTCTCTCGCTTTTCTGTTACAACGCGAACAAACTGAAATTAAAGTGTCAAACATAATTCCCAATCAAACGGACCGGCTTGCAGCTCCGTCGCGCCGCCACAGTGCGTGTCTATCCCGGTGGTGAAAGAGATAATAGCATAAACGCCATTTGGGAAAGTACAACAGTGAGAGGAGAAAAAAAAAGAAAGAACTGAATTTGGAAGTCAGGGCAAATAACGGCTAGGGGAAATCTGTTTCTGTTTTTTTTAGTCACGATACAAAAAAATAGGTACATGCGTCGTCTCTTCCGCCGAGGCCGAGGGGTGAGCGCCTAATCAAGGAATCAAGAAATGAGTATCTTTCACCCCTTCGGCAAGGAATTGTGAATAGAATAAAACGGGAAAAAACGAAGAAGCAGAAGAAGCAGCGTGAAGAGGGTTGAGAAATGCCAAGTTATTATTTCAGTCCATTATTGGAATCACCACCACACATCGCGAGGCTTTATGGTGAAATATGTAAGTGAGGATGTCGCGATGTGCGGAAGGGGTGTTTGTTTGACAGTGGCAATGATGAGAATAACAGTATTACTAACAAGGCGCTTTCACGAAGAATAAAGTTGGAAAATTTACTGCTAAATGAAAACAATGGGGGTTGTTATTCGGAACATTTGTAAGGTGTTCTTGTGTGTGTGTTGTGCATGTTATTTGTCCAATGTTATTCATTCGATCTTTTGAATCATAAGTCAGTTTCGTAATCTATGGGGAGAGTTTGAAAATTAAAGTTGGTTTCGATGTCGCTCGCCAGTTTTACTCTATTGATGAACTTTCTAGAAGAACATTTGGGGTAAGAACATTAATTTAAGGAAGCCTGAGATTTGGATGAATATACATTCTCTGATTGTTGACGTAGAACTACGTAGCAATGTATAATGAATGTTATTATTTTAAATAACTGTATAACAATAGAGGCTTCATTGGTCGATTGGATCAAGCAAAGCCTTGCCAAAAATTAGTGAGGTTGTGTATTATATATGACCGGTTTATATAGACTGAGATAAACCGTTTGATGCATTGTCTGGTTCTATCGGGACGTTGGATCGGCATAGATAAGTAAGTATGTAAGAAAATTCTATGATTTGCTCTTTAGAAATATGTTGGCGGTCCTAGAATGGGTTTAAATGTTGGTATGATGAGAGGGCAACGGCTGTGCTGGCAGTGGTGATTGTGTTGATATGATCGACTAGCTGGAGACCCCTATCCTTATCACGTTATAGATAGTTTAAAGTATGATTGGGAATTTATAGCCAATTATCAATAAAATTTTGAACATTCACTAGACATTTGTAAAAATCTCCAACCCATTGAAGTAAAAATCTCTAAAATCTATCAAGAAATATTTATGTTGCAGTTATTTTCAAATTTTCATCTGAATTCTTCCCTTGCCGCAAGGATTAGTCTGAGCGAAATAGTATGGGTGGGGTCCTAAAAGATTGTTAGAACAACTGTATGTTAGAAAATTTTATTGTACACTCTTCAGAAAGGTTCCAACAATCTTCTCTAGCACCTCAACCAGTAGTTGGCTACGCATTACATCTGGCTGCTTTCAGTTTCGCCCGATAACCACGAGCTCGCTCGGCATCGGCACAATCCCAAGTAACACCAAACACATCTTTTTGGTCAGTTATATTGAAATTTTGTTGTACAGGAGTATTAAGAATGAAATGAAAAACTTTTTTTATCATATACAAACTGAAAGGATGTTGTCGCAATACATTTGCCTTTCATAAGTCACTCATGTTTTTTTCTAGAACATATGACTTAATTTTCGACTCATATATGACCAAAACAGCACAATGAACCGATATTTTCATAACAGCTTTAAGTCGCATAAGAATTTAAAAAAATGTATTGCAAAACATGTTTTTGACATGACTATGTCTTATCTAGGTAGTTTATAGCATCACAATAACCAATAGGTTATAATCAAGTTATTAAAAAGTGAAACTAAATGCAGAAATGAATGAACACAAAAATTCAATCCAACAAGTGTTGAACTAGTAGATGAAATCACATATCGAATTTGACAGTTATGTTTGTTATGTGTATAAAGCATTTTTTTAAAATGAATTTCCCTTATTTCTTAGAAATTTTTCATATCGGTTAAAAAGCAGACCTAGCCCATTTGCATGACATTTTCTTAAGAAACGGTTACGAGAAAAAAAACAAACACATTTTCGGATCAATAGCATGCAATAAGAATCACCATCAGCAGTTGATTCATAGTGACAGTACACAAGACACATCATTTTTTCTAAAATTTCTGGAGCCAAATAACATTTTTCTAAGAAGATGCTCTAATTATATGATGTTATAATAATTAACTCAAATTATTTCCAAAAGATCATCATTATGTTATTAGATTGCTCGCAAGATGTATTTTGGACTCAATTTCAACTTCACTAAATTGAATATTAATATTAGTGTATGAATTTGATATCATGTTGATAAAATAATTTGAAATTATCTCAAGAAATTCGTTCATATCACAAAATGTGTTATCAAAAAGAACCCGATGATAATGAAACGAGTTAATATTGTGATATCCAACGAATATTAATTTGTCATCCCTTTAGTTATTTTAGCTGTATATTCAGCCTAAATGATAACATATTTAGTTATCAAACTGATAATCTGATGTTAGAACTTGTTATCATTTTGGAATAAACATTTGCTCGGGTAGTCTGGACATTTCTTTATGATTTTTAAAACCTTTTAATCGACAGTGAAGACCATTTGATGATTCCAAGAGAGATGCTACAAAATTGCAAGATATAAAAGAATTTACTGTTGCATTTTTGTATCTTTTGTATGAAAGAGTAAAACGAAAATCATCTTCAGAATTCTGAAATTAATTAAATAATCGATTTGAACAAGTCGCTCCTCATAAACAAGCATAATTTTCACATTAACAACAATCTCAACAATCTGTGTTTACTTTTGTTCGTTTGACATTTCTCAAACTAGCATATTATGTTCACGTGTTTCTGCAATTGTTTTTACTTTGGAATCACTTGATTTTAACCTATTTGTTATGATGATGCTAGATACAACCAAGATAAGACATCATTATGTTGAAAGCATGTTTTTCAGAATCTTGAGAATGTATTTCATTAATTTATTTCACTTATGGGCGTCCATTGTCCAGTTTGTTTATTTTTCACATAATGTTTTTCTCTTATTCGGAATCAAATGGTTTTAAGAGCGTTTTATGGTAGCATTTTCAAGATACACTCATCTTGAAGAAGAATGTCATAAAACTTATTCAAAACTTTTCTCAGATTTTATGAAATTTGCAAAACGATGTCTTGAGAGGGGAATCGAGTATCTTTTAAAATTACTAATAAGGTGAAAACACTTAGAAATGATGTAGTTTCATGGAGGTTTCTTCAAGTGTTTTTTATTCACTATTAAGAACTGTCACTCAATTAAAACCACCTTAACTTGGAAAATGCCCTAATAAAACCAGATGCTCTCCATAATGCTTTGATAAAACTATAATACAACATGAATAAAACCAATTTGTATTTGAATTGTTACTTGGGATTTATCCTAAACCTGTATCTACAAATTTCTTGTGTGACCTTAAAGATGTTTCAAATAGATCGATTTATTGCGCTGTTTTTGGTCATACCACAAATAAATTGTAAGCATGTACTACAAAAGTACATGGGATAACGCCCTACAAATTCATTGTTGAATGATACATAACAAGTTGTTTTACTTGGGATGTCGTTTCAGAAGATTTTCCGTATGTTCGACCTTAACGCGCATCCGAAATTTGTGCATACGTTTGGCATCAAAACGATTAAGCATTGCACTTATTCTCACTGTCACTGTTTCTCAAAACTTATCTCCTTTCGAGAATTAAAACTCTACCCAAGGAATTGTTAACACAACTGAATAACTATTCATAACAGTACTAATTGGAATGTGCAGAGACGTGCCCTACGTTCAATTTCAACTACTTCAGTTTCATTTTCATAACCTGCCGTTTTTTATTTTCATTCTTTATCTTATATACTAATTTACTTTTTAAAGTGTATCAGTCTGCTGGGCTCTTTGGCTTTGTTTAAATGTGTGTGAAGTTATTAGTATGTTCTGTGTTTTAAATTAATTTTCAGGTCAGTTAAAATTTGATAACCTACACTACAACTACTACTACAGTTTTAAAAGCCTAAGGGTGGGGAACCAGATTTCGGACGATCTGGTCCTGACACATCCTCGGGACAAAATTGTCCGGAGTCGTGTCGTGACCGCTTACGGCAAACATGCCTGATCTCGCGCCGTCGAAGCTAGGACATGCGAAGAACACATATTCCGCAGTTTCCTCAACTCCCGCGCACTCGCTGCATGCGGAGGACTGTGCATGCCCATATTTACGCAGGTGTTGTCTGAAACAGCCGTGGCCAGACAATATCTGCATTAAGTGGAAGTTCACCTCTCCGTGTCACCTACCGACCCACCCGGTTAATTCCGGGATTAGTCGGTGGGTCCACCTACCTTTGTTGGAGTTATTCCATTCCCTTTGCCACTTAACCATGGATACGGCTCTAGTGGCCTTCCTTGTTCCACGTAGTATGAAGCACTCTACGTCCTCTTTTATGACCATGCCTATTGGCATCATCCCCGCTAGGACGCAGGCCGCGTCCCGTGATACCGCTCGGTAAGCACTAACCACTCTTAGGCACATGAGCCTGTGCGTACTCTCTAGCTTACTTACGTAGCTCTTGGTACTCAAGGCGGTGATCCAAGCCGGCCCTCCGTACCTAAGTATGGACAGGGCGACGCTGGCCAGGAGTTTACGCTTGCTCCCTTGCACCGCCGAGCTATTCGACATCACGCCAGGGATGCCAGATATACAGACATGTCTGTATTTATACAGACATTTGAGCATGCATACAGACATCATACAGATTACAGACTTTATACAGAAATTTAGAAAATGTTACAGACATATACAGACATTCATTTCGGCGAACTTCCAGATTTAAGAAAAAACATGGCGAAAGGAAAGCCTCACGTTTAAGTAAGCAAATGAATGACAGTCTGAAGTTGGACCAGTTTGTTGGCGTAAAAATAACCAATTCACTGATTCGACCCTTTTCAAAGACGTAGCACTGAAACGAACTTAAAATACGGCCATCGTAATGAATGTCCTTGGTGAATTATATCATCAAGAATTGGTGGCGAGTTGGTGGTAAAAATTGGTGGCGGTCCAAACCATTTCATTTTATAATCTATGAGTCAACTGATACCTTTGCCATGAAAACATTGGTCTTAGTGTTAAGACTTTCTATTGTAATGGCAATGAACTGTCAATTGGGGATTCTTTTATCACGTACTCGAGCTTGCTGAAGCGGATGCTACTACGACACACAGTGCCATTGTTACTAAGTTTAGTGAAGATTTGGTTTCGTACAAAAAGAAGCTAAAAGGATTCGGTGTAGACGGAGCGAGTGTTAGCATTCTGGCACGGTGGAAAACATTCTGTTACTGTACTTTTTAAAAACTACTGTCCGAATTTATTTGTACTAAAATGCATTTGCCATTCATTTGTGGTCATCATATTTATGTAATAATATTTCGTCTGGTGTGAAATGTATGTGTCGGGAAATACGTAGCTTCCTCAGCAATAGTCCTTCAAAAGCAACAAAGTTCAACGAACCTAATAGAGCTGAAACCTGTAAACATGTTACATCCGTCTGCGACCCGATGGCTTTTTCTAGAATAAGTTGTTAAGCGTGTTCTTGAAGCAAAAATCTTAAAAGAATATTACAGTTTTCGTGATACATTAGTGGACACCAAGCAGGACGGAAAAATAGAAAAAGGTTGCGAGCGTCTCAGCGATCCATCAAACCATCTGTACTAGGCTGCAATCAACCACATCTTACCAAAAGTCAACCAATTAAATTAGAGGACTGAAGAAAGCGTTAGTTCTTGAAGCCTGCACTTTTGATGTGGCGCTAGTGACATTTTTAATATTTTAAGGTACAATACAAGGTACAAAATTTCTTCTACGTAACTGATACTAGTATCAGTAATTTAGATAAAACATTGTTGGCGCGATTACCCTACGTTGTGATTTTTTCTTCTTCAACCAGGGCACCAAGGGTTCAGCTTTGGGTAGCATCTGGAAATAAGCAGAAAAGCACAATGGTGTTCTCAGAAAATGGTTCTCACAAACAGAATAAAACTTTTTAGACAATTTAATTTACTTCCGTGCAGATCGAACAACTGGTAACGACTGAGAGCATCTCCAGGAGTGTTGTAGTTCTAGATTCATTTCATATGTCAGTTATAAATTTTTCTCTTGGGGAAATATATAACAAACCTACCCTCTCTTCAGCAGCAGTTCCAAATATTGTTCTAAACCTAAAGACTTGAATGTGTGTGTATAATTGACAATAAATATATTTTGATTTGTCACGAAATAGGAAAAGACATTCAAAATGACTGACGAATGGTACGAATTTATCACCAGTGAATTTGATTTGAATGTCACTTGGTTTTAAACATAGAATATGTTTGAAATAAAGCAAGTTTATGTTTGCAGCCAGAATAAACCAAGTTTATGTTTAAGTTTACCTGAATATGTTTAGTTATCACGGAATTTTTTGCGTGTAAAATCTGTAAATCCACTTTACTGAAAAAATAAATAAAATCAAACGTTTTGTTTCGGTAAATTGGCGTCTTGCAGTTAAACTATTGCAGCAAATGCGAACTCTGTGTGTGGAAAAACAAACTTGTGTTCTCAAATTGGCTAGAATTCTCGTAGCAGTTTTAACAGTTTACAAACACTAACATGAATTTACGGAGTTTAAAATCATTTCAAGAAAAAATGACATTCACAGATAGGAAATAAAATTTGCTTTAATACAATACATTGTTTTTGGGATTTTGTAAAAAGTGTCCCTAAAAATGTTACTTAAAAATATCGCCAGTATATGTGATGTGTGATGTTTTTGTTTTGTTTCAGCTGATAAGTGGGAGAAAGCCCGAGCCAGCATCCTCGTAGTGGACAATATACTCACATATACTGGCGATATTTTTAAGTAACATTTTTAGGGACACTTTTACAAAATCCCAAAACAATGTATTGTACTAAAAGCAAATTTTATTTCCAATCTGTGAATGTCATTTTTTTCTTGAAATGATTGAAATGATGCCAGAACCAACAAACTCCGTAAATTCATGTTAGTGTTTGTAAACTGTTAAAACTGCTACGAGAATTCTAGCCAATCTGAGAACACAAGTTTGTTTTTCCACACACAGAGTTCTGCATTTGCTGCAATAGTTTAACTGCAAGACGCCAATTTACCGAAACAAAACGTTTGATTTTATTTATTTTTTCAGTAAAGTGGATTTACAGATTTTACACGCAAAAAAAATTCCGTGATAACAAACATATTCCAGGTAAACTTAAACATAAACTTGGTTTATTCTGGCCGCAAACTTAAACTTGCTTTATTTCAAACATATTCTATGTTTAAAACCAAGTGACATTCAAATCAAATTCACTGGTGATAAATTCGTACCATTCGTCAGTCATTTTGAATGTCTTTCCTACCCAAGTAGCTGTAATAGCATGCATATATAGGGCATATGTATTACGTCTAGTGCATCATTGAAGTTGGATTAAAGCTGAAAAGGGCCCCACTAAGCTCGAAGTAATGCTATATTTTTTGTAATGCCATAAGACATTGCTAAAGTAGCATTATTGCACTGGTAATGCATCACTACATTCTTAAGCTAATCTAACGCTTTATTACTTGGCAACTGTTGAATTGATGCGATCCCGCATTACCGATGTTGATTTTGGGTTGAATAAGTGCAATCATATAATGCTTGTGGTTACTTGGGTATTTCGTGACAAATCAAAATATATTTATTGTCAATTATACACACACATTCAAGTCTTTAGGTTTAGAACAATATTTGGAACTGCTGCTGAAGAGAGGGTAGGTTTGTTATATATTTCCCAAGAGAAAAATTTATAACTGACATATGAAATGAATCTAGAACTACAACACTCCTGGAGATGCTCTTATAAATCCAGTTCTATTTTGTAACGACCATACACTCCTGGAGATGCCCTGACGATGATGACGATGATTGATTGGTAGATCGGGTACGTTCGCGCTAAAGCATGCTGCAGCTGAGCAAAACGGGGTTGCCAGAAGGGCAAGAAAAGAAGTTCTAAAGCACGTTAGCACCAGTTAGCACCAGTTCGAGGATGTGGAGACATACTCTCAGTCCGTGCTGCCAGAACCAACAAACATTATAATACCTGGCTGATAAACAATGAAAAATACTGTCGTTGTGATAACCACTGCACTATGTAGAATACGGTAGATTTTTCTCTCGAATCTCGAATTAACGACAACATACGACAACTTCCGCCGCGAATATCCTGTTTGCTGCATAAAGGCTACAAGAAAACCGAGCTGTCAAGTAAGCACCACTCGTAGCACCAACCCGGTAACATCTTGACAGCTCCAGAGTAAAGTCAATGTACCCCGATAATTTTGGCTCACTGGTTCTGTCAAATCGAATGAATCCTAGAACAAATTATCAATTGAACGTATTTGCATCGACTGCTATTTTCAAAACTGTGGTGCTCATATTCGTACTTGATGAACTCTATGACGATATGTTGTATTTTTTTTTGTAATGTTAGTTTGATTTGACTACCAACGGCGGTTAAAACAAACTAAAGTTTTTAGTAATTGATTCGGGAATTAAGCAGCTAAGTTCAACTGCCATCTGTTAATTCACCATTATGTTGGTTGTATCATTAAGACAGCTACGAAAACAAACAGATTTAATGGTTTATTCGCTTATGGTTGTTTCAAACAAATTTAAGTATGATTTAAACTTAAATGCTGTTTGAAACAAACAAACAAAAACGGTTTTAACAACGGTTTGTGGTAATATCTTCGGGTAGAAACAACCAACCTGCCTGTTTATTTCGAAACAAAATCGTTGGTTTAAAACAAGTTTTAACATTTTTAGTTTCGATGTCAACAAACATCCTGTTTCTCTCTTTCTCTTTCTGTTTCACTTCCCTCATTCTCCTATTCAAGTCATGATGATTTATACTCGATACAAATTAAATCAAATTGATGGAAATAAAACTGCATCAACAATACGCCGCAATAAAAATTTGTTCTTTTACTGTTTTTAACATCCACACATAAGGAAACGAAAACATGCAATTCAAAGCTAAAAAGCGGTAGTATCGATAATGGATGGTCCTTTTGTTTATGCACGGTAGAGACATCTACAATTTGTAGATGGGTACGTGAAACTAAGCTCATCTGTCAAGATGCTCGGGGGTTGCGTAGCACCAAGTTTTTGGCTTCACAATTTTTGTTCGTGAATGACAGCCGCTTCAGTCCTGTGATTAAATCAGCTTTTCCAATCTTAAAAATACTAGCTGAAAAAAAAAGTAAATTGTCTTGGAACCAGGATATTTAAAAGAATTGACGACCCCTGGCTTTGTGGACCTGATCCCTTGCAATTGCAATCTTTTTGTCTATGCGACGTTTACAAAACCTAATCTAGCCTTTACTCGTTTGTCACCATCAATTAAAAGCGATTTTTAACAAAAAAAATTTCCATTGAAGTACCTTAAAACCGAAATTTAAACCCTTATACAGATAAATACAGATATTTCCATGAGATTGATACAGACATTTGAAAAAAATATCTGGCATCTCTGCATCACGCGGGATAATGCCGATATAGCCATTGAGGCTTTCTTGCAAGCGTAATTGACGTGACTGACAAAGGACAGCTTATCGTCGATCATGACCCCAAGATACCTCAAGAACCTCTTCGATTCTACTGTGCAGTTACCTGCACTGATCGTCGCATGTTGCTCTGATTTCCTATTATTCACCACAGTAACCTCAGTCTTATGGTGGGCTAGCTTCAATTGCCTGGAGCTCGTCAATCTCTCCACAATGCCAATGGAGTGTGAGGCCGTTAACTCGACCTCTTCGATGGAATAATGTAGACCTTCTGTTGATCAATGCGTACAGTAGCTTCAACAGAACGTTACATTTTGTGACACTTTTGCCTACCTGGTCCCTGAAAATCACATGGCTGTCTAGAGGAACGCCAAGGTAGATAACTGAGTTGGTCCATTCCACCGTTGAGTTGATCAGGCTTATTTTACAGTCCTCAGGCGGAACAAGTTTGGGGAGAGTTGGACTGTGGAAAGAGGATGACCTGGGTCTTCGCTGCGTTGATACAGATCTTCCATTCAGTGAAATATTCTGGCAGAACATTCAGGCTTCGTTGCAGTTTCACGGTAAGCGCTTTTGTTACCCTATCAATGTGGATGACTGCGGTATCATCGACAAACAACGACAGAATTCCATATTAAGGGAGCGGGGGTATGTCCGAGATGAATAGGTTGAACAGAATTGGACCTTCCTACTTCCTTGTGGAACGCCGGCGGAGATCTCTTGCACATCGGAAACTGCACCATGCAGCGAAAAATGCGATTTTCTTCTCGACATTTTTGTTTATTATTGGGAAGATTTTATTGTTTTAGTTTGTACTCCAGGCCATCATGTCACACGTAATCGAAGGCCGTCTCGATGTCGAGAAGTGCCATGGCAGATAAGTTTTCTACAGGCTTTTTCCGTCTAAGGATGTAATGACATTATCAAGTTCGTGAATTGTTGAATGACCACGTCGGAAGCCACCGATTAAGATATTTAGCTCATCGGCAGATGAAAGAAGCCGACGGTAGATCGCTTTCTCAAACAGCTTGGGCAATCCTGAGAGAAGGCTGACTGGTCTATAGCTCTCGAAAGAGGAAGGATCTTTCCCAGGTTTCTTGATGGGGATTACTTTGGTTGACATTCAAAACAACGCAAGGTGGTTATAGAACTGGGGACTCAATTGCTTTAGCTCCAAATTCAGGATGTTATCGAAACATGGGGCATTCATGTTCTTAGACGATTTGATATAGGTCAACAGTTCGTCAGCTGAGATCTCCAAATCTTTTGAGAAGTCATTAGGACTTAGATGGGTGATATTTACAAGCTCGCTAACGGCAGTTTCGTGTGGACTGACGATGTTTTGTCCAAGACTATGGGAACTGACGAAGTGTTGACCTATCTTAGCAGCCTTCTCTGCAGGAGTTATCATGCAATCCTTCGAGCCATTGCTGTCTAGTGCGATAAACGGTGGAATGGGCCTTGGTTAAGTTTTCTAAATTTTTATTAACTTTCAAAACGGCTTGGTACTATCTAGGAGATAGCAGATCATGTCTGAAAAATTGTGATTTCTGGGGTCTGGCCTTCACATTTTTTGTCATCCGATTGCAATGATTAGGTAGACAGACTAGTTCTATGGTATTGCCTTCGGGTGGCGTTGCTCAATTGAATGAGTTCTTTAGTCTATAAATAGGTATAGAGGTTCTCACCTGATTTATCTCTTGGACATGTTGCTCTCAATCCTGGTAAGTCGCTTGCTAGATGTTCTGCAGATGCCGTTCGATATCATAACCGACTCAAGGTGCACGCCAATCCATGTTGTCGTCAATGTGTTGTCGGAACCTCTCCCACCTGGCGCGATGGTAATTCCGTCCGTGGTGGTACCAGCTTGCATGGGACAATAGGCCACGATGATGGTGATAGGGCTGACGGCAGATTCAACCTCAGCTCCGATGGATTCAATAAACTGCAGCTGGAAGCTGGCAGTTGTTGTTGTTGCGCAGCGCGATCGTAACTCCTCCTCCATAAGAGCCGCATCGATCAATTTGCACAATCCGATAGCCAGGAATGGAGACGTTAAGTTCGGTTTAAGGTGCACCTCCGTGACGATGGTGATTTCGATGTCCTTTCTGTTCTATTGTGAATGTTGATGGTGCGTTAACAGTCCATACTTAGAAATGACTGTCATCGTCACGGATGTGACGGCTTTTAGCTGTTCCTCCTTTGAGTGGCAAAAACGTAGTAGGCGGAAGAGTTGAACGAACTCGATCATTTGCTGTGAGTCGTAGATGAGCTTCCCATCGACGGGTGTGGAGGTACTGCAATCCAGATTGAACCAGCCTGGAAAGGGAGCCTGCGTGGGGCAGCAGCTGCCTCAAATCTGGTGATGGTTTGATTGAAGTGGTGGCAGGTTTGGCACTTGGTACCGGAGCCTCGGGAAGTTCTCCTCGTTCATTGGAGGTGGCGGACGACGCTGAACAAGCCGAGGCTCGGTGAATGCCTGCTTGCGGATCGCAACAAACTCCGCACGTTTGAGGCAGGCTCGATTGCTGCTCTCGTGATTTTCGCCACAGTTGACGCACTTCAGTGGGGCAACTTCCACACCGCGGTGTCATGTGGTCACGGAGGCAAGGCAGTTGCCTCACTGCGTCACGTCGTGCTGCTTTAAGTGATACCGGGCCCACTCGATGATTATGTTGAGTAGGGCCCGTTTTTTCATCAGGTCCACCATCGTGATGGAACCCTTTTCAATGTGAATTATCCGATTAATGCATTTACTGGAAGCAAAATGGTTTAAATGTTTCTTCAACTAAATATAATAAGATAATTTGAATGAGTCCTTAAGCGGCACTTCAAAACATCATTTTACGGGATCATAAAGTCAAAAAAATAACCTTTGATAGGAGTATAAGAAACTTTAGAAGACAAGGTTTTAAGATCGTTGTAAAGAAGCTGTGTTAGTTTTCATAAACTTGACTGAAATTTGAAACCTATTGACACCTCTTCCTGCAATAATAAAACCAAATTGAATTCCAGTGGCTTTCATAAAACTTTAATAAATTTAATAAAGCTGGATGGTTTTGGCAATGTTACTTGGGTGTGCCTCAATATTCAACTGTTATACAATTAAAGATAGTGCATGTCAGTTTCAATCATCAGCTGTTCAATTAACGTTGTCTAATGATACATCCTTTTGTTCATTAGTAGTCTACGAATGTTTTATATTATAAAGATTTCGAAAATACCAAAGGAACTCATTTACGACACTCCTTTGGGGTTGTTCATAAACCACGTAGACTATCAAGGGACCAGGAGGGGGCAAAAACGTCTACGTTTGTCTACGATGGGGGAGTGGGATACCAAAAGTCTACGTAGAACTCTGTTTTTGGAGCTCTACAAAACGGATATTCATAAACTTGGACGTTATACACGAAGGTTTATAACAATTGTTAAGACCTTATCCTCGTACAACCCCGAGTATTTTCCAATTCTTTTTCACAGACAAGAATTCACGTGCCCCCATGCTTTAAAGAAGTGACATATTTGTTTCAAACGGGGTTTGTGAAACTAAGTTTTCGTGCAATTGTTAACCAATCTGAGTAGTGAAAACTGTGCTGGTTTGTAAGTTTTCAATACATAGTCTGTTAGTGTGTGCTCACTATTCAAAACATGCTACGGCTAAATATTGTTGATTACTACACACAGTTAAAAAAGTACCTGAGATTGAGTTCAATTCATCCAGATCGACATTCTTGAAACGTATTTAAATCCTCGTGTAATTCACTCGCACGTTAACAGAATTACTGACAATTCGACAAAGATTTTTCATTAGGGCCTAACTGACAAACGTAAGCAATGGCTTCTCCCGTAAATTCTCTCTCCAAAAACATCTTTCAATTATATCGAGTAGAAGGACTCTTGTGTTTTGAAGGGTTGTGGTAGATTAATGAGGCAAGTTTTTAAGCTCAACAAATTCAAGGAAGAAGCCGTTTTTGTTTACGTTTGTCAGTTAGGCTCTTATGAAAAATCTTTTTTCGTATTGGGGTTGGTTAGATGACGCGGGTAGCTTTGATAGTGGCATGTTCTTGCTGTTGGTTTTTTTCCCACCGCCAAGGTCCCACGTGGACGGAACTATGGAAGTCCAAATGAAACTCGTTATCCTGATCCGTTTTCTTATGAAACCTATTGTCCGTCGGTATCTACACCACTGTCTGGTAAGTCTATACTAATTAATTTACTATTTCAAAAATTTGGTGAAATGCTGCTATCGCTGAAAACGAACAAAAACGTGTCGAAGCGCCAAGCTCAGAACTCTACACTTTAACACTTTAACAATGATTTCAGTATTTTTCATTTACATAAATATATACACTATTATAATAACAAATATTTCATATGAATGGGAGGGACCATCAGGGTACCCGATTGAAGCACTCTGGATGGGGAGAGTGGGAATGCCAACTCCCCATTGCTAACACTTCTGCGAAAAGTGGCTCTTCTCCCCGCCCATTGGGGCATCCTCATTTTAGATGGCTTGCTCTTTTGGCCAATTGTCCAATCTTGTTGTTGGAAGGATATTTTTCATATCCCTGTGGAAACGTGCCTATCGATCCACCCAACCTGTTTTTGACCCTTCATAAAATGGCATGATACGGATAATCAGTGGTTGTTATAGCTTGATCCAGTCTAAAAGAGAGGAGAGAACATTGCTGCCGGACTTCCGTGTTCCAATGGGCGCTGGTACATATCATACATCATACATCATTTGTCATACTTATTGATTAACTATTTGCACCATTGAGTATGTAATTTTCTATTTGCATGTCCAATTTTCAATAAAGGACGCATATGCTCTGATTGTGGACTGTATTTTGCGACAAAGGTGTATGCAGATTGCCAGCGCAAAAACATCGACATTACAGATATTTCGGCTAAGAAAATAAGGCCACTAATGATTCTTAAGCAACGCCCGAAAGACATAATGTGTGAGGTGGGCGTGAACGGAGCTACGGAAATTCTATGAATGGTGATTTCGTCGAAATCAACGGACTTGTCATTCAAGAAACAATCTCACCAGAACTTTCGCACGTGGACTTTGATAACTGGTTATAGCAGCCATGGTCTGAAGATATGCATCAGTTGGATGATTGAAGAAAAAATTGTTTTGCTCTTTTGATGAACTAAAATAAATATGAATAACTAAATAACCAGTTTGGTTAAACTTTATTTCATAATGCGTTCTGCAAACATACTGTAGGACATTTTCCACAAATTAAAAACAAATGATAACGTCAACGTAGATTATAAGGGGTGTTGGAAAAGTGTACTAAAGTCTACGAGGGGGAGGGCGTTTGAAAGTGTCAATTTCGGTCTACGTGGCTTATGAATAGCCCCTTGGAACAAACACATCAGTTTTCCACCCATGTCGAATTGCATGCATGAAAATTAAAATGTAAAAATGTGAACACCACATGCGCCACAATATTTGCATATTCTCGTTCAAATCATGCCCACTTTTATCAAAATCAACAAAAGAAGAAACTCCTTGGTAATTTATGATTTTGATTAAATGACCGCCGCATTCCAACCGTCTGGGTGGGGTTCGTCCAACCGAATACCACCCCATTCAAGCATGCATAAGCTGAAATTCGCTTACGTGGAACCCCTTTTTCGGGCGCACAAGTCGACGTGATCCATGCAGGCAAAAGAAGGGTCATACGGCTAGCATATATTCGTGTTAATAAATTCTTCATTTGTCTCGCATGTCACTTTATTTCACGTACAAACACACAGGCGAACACCTACTCATAGCTGTTTTTGCACTTGATCTCAACGAAAACAAATCGACGGTCTGGCGTGGATCCGGGACATTTCGAAGTCAACTTTCCTTTGTCGGGCATACAGCGGTAAACCATTAAGGTTCCATAACGCACATCCATATGTACCGAGTCGACATAAGCTTTGGCTTTCCTTTGCAAGGCTGGATTGATAAGGGACACGCCAGGTTTTCCAGTTCGTTTCGCAACCTTATCTTCCTGCCGCCATCAAGCGGGCTTCCCCTGTTCCAATGCTAGATTAACTCAATGCTGATGAATATATTTCAATGTCAGAATTCCATCCCGGTGACTATGACAAATGTAACCTTTATTGCATGCCAGGAAGACATTTCTATTTGTAGAAGCGCCCAGTCCGACAGGCACTTTGAGTCTGACCATCATTACATCATAAATTGAAAACAATAAGGTCCAAATGAAATATGACAGCTGAGAGATATACGAGTGAGTGGTCTGAACATTTTCGGTGGAGGTGTATATAACTTAGAATGAATTTTGAAACCCGACTAGGGCTGTTCCGTCAAAGTGTTGTAGAAGTACCGGCTGGTTTGGTATCTAACACGTGTTCGCTTTTTCCCCGGTTTCCTGCTTTGGATGGATGGTGGTTGGCTGAAATTTTCTATTAGAATCCTACCAAATACTAAATACCTACTGCTCACCGGTGGTCTCCTTAGCTCTGTGATCGATCACCTAAGCTAAACAGAAGAGGAGGGATGGCATGGCTAGAGAAATAGATGTTAGCGGCAACGACAGCAAACAGCAGTTGTTTGTATCGAATTAGAGCGAAAATAAAACAAAGCGAGGAAACAGACCTGGCAGCTGTCGAAAGTAATAATAATATCGGTATCGAAATCCGTCCTTCCGGGGATGGTGGAGTGAGGTGTCATTTGGAATGCTTCAGGTGCTGCACTGCGTCCTATTGATATAGAGCAATAGATGACATTTTGACAAAGGATCGTTGGAAACATGTTCGGGGTAACAATTGCAAAACCTTCAAAATCAAACGAATTTGTGCTGTGAAGAGATGAAAGATTTTGATCCTTTGCCGACTTAAGTAAATTGTAATGCTAACTTACTTCATATAAAATGCGATAATTAGTTTTTATTTTTTGCAACGCCCAAAGTTTGTGTGACGATGTTTGGCATGGATTTTTTTTAACAACTATAATAAAAAGAAATTCCTTTACGATTTTTTCACCTAATACTCTTCGTTTCATGAAAAATGTTTTCCACGAAGGATTTTTTTTTAAGGTGTGTGAACAGAAGTCAGAGGGATCTAAATCTGGTGAATAGGGTGGATGCTGCAACAATTCGTACCCCAATTCACTGTTTTTCGCGAGGATTGTTTGAGCTGAGTGAGCAGGTGCAATTTTTTCATCCAACTGGTCCAAAAGGTCACAATAATAAATCAGAGTTGATTGTGGTACCAATTTAGAGATAATCGATCACTTAAAGTCTTTTTGCATCCAAAAAAAACTGACACTAACGACTGATTTCTGGAAATGAACTCGCTTCGGAGCCAAAGTGCCTGGTGATATCAAGTCTCTTGTTTTGATTCAGGATCATGGTGGTAGACCTAAGTCTCATCTGTAGCCATGAATCGACGCAGAAAATCCTTATTATCTTTTGTTCTGAATATTGCTCAAAAAGAATTCGAACGTGTTTTTGTTGCAACCTCGGGCGGTCAATCATGCTCATGCTCATGCTCACAACATTGAGACTGGCCTACAATCTAGCCAAAATCTGCCGAAATTGGTCGAAAATTGAGCTGATTGTTTTTATTGATTGCCGTGGTTTACCATGAATTTGTTCCAGAGAGTCAAACGGCCAGTAGAGTATCCTTTAAAGCGTCCACGTGAAGCAATTCTTCGTAAACGGCAGGATATGTGGACAGATATATATGGATTTTCTACCACGATAATGCACCGTCGCATTCCAGCTTGATTGTGAAGGAGTTTTTGGCAAAACATAAAACAAAAGTCTACAACAACCGTATTTACCAGATTTGGCTCTCTATAACTTGCAAGCACGGCAAGTTACCGCTTGTTTTCATCGAGGAAGAAAAAATGTACAGGAAGGATAATTACGTGTTTCAAAAGGACTAGTGTCGTGAAAATTTGTTCGACTTTTTGGCCAAGGCTGAATGGCCTCACATATCATATTTACTATATGTGGTACATGCGTCCAAATATATACGAGCAGACGGTGTCTACTATGGCCCAGTTTAAAATCGAATTCCTTCGATTTTTGGACGAAATGCCGATGGAAGTCGGGCTTGCTGCTTTATTGAATTAACGCCTCTTAAAACTGTACGGTACGTCTGATGTAGACGTTGTAGATTTGAGGATTCTAGCCTGCCGCCTCTTTTGACGTGTCGTGTTTGACATTGACCCTCAGTCTACAAGATGCTTGAAAGTTGTGACTGTGGTCAGATTCACTTTTTTCTAAGTTCGACCTCTATTCGCTGGCTTATACCTGGTCCTATAAGGCCAGCGCCATCAAACACTTCTGTACAGATAACTCTGTACTACGGTCGTTTTACAATACATTACTTATTGAGCCTGAAACTCCCGTTTTAAACTTTAATTGTGCCCTAGCAGAGCTATTCACTAATTTTCGAGTACTTTTTCAACCAGACGTATCTGATATTTTAAACAAAGAGGGGGAGTAAGATTGAAACGTAAATTTCTCAAAACTCTCTGCAAACACTCATGGAAAGTAGCATCACCATAATTTTAGGGAAACGTTATACCTTGTGTTGGTGGCCTTAGTTTGCATGAAGGTGCTAAGTGTTTCAAAAATTTAACGTTTGAATCTTACTTCCCCTCTTTGCTTACAAAATCAGATCCGTCTGTTTGAAAAGTACTCGAAAATTGATGATGAACATCTAATTTCGCTCCGCATTCTCGGCAGTAGGCCTTACTACCGTTAAGACGAGGCCCAAGAGCGAGTCGAGTATGTCCTATTCTCAGTCGGGTCAGAATCTTCTGATCTCGAGGGAAATATATATTTTTCCTCTCTTATGTTGTATTCTTAATGCGACGAAGAAACGCATAACGGTTCTATGCCAAGACTCGTCCCACGCGCATCTGGAGGTTCGCTTTATCCAGTAAGAAACGTCGCTGTACAGGATAGGATATCTGGATATCCTCCAGCTGAGCATGACGACCATGGTTTGCTAGTATATCAGCAGCCTCATTACCCCATATACTTGCGTGCTGAGGTTCCCAGACAAAGGTTACGTTAGCGTACCGTTCTTCCTCCAACAGCCACGAGTGTCCCATCTGTCTATGCAACAACTTGCATGTCTACAAGATAGGTTTCAGTTGAGAATATATCGCAGATATCAAATAACCAACCGCAACGGCGTATGGCCTCCCCAGACAGCACGTAACCTACCTCATGCTTGATTAAATAATAGGTTCTGGCCACCTATGAAGAGGCAAATTCCTCGTAGGTAGCTTTCGCCACCTCAGGGTACTAACTGCCGGATGCCCAAATCCACGTTGGAGCGCGTAGAGTCCCATGCTGGTTACCACAGCCTAGGAAGCTAACACAACGTATCTGCTCCTGTTAGGTCTCGCCACCGTTCTCTTGCTAGGGTCCCCTACATTTGCCAGAGAAATCTTACCACACGGTACGATCATAGCCCGAGCAATCTTGATCAAAGTACAGCGTTAACCAGTGAAAAATATCCACTAGAAATTCACTTAACTTACATGTGATTCGGGATGTGAAAAGTACTCAGCAAAATCAAATGAATCTTATGTGTCTAGTGAAATGTTAATGATAAGTCAAGTACAAATTATTTTTCTATATGATGTTCAGGTAAAATTCACTTATTTTAGTATTGGAAAATATCAACTTGTATCCCCAGTAGTAGCTAAATGAATTATTTTTTCAGTGTACCACTATTAACTCCAGCCTTTGGGGTATGCCAATGAGCAACCACACTCAGATTCTCAATCCAATCAGTTGGGCTAACTATAGCACCGTTATTTGGCATCTAAACGGAGACTTCCTTACCGAAGCCGTCCTAGTCTCCCTCGTTCATATTCCACCTAAGTCCTGCCACAGTAAGCGGGAGGCCTACACCTTATGACAAGACTATGGGGAAGTGGTCGCTACGGTATACGTTATCTATTACTAGCCAGTTCAACTGACAAGCCACATCCCAGGAGGCGATGGACAGGTCCATCGCAGACTCGACTCCAGAGGAGAAATCGATCCGCATCGGTATGCCACCATTCAGCACTGAACAGCCTGCCCAGTAGCTAAAACAACCACTTGTCGCGAATGTCATCCTTGTGTGATCCCCACGAGAGGTGGTGCGCTTTCAAATCGCCCAGGATCGCATAAGGTGTATGCAGTTGGGAAACGAGGTTCTCCAGGTAACATTGCCAAACCATCCAGCTTTATTAGGTTTTGTTAAAGTCTTATGTACGCCACTAGAAATCAATATGATTTTAATATGGTACCAAAAGGTGCCATATAGGTTTCATCTGTTCGTAAGGTTCACAGAACCTTTTTTCTCAATTTTCTTTTACTCCGAACAAATTCGACAATTTTCTATTTCGACTTCATGAATTCGTTTTATTTCGACTTTATGAACTCGTGATATTTCGACTGTGGTTTAGATAAAATAATAGAATTTCCTGAATTGAAAATCACCAAACCACAGACAATATACATAATCCTGATTGACTGTTGACTGTTGGTAGTAGTGCCACTTGTAACGAATATTTTTGGCCTACTGTTTGACGCAAACGCACGAACGAAGTCTGTTCAGTATATCGGATGGCACATGGTACTCAACAACGGCAACGTAACAACGCAACGTTTCACACCTTTCGCCTTCAGGACTCTGTCCACCGTGCTCTATGACGTGTCAAGCTTCTTGGACAGTTTCCTGATGCTGGCACCAATCTTGTTCTTGGTAACAGCTTTCAATTTCGTCCGCTTGGCGGCGCTTATTCCACCCCGTAGGTCCAATTTTTATAATTGGCCATTGGCCCTCCAGCGTAGAACCGAGCGATCATGTTATAAATCTGGGATGTCTTGTGGTCATCCGTCAAAAAGTGCCTTGTCACCCCGATTTTGGATGCTGTCCAAACATCCGAAAGACGCCCTTCGTGGAGAAAACTCTATTCAGCGATCTTCATCGTACACAAATGAAAACACAATGAGTTAAACAACGCTCACAAACAAGAGAACAAAACCACACACAGCTGTTTGTCCCGCTCTAGCGCATGTGGTGGAAAATGTGACTTTAATTTAGTCCCGCTACTTATGACTTACCCGTTAACATTACACAGTGTAGATTAAGCCAGTTACTTTGATATCGGGATTTTTGTGGATTTCACTGTAGCTCACATGAATTTCACCATCAATGTGATGAATGTATGTCTTCCTAACGTTCATAACTATCATATCCAGATATAATAGTCACGAAATTATAAGATACAAAGCGAGTATGAAAGAGCTAGTTGATTAGTTATCTTTTGCCTGTCGTGCCTTGGCATTAATCGATTTGTTTTGATGGGCTTTATTTCGACAAAGAATTTTCATTAGGGTCTAGCTCACTGGTTCCCAACCTTTTCAGCTCCACGGCCCCTTTTGTGAACAATTGGATGTCTCGCGGCCCCCTGGAAAGTACCGTGAATAAATTTCGTTGAGATAAATAAAAACAATTGATTTGATCTGTTACTGTTAGATATTCGTTTTATTTCAAAATAACATGTCAATAACAGGAAACAACTGATTCAGTGCGATTGTTGCACTTGCTTTTGAGCAACTAGTTTCGTAATACGGGGCTGTGTTTGCGACAATGCCAATCTCATATCATCCTCAACGTTCAATCTGTTTCTGGTCTTGGTCTTTATTTGGAGAAGAGTTGAAAATCCGCTCTCGCAGAGGTACGTAGAAGCAAACGGGACAAGGATCTTCAATGCCAGCAAAGCAACTTTGGGATACGACTCGTACATGATACACCAGAACTGGTTCAAATCTTTTTCACGGAACAAATCACGAGATGAGGAATCATTTCTCAGGTCCAAATATTCGTCCTGTATTTCGTCAGGAAGACTAGCCACATCCAGCGAATAAGAAAACGGATTCCGGACTAAAGCAGCATCTTCTTGCGTTAGCTCAGGGAAGTATTAGCATTAGCATTAGCATTAGCATTGACGTTTGCACACCTCGTGGATGAAGCTACGATGAGGAATAATTCGTTGGAGACATTGCATGCCACCATGAAACGAAAACCAGTTTTGATGCGTTTCTTTACGCAATAATCTCCACGGAGACACTCCTCAATCGCTCACCTGGCCACGTCCATGCAATCGTTGGTGATAGGGAGGATTTGGTATCTACCTTAAGAAGACACGGGGAACCCACGTAGCCTTCAGTAGATATCAAAGGAAAAAGAAAATAAATAGTCGGAGAGAATAGTTGAACAGAATGCCCTGTTTGGTGTACAGAACAATAATGTATTAAAAATGGTCGTTGGGAGCATCTAGTCTAAGAAGGTTAAGTGATGCTCCATTTCTCTTCAAACGGTTGGGACTTTAGCATTAACTATAGTCCTAGCTCCCTGTGGCTTATGGTTATAGCGCCAATACTCGCTCTCTGGAAAAAGAAGAATGTCTAAAGATATAAGAACGGGTACTGAAAAAGAACTTGTCAGTTTTCTTAAATTGCTGCACTCACTCACACATACACGCATATATACACTTATTAATAGTTTGCAAGTAGCTTCAATTGTTTGTAACCGCTTAGACATAGTGAGTAAACATAGAACGAGCTTACCAAGTCAGTAGTCAGTTCAATACCGTTTTGATTCGCAGTCCCAATCTTAGATGGTCTGTAAGACCGACGTCAAATCCGCATCTTCGTGCTGGACTGTTTCAAGAAAAAGGTACCATCAATATCTTGCTGTGGGCTAACTTCACAAACAATTTCTTTATGAAATAAAAGGGAATCAAAGACAAATGGACACAAAAAAAACAGCAAGTAAGGCTCAAATCATCTATGAAGCAAAATCAACAAAACAACACCATCAAATACAATGGTACTGTGAGCAACAATAAAGATTAAACTGCAAAACCAGATACCAGCCAAATGGCACGCAACGCGGCATGAATCAGATCAGCTCAGACATCTGCAAACCGGAAATGAATAACACACTCATCAACAAGTGCAAAAGCCTACCATAGATTTCGTTCCTGTATTGAAAGCACTAGACACTTCCAAATCACAAGAGGAGAAGAAAGAATCAAAATAAAAATAGTACTCACAAGACACAACGACTAAAAGTAAATACCACCTACCAGGCAAAAATCCCAAAACCCTTCCCACGTTAATCACAAATCACAAAAACACAATTAATAACAAAAATTGTAATAATGATGATGAAGATCAATGGTAATGGTAATGAACAAACAATGTGAAACAAGAAAATATATACAGTAAAGGGATATTACAATATAAACTGAAAATTACTTGACTGCCGACCGCTGTCCTGCTGCAACCGCAGACAATCCTCGCATCCACCAAGAACCAGAAAACCCAGACAATATATGACAGCCTTGAGAAAAAAATTCAAATCCTAAACCATTCTACAATATCTGATGGCCCGGGAGACCCGAAACACATCATGCAATAGACACGAACTAGGAACCCAATGTGAAATATAAAATTCTCAGTGTGACACAGTCCAGACACACGATCCTCTTGCAGCAGGTGGAAAAACCACCTGATGTGAAACTCCACAATGGAACCGACTCTCAGCTTCGGGTCTTGACGAAGAATCCCCACTGAGCCCTCGCGGCACGACTAGGCTGCCAGTTCAGTGCAAGGGTCTAACCAGAGGAACTGCGCTCTGTAGAGTTACTAAAAACACTGAAAAGGGACAACCAAAATCGCGAGGCGAAACAAACAGAAAGGACGTAAAACAGAAAATACTACACGGCGTGCCGCTTTACATTAAAAAGCGTTTTGAGACTACGGGGGCTTGAATTGTTCGATTTTGAAAAATATAAAGGGTACTTAGCTGAATTCACAAGATATCCATTGGCATTGATGCCACGAGGAAGTCGCCGGCACCGCCGCACTAGGCAATTTTGCTCTGTCTTTCTCTTCCCGTCTTCCGGCTTTTGCATACACTTCTTTTCGTTTGGGGCAGCCATCATTGTCCGGGGAGACTGTTCGCAACTGGCACATTTTTTCACACTCCATGATCACTTCATAGCGGCATCTATCCGGCACCTAATCGGTTCACCAGCGGTTCTTCGACTGATATGCACGTTTTGGACGCACGTTATGCAACGCACAACAGGAGGCATTCCTTTCAAGGGAAACCTTGAAATTTCAAAAGTTTTGAAAATTGAAGGGAATGAAGAAAAAATTCTGACACCGAAAATTGAACACGTCCGGTCTCGCCCAAAGCTTACTTCGATTCTTCTTGCGTTAGCTCAGGGAAGTAGCGCTCAAATTGTTCATCCAGCGAGTCAAGATGAGAAATAATTTCTGATTTCAAAACCGAATCCAGCTCGTTCGCTCCTTTGTCAGTCGTACTGCTGAGCCTATCGAACATGGCAACATTTCCAGAACTAACCTTTCGGCGCCAGTTTTTCAGCTTTGCCACGAATGCTTGAAGGTTGTCTTGAAAGTGAATTAGATTGGTTTGCTTTCCCTGTAGCTTCAAGTTCAGTGAATTCAGATGTTCAAAAATATCTGCTAGGTAAGCAAGGCGCATGATGCCAACCATCGTCACTGAAATTAGCAAGCAAGTCGTTTTTCCCTTGATTTTCCAAAAACATTTTGATCTCGTCCTTCAATTCAAAAACTCGGTTGAGAACATTCCCTTTCGACAACCAGCGCACGGCAGTGTAGAAAAGAAGAACCTCATGATCTGCATTCATTTCTTTGCAGAGTTCTTTGAATAAACGAGTGTTTAGAGCCCCAGATTTAACATAGTTCACAATTTTGATGACCGAATCAAGTACCTTTAACAATGGTTCCGGCAGGGTCTTGCTGGCAAGGGCATATCGATGAATCATGCAATGAATACCTTTGGCGTGTGGAGCAAGGTCTTTGACCTTTTTCTGAAATCCTGATTTCTTACCATGCATTGCTGGAGCGCCATCGGTGCAAACTCCACCGACTTTTTCCCACTGTAAGCCACCCGATTCAAAAAATGTCTTGATTTTAGCCATAATATCATCACTTTTGGTAGTAGTTTCCAAATCGCTACAGAAAAGAAACTCTTCCTTCAAATCGCCAGAGTTAACGTACTTCACAAATACCATAAGTTGCGCACATGAGCTGACATCCGTAGATTCGTCCAGTTGAATTGCAAACAAAGGGGATTGCTTGATTTCTTCCAAAATTTGCACTTTAACATCTTCGGACATATCGGCGATTCGTCTTTGAACGGTGTTGTCCGACAGTGAGATTCTGCCGCATTTTGGCCGCACTTGCTTCCCAAGAACTAAACTCACCATTTTCAGCATGCTGGGCTTGATGAGAGTTTCTCCGATTGTGTGTGGTTTTTTGTTTTTCGCAATTTCCAATGCTGCCTCATATGATGCCTGCACAACTGCAGTACTTTGTTGTTGGATGCTACCTGTAGCATCCAATCGCTGCCGTTTGAGGCCAGCTTCATGGCGTCGAAAAAATGCCACATCCTTGGTGTTATGCTCGGAATGTTTCGTGTCCAAATGTCGCTTCAGTTTTGACGGTTTCATAGCTTCAACACTCAACACAACGTTACACAATACACACTGTGGTTTATCGACTCCATTAACCGTTAGTATCGTAAATCCGTACTTAATGTATTCTTCGGAATACTTTCTTTCTTCTCCATGTCTGCGACTACCTGCGATAAATCGTTAATTTTTAGTTCTTTTACGTTCCATGTTTATTTTTATTTTCAAGGCTAAATTACCGATTCAAATTTGCAGTATTTGCAGAAATAATCACTCGTTGTAATCCTCCGACGAAAACAAGAAACAAGATCTGAGCAGCAACAATTTTAGTTCCGAAAATTTTAAATCGTGCAGTCAATTGATGTGACTCGACCCATGAATGGCTACACTTCGTTGTACAGAGGGACAGAGCAAGAGATGCTCATTCATTGCTGCCACTTTTGACGTTTGATCGTCTTTCTCAATCTAGCACACATGAATTAGTGATGGTTTGTTTTCCGTCTGCCACTAATCTGTTTCCTCTTGCTCTCAGTTCTTCGTTTAAGATCGTGCAGTAGTGTGCTCCGATTGAAGGCCAAAATACTCAATTGACTTGCTTGTTGTGTTGGGAGTGTTGCTCTCGCGGCAGAGAGCCGACGCATAAAACAGAAAACTATTTGTCTCTTTTTCTCCCTGTTCGAGAGTTGCAGACGTTGCAGTCGGAAAACAAGTGCTGTCAGACAGTACACGGAGACAAAAAGATAACCATTCTTGTTTAACTTTTTACACTTTGAACTAAAATGGGACTTGTCAAACTTTTCAAAAAGGCGTATTACTAAACTAGCGGAAAAAGATTAAATTTTTGTTTAAAAAACCAAGACCTTCGCGGCCCCCCTGAGAGGGCTTCGCGGCCCCCCTGTCGGCCGCGGACCACCGGTTGGGAAACCCTGGTCTAGCTGATAAACGTGAACAATGGCTTCATCTGTAAATTTCTATTAATACTTAATCTTGCTATTCTAACGAAAAGAAGGACTCTTGTTTTTTTCGAAATGGCTGTGGTTGATTAATGAGGTAAGTTTCCAAGGTCGACAAATTTAAGCTATGCCCTAAAGAAATATCTCTGTCGATTTCAGTTATCCGATTTCCAAATTTGCCAAAATCATGTCAAAGTATGGTGCATTTATATGTGGTTGAAAGCGATGCAGAGCCCCTGATTTCTGCACCTGACGACGATGGTTTTCTACGTCAATTGTATCGTTAGAATTAAGCTTAAAAGAGTTTGTTTTCCCACAAATAACCTAAAAGTTGACTTACTATTTTTGATCTTTTTGACAGCTGTGAACAGCTTTTTCTGTGTAGTTTTGATTTTAGCTTATTTGATAATTATCCAATATACTATATTTGGAATATAAGTCACTTCATATTTCTTCAGACGACCTCTTTTTGCCCATGTGGCGCCATTAGTGAGAATTGGGGCAGCTTCTACATTCTAAATCCACACGCCCGTAATACACTCAAAAAAATCGGCACGTTATTTCCACGTGCAATTTAACGTAACTTTTACCTGAACACGTAACCAAATATTCTTCAGTAAAAGCAGGTGAACATTACGTGTCAGTGAATTGTACGTGAAAAATCACGTAACAATTATATGATTTTCACGTAGAATGTGGATTTTCGTGGAAATCACGTAGCTGTTACGTGAATTCCATGTGTTTATTACTGGTTTTGGCAGTGGACAAAAATTACGTGCGTTTCACGTGGAAGCAACGTGACGATTTTTTGAGTGTAGACTATTCAACTATGGCTATACCTAGCGTAACATGTCAAAAGAACTCAACTGGCTAGTTAAAACAAATCACAAATGCATGGAGATGATAAATTATCTGCTTCTGAAAAAACTTCATCAAAGATCGTTACTTCCGCGCTGGGGAGAATACAAAAATAACAATCAAAAGTGTAAATCACAATTGTTGAACTAAGGCCCTAACTAAATAATCAATTTTAGAACAAGAAGCTGCAACACCGACTTGTTGCTAGCTACGAATGTCATGACAAAAGCAACACGTAACTATGGTTTGTTGAAATTTGAGCAGAAGAAAACGAGATTTACTGCTTGCAATTATTATTTTTGATTACTATCGAATGATTTTCAAATATTACGAGGAAGAGAGATACTTGTATGCCTGGCAATGGCTGAAAGTATCTCAAAAAGGCAAATAAACAAACATATACTTTGATGCAACGTTCGCATATTTTTTTAATTCTTGGCTAATGGTTGAACAAACACATGTTGACCTTCTCGTTTGATGCTTATTGCAAATGAACCTAGTGAAGCTTCATTAAAAAAAACTATGCTTTTTAAGTGCATGGTTCATTACTTATAATTTTTTTGAATTTTTTGATGCTTCGGAAAAGTTGAAAACTTCCAATGAAGTTTTCCGAAAAAAAAATTTCAATACTGATCATGAACTTTCATGTATCATGTTCATGTATTTGTAAACTCTACTTGTGGATAAATTTTCAGAAAGATTGGAGAACCATTTTGTACGATAAAAATGCAGAATTTTGTAGATTAACTAGTCTGCAGAAATATTCAGCATCTATGTTGAACGACATTAATTGAAGATCTCACGGCGACCACTCTATCACTCTATCTTTCTATTTTAAAGTACGCTTTTTCGATGGAAACTGGGATAATTAATCAGTATTGAATAAACTTATTTATGAGTATACTGTGTATGTGTCGAACAGGGCATACATTTTACTCATTTTTATTATATGAAAAATAGCGTAGTTTGCACGCCCATGGCAAAAATATTGGCGCCGACGTCTTGAAAAATGCATAACGCAATAATCACCTCGAATTAAAAGTAACTTACATGCGTTTGTTTCAAAAAATTTGTAATATCCTGGTTTGGATAAAGCTAGTCTTGTAATTGTTTAATTGGAATGGGTAAATGTAATTCTTTTCTACAGGGTGCGGCAGAAAATAATGCGAAAATATTCAAACTTGAGTATTGGGTTAATTCCTGTAGCTAGTGACTGATTTCTGTCGAAAGTGTATTTGTTTACGTTAACTTTCAAGTGCTGCATCCAAACACTCTATTTGTTTTATTGAAAATTCGTCAAAATGTTCGCGAAAGAATCGATCACCAGTTTGTTGCTCGCCCAGAAGAAGCCGAAAGAGATTGCCATGGTTTTAGGGTGCCATTTGGCAACAGGTTACCGCATAAAAAAGTCCCTGCAGGATGGTCCTAAGCAGCGGAAGCCGGGAAGCGGACGTCCGCGCTTTGCACGCCGAACGTGATCAAATCGGTCCGTGCAAAAATTGCTCGCAACCCGGTTTGTTCCATAAGAAAACTTGCAAAGGAAGCCAATAATTCGGAGATATCCCTGCGGAGAATCATCAAAGAAGACCTGCATGCATCTTCCAGAGCCAAAGTGAAACGCCACTTGATTACGGACCAGGTCAAGGAACTACGAGTGACTCGTTCCAAGAGTTTGCTTCCCTTGTTGAAGAAGGAAAAAAAAAGATAATCCTGTTCTCCGACGAAAAGCTTTTCAGCATCGATGCTGTGGCCAAAAGCCGCACGGGCCGGTTCATTTCACCGCAGAGAATGTAGAACGTTCCGGAAAAATTGAAATTCAAATTTCAAACCAAACATCCGGCTGGTGTCATTGATGCTGGAGTTAAAATCAATACCGAAGTGTATATCGGTATTTCGAAGGACCAAGTGCTTTCTTGGGTGAAGACCAACTTCTCCGAAGACCAAAACGTTGTCCTACAGCAGGATGGAGCGCCGTGTCGCACGTCCAATCGAACCCAACAATGGTTGAACGATAACATGAAGTTTTGGCCGAAGGATTTGTAGTCCCTAGCAGTCCAGATCTTAATTCGTTGGATTATTCTATTTGGGCATATGTTGAAGCACAAGCCTGCAAAACATCACACCTTAGTGTGAAAACCCTGAAGTCAACCATAACACGCACATGGCAGTCAATGTCGGAGGACTACGTCCGAAAGGCATGCTTCCAGCGTCGGCTCGAGGATGTTATCAATACAAATGGAGGACATATTGAATAAATTTGTTTAAGAGGACCTTATAAAGATCACTGCACTCGAAAATGTTGATATTATTGTTCGAAATTGTTGAAAATGGGATTTGAAAGAAATAAAACAAATTTTCACATTATTTTCTGCCGCACCCTGTAGGAGTTAACAAAACGCATTTTTGAGTCTGCTTTGCGCATCGGCTGTGAACGGTTGTGTCGATTCTTTGTTGCGCTCTATTCTTTTATCCGGCAATGCGCATTATCTATTGTTCAGTGGCGCGATTGTTCGAGTGAGCGAAAAAAAGGACAATATGGTTGCGGTCAGGTGATATAATTAGTTGCTGTGGGTGTAGATTGTGATTGATTTGTGGTTGGTTTCCACTCGTACTATTGGTTCACCATAGTCGCCGAATTGCCATATTGAGGACTTCCTTGTTTTCCAAATGAAAATAGTAAGATACTATTATGATTGTACTGTGATCGAGATGATATGAGATGATATGATATAATAAGTTCACTATATGCGTCGTATCACATTGATATTGGTTTTGTTACCGTGCATAGCGCTCTATCTATTGTTTAGGTCATTTATTGTTTGGTGGCGTGAGTGCGTGTTCGATGCTTTGTTGCGAACTGCCTTTACTATCGGGCATAGCTCTATTTTTTCTATTTCTATTTTTTCCAAGAAGTTGTGTGCGCTCTCGATCTACATAAAGAGTGTTCGTTCTGTTGTTTGCGGAAAAGTTTTGATGCCATTATATGGAACGGTTTCAGTGAGAAACTGAACGGACGCCTGCGGAATTGGGTACAGGCGACTCGTGAGGTAGTAAGTGAGTGCTCTCGAGGACGTGGAGCAAGACAGGTAATTGTAACCCATTGTATCGGTTTCAGTGGCTCAGTTTCTCAGGTTCAGTTTCTATATTAATAAAATTTATTTTTAATAGGTTTGCGTCCACCATCGGTTGAATCGATAGTGTTGACACTTTGTTCCGGTTACCAATTGCTCGTTGCGCGAGTGATCGAGTGAGCATGAAAAGTTGTGGTTCGCTGGGTAAGATGGGTCGGTGGTGAGTCCATAATTATTTGTGATCCAAATTATTCGTTCGCCATGCTCGTCGGGCCACCCTATCTTGGAACAAAGAAACCATAGTCCCATTTTTTAAATGACTACAGCGGCATCCGTACTGTTGGTGTAGATTGGGCCAAGTTTTCAGGCGTTGAGATGAATTGACTTGTTTTCCTAATGAACTACCACTATCACACTCTGTGAGTGGCTCCAATAGCATCCCTACTGTTGGTTTAAACCGGTTCAAATCGAATATCGGTACTAATTTTCAAATATTTCACTAGACAGCTTATCGTTAACCAAAATGAACCCTGCTTCTACCCAATCCTGTTATGCAAATTTTCAGTGATTTTTCGTGGAAGTGCAAATGTGTTCGGAGTATAAAAAGCGATGATATTTTCAAAAATGAGTAAATAATACTCATAAAGTGTATATTAGTTTTACCGTGGATACACGTTAAGATGTAGTCTACCAAATGGAAAGTAAAAACATATTTTGATTGCCGTTTTTATCACTAGGTGAGGCTTTTGGCACCGCTACACGGGTCGTTGATCATGTGTATCTGGAAAATGGGAGTTACATATTGTTAATATAGTATATTTGAAATAACGGGATTACAATTGTGAGCGATCTTATTGAAATTCGTTTTCTATACACCCTCATTTTTTCAAGAAATCTGTAAAATTTTATCGAACTCTCAACAACTGAATGTTTTGTAATCCGGTTTGACGAATTTCGGTGAAATTTTTCAGTTATCTGTATAAAAATTGCCAGATTTCTCAAATTGTTTACTTAAGTCCGTTATTTAAGCTGTTGAGAATTCGGTAAAATTTTACAGATTTCTGAAAAAAAAATCTGAGAGTGTACATGAATTGTGTCGTGTTTCAAATAGTAACCGATTTTCAAAACTAAGTTACCGCTTAGCTAACTATGATCAGAGCAAACTGAAAACTGAATATTTCTATGTGCAACTTAACTTAGACTAGAACATACACCTCTAAGGTTGTTATCCTAACACTTCGTCGAATTTGAAATGAAATATTCTCTACACTCAGGATAAGCTTCCAGCTCATAGCTCACGGCGTTTCATTTCAAAGCATTTTCATCAGTAGAATAACCGAGCAAATAATTGTCAATGATTGGTTCACCAGTATCATCTATGAGCTCACATTGATTGCGGTTTCCACATAATGCTTGCGGCTGAATGCTATTGTTGAAACCTTCAGCCATGTCATTCATTCATTACACCTCTTAGGGCACTCACAACAACCACAACGGGTCCTTGATTTCCATGAATATAAAGAAGCTCTTGGCTCTTGAATATTTTTTCTTGATTTTCTTGCCACATGCCTCAGGCACATTAATCGATATCCCCTCAAATAAACGCAACCCCTCCTATATGTGTGAGCGTCACCACCGATTGCTGCCGCTGGCATTGAATTATGCTCCTGTGTGCATCTCTCTTAGGCCCGTAGATGGCATTTCCTGCGGCAAACGGTAGATCCCATTGTTTTCCCTTTGGACGGGTTTTGATTGACGATTGCAGCAAGCATTCAGGCAGGCATGTACATTCGAAATAGACAGCAGCAAGATTGATTCCCCATTTGCCCATTGTCGAGCGGGTCGAGATGCTTAATATTCATTCCTGGCGGAAGACAACGACGACGATGGCAAAGCAAAATCCCACTTGGGGGACATTATTCATAAAACAAATTCAATGAGCTCCCAAGTAGCGCTGGGTAGGTAGCATGAGACAAAAGACGTTTCCCATACTGATTATTCCGGAGATCATCGAATGGAATCCGTCAACCGGTTATCCTCCTCCCCACACCTCCTTGTTATGTTTGGATGACTTTCCAAAGACGGAGACAAGTATTTATGATGAAAGCACTGACAAATGCAAATTTTCCTCGCTTTGGTTTCATCCAAGATGCAATGCGTCTTTGCCTTGGAACCGGATGATGCAGGCGATGTAGCGAGCTAGGCAACTGTTCCGGCTTGTGGGAGCATTTCGAGAATAGTTTCAATAGCGTAATTGCGAGTCTAAGGACCGGGATGCATGCCGAGAACTTCCTTTTCATATCAAGACAGATTTGCCTCGCGGGTTGGGAACTACATGTTGGACAGAGGCGTTGCAGCTCGATTTTGAACACTTGCTATTTGTTTTTCAACACTCACGTGCTCTGATAAGTTATAATCATTGAATTTAGCTGTGGTCTTGCGAAAAATCCACATGTAATTTTTTATACACTGTGAACCGTTTGGCCGAACACGCCCCTGATTGGTTTCCGAATAAATATTCAAAATCGAGAAGCATTTTTCATCCGAGCATTGTGTGCATCTCTTTCGTTTCGAGAACCCGAGCAAGCAGCAGACACAGCAGGCGAACAATCTTGTCAAAGGTCTTGTTTTGATGGGAGATTCGGCACAACTTTCGTTTGTTCGCACACCGAATGCATCGCATAAAATAAACAAGTTAATAAAGGAGAATGAATATAAATTCATTTCTGTTTCCTTAATTGAGTTTGGCATTATCATGCCTGAGAGCAGATTTGCTTGCCTCCGACGACTGCATTGTCTGCGGGAAAATATTCAGAGTTCCGCTAAGGAGGAACTACCTTGTGGACACAATTCAAATTGAAAAATATATCGTAAGTATACATTTGGAATATGCAACTTCTCTGAAATCTATAAATTTCACGCAAGTTTCAAAACTTGGCAAAAGCTCATTAAATAACCCTTTTCCAAATGATGAGAAAAACCTCGTTCCGTCATGTTACCTTCCTCGTTGTACATTTTGTCTCATTAGTCCCAACAAAGGAAAGAGTTCAAACAAATCGCATTAGCTCCACTCGAACGCACTTGTACAACAGCAATGTTGGCTGCTCGTTATTGCTTTCTTGTTCCATCCAGCCAGGGGCCTCGCACCGCCAGCCGACGAGGTAAAAATGCAAAACAATTGTCAAGTCAGACATTTGGAGCACGGAACCGACACTTTGAACCAGCCTTTTTCTGCATCATGACTCTTTGCGTCGGATCCACTCCGGACCGGCGTCGACCCAGAGGGAACCGTGACAACCGCGAAACATTCATTTGAATCGCTCGTTGTCGTAGTTACTGTCAGAAATGTTGGATTGAGTTGTGAGTTTCCTTCGGGGCCTGTCCTCTTCCGCCCGTCCCACGATATTTTCAACGACGAATTTGCAAACCGTTCCTGACTGTCGAAAAGAACTATCGTGCTATCGTGACACACTCACTTGTATAGTAGCACTAGGTAAGAGACAAGCACAGACACAGAACAAATGACGAAAGTCGGCAAAAATTTTTCAGCAACATCAGCAACTCAATTTAGCGAGCACAAGAATACAAGCAATCTAACAGAAGGACATAAATATTGTTTACCTTGAAAGAGAAGGTACAGGTCGGATGGATTTCCCTCGGTTTGTTGTCTCAACTTGGACCCCGGAGGGTGAATTGAATAAAGCCGGCCCGGCTGTTTGCAGTTGAGCCGAGTTGGGTTCCGTTTACATTTGCAGAAAATGACTGGCAGGTTGCACAATTTCGGTTCCAGGAACGACGAGAAGATCCCCGGCCCCGGGTAAACGATTGTCCTTCAATGCGACGAAAGGTAAATACACTACGAATGGCTGTACGGTTGCTTTTTTCTGGAGGAAATATCGGTGCAATGTTTTTCAATAAGACATTCGTTTTTTAAACATCGTAAATCAATAGTTTATATTTCACATTAATTAAAGAGTAGTTTTTTTTCCTTCCGTAGGTCAAACTTATCACCTTGCCGGATCTAATCGATCAGTATTGACATTAAGCATATTTGGCATTGTTATGGCTCTGCTACGTCATAGTACGTTTATGTAAATGCACTGATGTCAGGTGTGATGCCAGTGGAGTGTTCTGAATTCACTATTTATAAGACAAAGTTAATAAGAAAATAAAATTGTTCATATAGATAATCCTAGAGAACTGACTAAAAGTGCAACTTTTCATTTGCGCGACAACTTATGAAAATTGCCTGTTTTGCTTATGGTATAATTAAAGCATGTAAATGGTTCTGAAAGGGTGAACGTGTTGATTCACTGTTGAACTATGTGCTGTTTATTGTAATTTTTTTGCGTATGATGCATCTCTCGAGTACTTTTTTAAACAGACGTATCTGATTTTGTAAAGAAAGAGAGGAAGTACGATTCAAACGTTCGATTCTTGAAATCCTTAGCACTTTCATCAAACTAGGTCACCAACACAAGGATAACATTTCCCTAACATGATGGTGTTGCTACTTTCCGTGAAGGTGCTGAGTGTTTTGAAAAATACGTTTGAATCATACTTCCTCTCTGTCTAGCAAAATCAGATACGTCTGTTTGGAAAAGCACTCGAGATTCGGTGAAATTCGAGCAAGAGTGCGCATTATAGAAGCTGACTTAACCTGATCGAGTCGGCAACCGAACTCGACCGATGACTGTGGTGTTGAAATTTTTCAAAATGTCATTGAAATATTACGATATGCATATTTCAGGACTCTTGACGTTTCTCACTATTGTTTTATGGGTTACACTTATGTTTTTGCAATGCTTTTCCAAAATTGCTAGTTGAAGAATTTTTCAAGGAAGTTATTATTTAATATGCGGACAAGAGTCGATATTTATTTTAAAGATGATTCAGAAAAAGAGTTATTATGTAGTTTTCATCAACTAGTTTATAGCCAGAAAAAATTCTTTAAGCATATAACATTCTAAAATTGATGGATCTCACTTTAAGGATTAATTTCGAAGTTCTCTGACCTTCTGGTTAAGCATCCAAACTTTATCCATATTTTCTAAAACCCTAGAAAGTTCATATTCCAGTATCGAGAATTTTTCTTTTAATTTTTGGAAGAATAATTGAATTCCTAGAAACTTTCTTTGATATGTTGATAAACTACTTGATTTTTTTTATGCTTCTCTTATAACCTTCAGGAAAGTTTTCGTACCGATCAAATCTCTCAAACGATGTGAGATGTTAACCAAGGAATTGAAATTTGTGTTTGTGTTCTAGCTCATAGTACGATGCGAACGCTTATGAAGATGGTGTTCACCATATTTTAATATGGTACCATGAGTTATAAACATCCCTATTGTCAAATGAATGATTTTTCTATAGACTGCTTCACCGGTTAGGCTCTTGAATTTAACGGAAGCTCTCTCCTGATCTTCTGCAAAACTCTTTGCTAAAAATCTCTTGGCAGTCACACGTGATTTCCTTGAAAATTCACATCCAATAACCCAAAAACATTTGGTAAGCTTTTCTCTGCAATAAATAACTTTCTAAACTCCTAATAAGTCCTATCCTGGACTGTGAGGAAAATTTGTTCAAAGCTTTAGAAAAGTTCTCTCCAGATTTTTTTTTTTGGAAAATCTTCTTAAATTTGTTGGAAGTTTCTAACAGAGCTTTTGAGAAATCTTCTTCTGAACTTAAGGGAAGTTTCCCAAGTAGCACACTATGGTCATAATTAGTTGTAGTAACTTGATTATGATTTAGCAAGTCATATTTATGTTTGTTATATTCGGTTGAGAATGGATACAAGAGTGCTACTTGGGGTATTTGTGAACTTTGAGGAAGTTTGTTTCTGAATCCAAGAAAAGTTGTTTTTATTTTGAAATTCGGGAAGTTTTTACCTGAGCTTATTCTTTTAAAACTTGTTGAGAGAAGTTCTCTCCTGAAATTCTAAGAAGTATTGACCTGAGCTTTGAGGAAGTTTGTTCCTTTTGGAGAAACTATTGATAGTGCCCTCCCTGGTTAGTTTCTTCCTGAAATTCTGGGAAGCTTTATACTTCTGAGAAGTTCAATCTTGAGTTCTCCGAAACTCCAGAACCTATTATAATAAAGTACCCAACATTTAGGGCACCTGCTAGGAAGTTCATATTTATAGTTTATAGTTCTAGGAATCAAGGCCTAATTTTCAATCACTTAACTGATAGGTGAGGTACTCGTCTCAGGAAACTAAAAAACACCAATAACACCGAATAACCATCATTACTTGTGTTGTGTCGTACATGGCAGTGAGTAAAGCCAGCGCTGGTAAATCTCACAGCCAGCAGGCGACAATGAATAAACTGGCATATCTCATTGGCACGAGAAGAAATAAACTACTGTCATGAGCTTTTTGTCCTTCTTCAAACATCAGCAGCAATGAGTTTTTTCCTAAAAGATGTTTACTCCTAAATTCCTAATTTATCTACATGAAATAAGTCAAGCAATCATACGTAATCAATAGAGTGAAATACGTGTCGTATACAGATTATGTTTCAAAGAAATGTTAAAATGCTTTGTAGCATTTTAAGAGTATTAATTTACCTTTCGATTTGAGTATAACCAACTTAAGCCTGCAACGAAATAAAACTTGTAGTAAGCTATGAAAATACATATCCTAACTTCGTAAAAGTGAACAAAACCAACGCAACGCATTAACATAGGAGGCTCCTTTGTCAATACCCCTAGCTGTGCTGATTAATCTCATTCTTGTAACGAACTTTGACTGCAAAGGACCAGTAGCAGCAGCAACAGTGAATCAAGATTACCGTGGATGAAAACTTCGGTCAGGTCACGACAATACGTTTAGGTCAAAGTAACATTAATATTCCTAAACTTTCTATTCAATTGAGATGGCCAAAACACAGTAGCGTTGCATGTACCAATTTAGGATAAACATACCTATGTTGGCTTCCCATCAAGGCCACTTTCAGTGCAGATGAGAGAGATATGTATGTGTACCACATTATTGGAATTAGTGTTTGATTTAAATTCCATAACATTTTCAGATATATAATTACGACTAAAAGAACACACGCAGAAATTAACCATCATAGGGGAAAATGTCATGACATTCTTGTAACTTTTTTCATACAGGTGACAAAACTTTTCTGCCGCAACCGATGTTTCAAAAATCTTGCGACATAGATTTTTATTGCTTGAATTTCGTTGATTGCTCCTTTATTACTTCAAAAATATCTAAAACTCTTTTTGATAACTTTCTGTTGCATTCGAGAACGCTAGTCAGCACGTTTGTGTTTCGATGCGTACTACTAAATCCTTCGACAGTTTTATAATGGCGATGTAATATATGAAAGAGAGTGGTACAGGAGAGAATCTTTCATTCTAGATTCCTCTATGCAAACTGAGGAATCTTCTGTTGTAACAGTAGCTTTATCCACTATACAAAATTGCGAAATGTATTCAAACATATTCAATGAATGCCCTGAAAGACCAACAGATACTATGAGATAATTTTGCGATATTCTATGTCATTTAAACTGTCCTGAGTTCAGAACTAAGGATTTACTGTTGTAACAATAGCTTTATACACTATAAAAGCTACGAAATGTATTCAAACACATTCAATAAATGCCCCAGAAGACCAACATGACATTATGAGATCATCTGAGATATTCTATGTCATCCAAATGTCCTGTAGTTCAGAACTCAAAATCTACTGTTGTAACCGCAGTTTTATGCACTATACAAGTACAAATGTATTCGATGAGTATATTGAATGAGTATCCTCAAAAACCAACAGACAATATGATAATCTTGGGTTATTTTTATGTAATTCAAACTGTCCTGGGGCTTAGAATTTAAGATCTACTCTTATAGATTGATCCACTATACAAAGTTACAATAAGAACTCAACCATATTAATTAATGTCCTGAAGACCAACAGATAGTAGCGAGATAATTCCGGTATATTCTTTATCATCCTAATTGCATTGGGGTTCGAACTTCAAGATCTACACTCAGTAGCAAAAAAAGCTGACAAAATTTTGCTCTAATATACGCGTTGTTCAACTTTCTGTAACTTTGTTAATTATCAACATATCATTGAAATTTCTACAACACTATAATTAATGCATGAATTCAAGGGGACTATAATTTTATGTTGATGAATCCTTATACCAGTTACTATAATATATAAAAAAGTCATTTTGGATATATCATCATAAAAAATTCGTATTTCTGTGAAAATTTAGGTAGGATATTAAAATGTCTCCATGGCTTAAAACAATACAGAAATAGTGGTTTACTTGAAATCAAGTCATAAAGTGGTTTGGATTAGCAGCTATGTCAAAGTAGACGCTATAACATGAGTATTTCTGCTTTCACCCGATATTTACCATGTTGGAACTATCGGTGCACGCAGCTGAGGCGAATTCATCTCCACACCGCCCAAATTGTATGATGACACCAAGCACTACATCTGCAACTGCAAAGCCGCATTTGATTGTTAGATGAGCAAAGTTATTGCAAATTATGTACAAAATTGGCTTATAAAACTGTTTCAATAAAGTCTATTAATAACGGAGGAAGTGTAGTGCTCGAATATGAGCTACCGTCAGAATCATTTAAATGCAGGAGGGGATTAAGACAAGCTGGATGGTTTTTAACTGTTTGTTGTACAAATACTGCACTGCATGTAATTACGGAGAGCGGTTTCAATATGCGGTGTCGATTTATTAAACCATTTTCAACCAGGCGTAACAGGAGCACCAATAATATCGTGCAGAAATTTGATGACAGTGGCTGATAAACATTCGACTGAAATGAAGTAGCACAAACAGTTACAGGGTGAACCCGTTCAAAAAGAAGTACTTGTTGGTGGTGAACAAGCGCGTAGAGCTGTTGTGCAGTGTCTCGATGATTTCGAGTTTGTCGAGGAAGATATACGCCTGGATTCCTTGTGACAGCGAACAATGATGTGTGCCACAAAAATTGGAAACTCATTAAGGAATGATACGCCTACTACGGACTTCGAAAAATGTGTGTTCAGACAAATTGAATCCTACAGTGCACAAATTACAAATCAGATACAATAATGTTCTTCAGAAAAAGCGAGACTTTCAAAAATGTGGTGATAAAAACATAAAGAAAATACCGCAAGATATCTCGTAGCTGAGTCAATTTTATTGGAAGTTGAAACATATTAGTTGTTTCAATACCCACCTTGGTGCTATATGATGACTTTGAGACGTTTCAAACGCACGTGGGGTCCATCGGCAGCCCGTTCCTAATCTTGAAATGCCGAGTTTAAATTGACCCATAGTGCTCACTTGACGTTCGGTCGGTGCCAGCGCGTACGACCATACATGTTTCTCCAGAGGATCATGATCCAGGGATGGGGAGGCCGCTGTGCCGCAAGGAGAAAAATCAGTCGAATT
>JASCZW010001629.1:0-81036 GCA_034211315.2 Aedes japonicus | reverse complement strand
GACGACCGCACCGATCAAATGATGGCACTAATCAAGCAGGTCAGGCACTAAACCACCCAAGACGATGTTTTGTCCGAGATTGTGAAGAACTGGCGGTGTTGAAGCTTATCTCAGCGGCATTTCTGCAAAGAGTTATCAAGCGATACTTAGAGCCATTGGGATCAACGGTGGAGTGGGCCTTGGTTTGGTTTTTAAAATGTTGTCAACCTTCCGGAACGGCTTTGAACAATCTGGGAGAAGCGGATCTTGTCGTCAAAAAGTTCACCATTCTGGCCATATGTGTTCGTCACTCGTGCCTCGCAGTACCTTTTTAGCGTTGGCAGACCAGTTTGCTGGTTTGCCTTCGGATAACGTTTGCGGGTATTTTTAGTGGGTCTGTCAGCGTACAGAGTTGCTCATCCTGGTCAACTATCGGTACATTTGCTCCCGGAGCCTGGAAGATCGCTTGCAACTGCCGATCGATGTCATCATTTGATTCGAGGTGCACGTTGAAATCGATGATGTCGTCGACATTTATCTGAACATCTTCCATCTGGCACGATGGTGGTTTCATCTGATCGATGCCGGTTGACCGATAATGGTCCGGCTGAGCTCTGGTGTACTACCGTCTGGGCAATGTTGTTTCCCATGCTGGTGAAGATGGTGTCGATTGTTGAATGGACCTCGGATCTGTCAACCGGATGGGAGTATCCGGGCCAAGGACAGTGTCATCGCCTCTGGGTCTTCTACGGTATTATTCCGTTCAGTTGCAGGTTCCCAGGTTTCGTGTTTCGCATTTCGGTCACTGGCGATGTACAAACTGTCCCTGCCAGCTCGAGTTAGCGCGCGCATGTCGTTCCGTAGGATTGTTGTTGTTCCGTTGGTGGTACCGACTTGCTTGGGACAATGAGCCGCGCTGATGGTGACAGGGCCGACGGCAGTTTCAACCTCAACTCCGATGGCTTCGATAGACTGCAGTGAAATCTCGGAATCAGTTGGCAGTTGATGTTGTAGCGCGAAGAGCGATCGCAACTTCTCCTCCACTAGAAGCACAACGATCAGTCGCACAATCCGGTATCCTGGGATGAAAATGCTGAGTTCCGGCCGGAGATGTGTCTTGGTGACGATGATGGATTTAATTGCAACGGTGGTAGATTTGGCACTGATACCGGAGTGTTAGAAGAATTTTCCTCGTTCAGCCGGGGGAGGACGACGTTGGCCACGTCGGAACTTGGTGGACGCGCCTGCTTGCGAATCGCCAAAAACTCTACACGTTCGGCACTGGTTCGATTGCTGCCTTTATGACTAGCGCCACGGTTAGCGCACTTTGGAAGTGCACTTTCGTCCATTGGGGCCAATTTCCCAGTTGTTGACGTCTGATTGGGAACACCTTCACTGATTTCAGAGCTGCCGCTTGCGGCTCAGCAATTATTGTATACGAGGTGAATTCGGAAGACCACATAATCACTTTCGGCGGTTAGTTTTCCGGGTTCGTCGTGAGTGTAAGACTCGTGTTTTTGGCGACTAGGTGAGTGCCAACAGCACGGTATGCCAGCCTCTGTCGAGCACATAATTTTTGTGCCGTACTGCACAGCTTGTACATTGGATTAGGTTAATCGCTGCAAGCTCCGTTTTTATAGCTGGGTCTTTGCTGCATTGATGCAGATCTTCCAATCTATGAGATATCGCTTCTACCGGAACATTCAGGCTTCGCTGCAGTTTCGATGCGATCGCTCTTACTACCCTACCATTTCGGACGACTACGGTATCACCGGTGAAAAGCGACGAGAGATCCGTTTTCAGGGAGTGGGGCTATGTCAAGGTAAACATATTGAAAGAAGTGGACCTAGTATGCTTCCCTACGGAACACCAGCGAAACATCCTGCGCATCGGAAACATCACCATGCAGCGAAACACAGAATGTTTTGTTTGAGAAAGATCTTCATGTAGAATCTTCACTAGAAAGACTGGATGATTGTACCGATGTAGCTTGGATCACCAGGCCATCATGCCAGACGTTATCAAACGTCTTTTCCACGTCAAGAAGAGACCATGGCAAATACTTTTGAAACAGACTTGTTTCGCCTGAGGATGTTAGTGACTCGATTCAGTTGATGTACTGTTGATCGGCCTCGTCGAAAACCAAACTGTAAATCAAGCAAGATGTTGAGTTCGTCAGCAGTTGCAAGGAGCTGACAGTAGATTTCTTGCTCAAATGGTTTAGATACTACGGTAGATTTCTTGCTCAAATAGTTTAGATACTGAAGTATCTTAGTCGAAGGCATTTGTTGCTAGATGCTCGTAGAATTGGGAACCCAAGTAGCTTGAGTTCCAAATTCAGAATTTTGATCGAAACCTGGGGCGTTCACGTTCTTTCGATTTTGATATAGGTCGACAGTTCGTCAGCTGCGATTACCAAATCCTCTGAAAAGTCATTGAAACATAGATGGATTTGCCTGTTATTTGCATGCTCGTTAACGGCAGCTTCGTGAGGACTGGTGATGTTCCGACCGAGATTGTGTGAGTTCACAAAATGTCGACCTATCTCATCAGCCTTCAGCGGGAGTAATCGAATGATCCGTAGAGTTATTTTTGTCTAGTGGGATCAACGGTGGAATAGGCCGAGGCCTGGTTTTAATTTTTTGTTATTTTTTAGAACGGATTTGCACAATCTGGGAACGCGCGGATTTCCACCATCCACCATTCTGGCCTTGATGAGTTTGTTCAAGCGATTGCAGTCTGATTTTGAGGCAGACAGACCAGTACGTCGATACTGGCTGCGAGTGGTGTTTCGTAGAGGGATTATTTTTTTTAATGAAATTATCAATAGTTAATGAGCTGCTCTCCTGTGTTGCTTCTTGAATGTGGTGCTCCTGGATCGCCTACTCGATCGACTGTGTAGCCTACTCGATCGACTGTATATCATAATCGATGGTGTTGTCGAGCTGATGAAGGAACTGGACTCTGGCCCTCTTCCGGTTCCTCCTGTAGGATGGAGCCGCTCTTGTTTAGCCGTGTGTTTTACCAGGTTTCATGTCT
This sequence comes from Aedes japonicus, assembly GCA_034211315.2. Lineage (NCBI taxonomy): Eukaryota > Metazoa > Arthropoda > Insecta > Diptera > Culicidae > Aedes > Aedes japonicus. The sequence continues at coordinate 78,018 of JASCZW010001629.1, read as the reverse complement.
TTCATTCAGTTCACCGGCGATGATGAACTGCCCGTGCTTGGATAGATGATATCGTTTCGTAAAGTCGTATCTGTCCCGTTGTTTGCGCTTGCTTGTTTAGGACTATAGGCCGCAAGGATAGTGATAGGGCCGACGGCGGATTTGACCTTGACTCCGATAGCTTCGATGAATTTTAGCTGAAAGCTCGGAAGCATCTGATAGTTGATGTTGGTGCGCAGGACGACGGGGACTCCCCCTCTGGGTTGCTGCAGCTGCAAACCGATGCTAAACAGAAGGCCTGGGAACTGAACGGTTTGAGGGCACTTGGCGAGGCGGAAGAGCGGGAAAGTTCTCTGCCGTGAGGTCCAGAAGCAGACCAGATCGCTAACGTTAGCCTGGTTGGTTGTTGATTGACGATTTTTTGCGAATTTCAATAAAATTGGCTCACTTTGGGTATTCTTTGCTGGTTGCTTGGTGTGCCGCACCGTAGTTGGCACACACTGGGTCAGCATGCTTCATCTGTTCACACTGTTATTTTGATGCCATTCCCAAACATCAGGCAGCTTTGGCACTGAGTGACATCACGGTGGATCGGTTGGTAGCGGTCCCACTTGACGACGATGTGGAACACGGCTCGGATGTTTATGTCTTAACGAGTGCAAGCAGGTGTTATAAATATCATGCATCAATCGTTGTTTATACTGCGTTGCTAGAGCAACCAATGGGAGAGAGTTTCTTGCGCATGCTTTTCGTTATGAGTTTAATCACGCTCAACCATTTCTACTCAAATGACATGTAGTATTAGCATTAATTTCGCATCTCTTAAAACGTAATGCTACAATATATTTTAATTATTTTTGTTCCATACCAACAGCGTAGTGAATGGCCCGATCGATTGGTGAATATTTTTGGAAAGTAATCGTGAAACGAATGAGCTATTAACGTTTAAAGTCTAAACATATTTCGAGACGCTCCTACTTTTTGCACTAGCTAGCAACTAGAGGTTGACAAGCGGCTCCAAACAGTTCCGCTCCTGGAAGTGAACTTGTTCTCCCAAACCGTTTATCTGCTCTTTTTCTGTACTTACGCTATTCTTCACTAGGTGACATCGCATACATTTGTATTCATCTCCATTATGCGTACCGCTATCACATTTTATTTTCAGAGTCAGACAGCGTACTCATTACTTTTAGAGAAAACCTAAAATAATAATATTTTTTGTTAAAATGAAGCAACACTACTAAAAAACAAAATTTACCGAATGGCAAGTGAAACAAATTTTCATATTAGCTTACCACCTTTGCCTGACATTTTGGTTTTACTACCGCTGTTATAGCATCATCTGTTGTTTGAATCGTGTCCTACTCTTAGTTATTTTGCAAGCTTATTTCAAGATTCCGAATTCTCACCAACTGAAGAGAGCACGAGTTGTCTATAATGGCATTGCAATCAAGAGCAGAAAAAAACCATCGTCGATTCCCACTGCATCCTGATTTTTCACAACCAGAACATATTACATTGCATCCTTTCGTTACACAGGAAGCAATTGCATAGATCCCTTCTCTATAATTCCAACCCCCTTCCCCCCACTCTGTCATCCTGCCACAGCATCCGAAGGAGCAGTAACTTAGCCACCACGACGACTCTTAGTCTCTTATTTTACGACTGACATAAAGTTGCATATTTTATCGTCGATGGCGCTCCCGTCCTCGCGGGTCACGTCGCATCGCATCCGCGAACGGATGCAGCCGGAGGTGCCATCCGTGCATTCAGCGCGAAACGGGCGAAAAGATGCTGAAATATGAATGAGCACAGAAATGGCTCGCGCGAACGTGTTAAATGGCCGGAAATCGATTTCATCGCGATGACACCGACTCTGGGGCTGGGTGATTTTTCGTTCCCTTCACGGGGGCGATTGATGTACGTAGGGACGCAGATCGAACCGAGATAGGTCACAGGCTGTTCGTGTCCAACGGATCATGGCTAGACTCTTACTCAGTTTCCCATTGTCGTTGGCGAAAACCCGATTGAGGGAGCATTTTCCTGTTGGCTGTCATAAAGAAACCTCAACGCAAAGCTTAAAGTTTTCTCTGCTCGGAATAGGAGATTAGCATTGCATAGCAGTTAAAATCGCATTGGAGTATATATCTGCTTGACCTAATCCTATTACTCACCCATCGTTGTAGAAAAGTGCATTCCATGTCTAATGGAGTAGTGAAAATGGTGGCAGCTTTGGAAACTGAATTTTTTTTTCTCAAAGAATCTCAGATCATAATGAATGGTTTTCATTAAAGATTAAATTTGATCTGAAATTTAGGAAAATCCACCTGGAAGCGACCATCCCGTCCCATCTTCCGCGCAAGGAATTTCTTAGAGCCAAACTGGTCGTTCCAACTTTTGGCCCCACAAACCAGGGCAATAAAGCGAACGAACACCACACAAGAAGGGGAACTGCGACTACGAATCACTATATAATAGTTTTATGCAAAATTATTACCCTCTTAGTTTTTAGTTCTACTCCCCTCGAGTCTCACCCCCCTTTCTCCCCGTGAAACATGAACCCGGAATTGGCAAAAGTTCGAGATCTTGGCTATGCCTTTTCCCTTCGAGCAGCGGCCTGAGATGGTAGTTGCAGATGAATATTGTGCAACTTTTATATTCTTCATGGCCTGGGTGGCCCTCGCGGCTGTCCGGGGAGGGAACTCTTATCGGATTCATCTTTTATGGCTCTGATTTTAGGTCGTTTGGAGTTTCGCCATCCGTGTAAAGCAGTTCGGGTGGGATCAAAATTGGTTTACTTGAGAAGAGGGGAACAATTACGACGAGGCTTATGTTACGACTACGATACTCTGAAATATCAACAGATTTAGGAGTGACTCAAGAAGTGATTGAGATTGGTTTGTGATAGGGGCAGTTACTTGACGTAAACAATGTACATGGTAATCAGCAGTCAGAAGACCTGAAATTCATACAAAATACTGGAATTTTGTGATGGCTGCAGTTTTGGCACAATTTCTGAGTTTAGTGTTCAATGTAGTTTTTTATTGTTTATAAAAGCTTCTTATGGTATCTTATTCGTAAATTTGTTTGTTGTTTGGCAAGAACAAAGGTCCTCTTAAATCATGTAAATTAGGAAAGTTTCCGAACAGTTTATTCTCGTGTCCTTACTATTCGGTTATCTAATATCTATAAACACTCAAAAATATGAAAACTATAAGTAACGCAAGAAAAAGAACAAGAAAAAGTCTCACAACTTAGATCGACACTATGGGTTGCGGCTGTATCTTTATGTTCTATGAAGGTATTTCAAATATACGTTACACTGAAAATTTATTTTCGTAAAGTAGCTTTCACGCGTTTCGTAAACATGGATTTTGTACATAGAACAAATGTCTCGTCTATTGTATGAAACATTCATAATGCTTTTTATCTGGTGAAATGCTATCATTACACCTTTTTGTAAAATGCACAAAATGAACTTCGTGATGACCAGCCAATCGCTGTTTCTCTGTGTGATGGTGTTGCTGCTGGTATGGGCGGAAATAATTTATCTATCCCAAAATAAAAATCAAAGCGCTGTCGTGAGCTATAACTTCATGCTCATAATCAAAATTGTTCTCACGAGTCAGCGTGGCCTAGGGAGATCACCCACGGATTTAGAATCAGCACTTTCCAAATATTCAGGTTCGAACCCCATGTCTGAAACGATAAAAAAAACGCTGGACAATTCCACGTGGTTGCGCTTTTTTTGTCAATTACATTTTGAGTCGATAAAGTAGATCTGTCAGTCCTTTATGCAACCACCAGAGAGACGTTTCTTTTTAATTTGTGACAAAATATTCGTAGCTCTTTGCATTGTTTCCGTACAATGTACGAATGTTCTTTCTGTGTCAACAAAAGCTTCGTGCTTTTGACAGTTCGCGTGCAATTAATTACGAAGGTATCTTCATAAAATGAACAAATCAGTTTCGTTGCTGAAAACAACGAATGGATTAGTGAGTATTACTTTCGATTTTGTAATATAAACTTAAATTAACTTTCAGTGTATAAAAATCAATAACATTTATAAACACTCACTCAATCTAAACAAAACATAATTTTACACAACATTCAGAAATTATATAAGACTTACGTCAAGTCGGACTTCCAGCAGTCTCCGGGGCTACTGTTTTTCACCACCCAGAACAAGCTTGATGTTCCAGAGGAAATATGGAAGCAGAAACTTTCAAAGTTTGCCAAGAAATACATGATTTGGCAAGCGATCTGTTCATGTGGCAAACGCAGTGCACCGTTCATGACTACCGGGACTGTAAAGAAGGAGATCTACATCAAGTAGTGTTCACAAAAGCGTCTGCATCCTCTGATGAAGCAACACGAGGGCCCTACGATCTTCTGGGCAGATCTAGCTTCGTGCTTCTCTTCAAATTTTGTCCTGGAGTGGTACGAAGCCAGCGGGGCCACTTTCATACCCAAGCACATGAACCCATCTAACGCAACGGAGCTAAGGCTCATCGAAAAGTACTGAGCTATTATGAAGTAAGCACTACGGAAGCATCCCAAGGAGGTTAAATCTGAGAAAGACATGAAAAAAATGGGTTTCCGTACAGAAGAAGCTGGAGCCGTTTGATGTACAGAACCTAATGAGTGGAGTTAAGCATAAGGTGCGAGCGTACGGTTATGGTATTGTAGTCGAATGAAATAAATATGCCAAAAGCTTACTTATAGGTTAGTTTTATTGTCTACTAGGTTATTTGATCTGGGACACCCTTTACCTCTAGAGTAGCATCGTTCTTAGTGTGATGTGTCTCTGAACCAACGTCATATGAGGTGAGAGAAATTTCAACATAAAACCAGTGTGTTTTTGTCGTGTTAAAGTCAGCACTAACAAACGAATTTCCAAAAATGCTAAAATATACACTGAAAATTAATTTAAGTTTATATTATGAAATCAAAGGTACAACTAACACATCTATTCGTTGTTTTCTGCAACGAAACTGAGTTGTACTATTTATGAAGCTACCTTCGTAATTAATGGCACACGCGCAACTGACAAAACCACGAAGCATTTGTTAAAACAGAAAGAACATTCGTGCATTGTACGATAACAATTAAAAGAGCTACGAATATTTTGTTACTCATTAAAAAGAAACAGTTTTCTGGTAGTTGCAAGAATGCCCGATCTACTTTATCGACTCAAAATGTAATTGAAACAAAAAGCGCAACCACGTGGAGTTTTTCCAGCGCTTTTTAATGTTTCTGACTAAGGATACGTTCTTGTACTTTTGGAAAGCGTTGATTCAGAAGCCGTGGTTGATCTCACTAGGCCATGGTGACGTGTGAGTAGATACGTGTTCAATGAGTATGATGTTATAACTCTCGACAGTGTTTTAATTTTTATTTTGGGATAAATTAATTATTCTCGCCCATTCCAGCAGTAAAACCAACATGCAAGGAGTATGATAATAGAGAAGCAGCATTTCGTGCACTACACAAAAAGGTGTAATAAAAGCATTTCAGCAGACAAATAGCAACATGAATGTTTCATATAATATACGAGACATTTGTTATATGTACAAAATCCATGTTTACGAAACGAGAGAAAGCTATTTAACGTAAATAAATTTTCAGTGTAAAGAAAATCGGTGTCAAATCAATCAAAACATCGTTCACATACCGATGTGGGAACGAAGCCAATTCTGTTAAATTTTTTAGGATATTCTCCATAATGCTAGTCTCATTTTGACAATATTCAGTCACTTTGAGCAGAGAGAGTTCTAAATAACTCGAAAATATAGGGAAAATCGCAAATAAACTTTCAGATGGTCACCTAGTCCCACGAAAATTGTAGTTGTAAATATTCTTCGCTAGTACTCGAAAAGTCCTTCGCGCTGAGCTGTGCCTTAACCCGTTCTAACGGTAAACTGCCAGATATGGCCATAGCCGAGTGTATCGAAATCGGTCGGGTTGTTAGTCCTTTTCGGCTCCAGAGTCTGGTTCTGTAGAGACACGCAAGCTTTCTGCGCAATTTGGCTATGAGCATATTGGTCATCTGAAGTTTGCTACTCCGTGATTAATCGAAGTCAGCTGAAGTTACTCAGAGAACCGAGTCGTGAGCCCATTTAAACCAACAGTTAGGATGCTATTGGGACCGCTCACAAAGTGTGATGGTGGTTTTTCATAGTGAAATCAAAGTAAATTTTATGAAGCGCTTTAGAGACGATTTAGACCGACTTATATAAGCTCTAAGGAGGACGCTTTTGGGGAGCCGGAGCCAGATGAGTCCTTGAGGAGGGATCCATATGCAGCACATGAGGATCCATATGCATGCCAACAACTGCAATTTTGGCAAGTCGTCGACGAAAAATTCAAGTATAGCCGTTGTTGTTAAGATGCTACAGTTCGTCACTGCACAAATGAGAGAGATGCTTATGCAGGATAAAGAGTTGACGTTAGATGAAGTTGTTCGTCAAGTTAATGCATTCAAACAAACCCTATCAGGGAGCCAACAGATGAGTGCTCAAAATATCACACCAACATTCAAATCCTCCGAAACCATACAGTGGATTGTAAAAGTGTGTAAGTTTTGTGGCGTTGCTCATAAGTAAGACCAACAGTGTCCAGCTTAGAACCGGAAATGTTTAAACTGCGGAAAGAAAGGACATTTTAGCCGCGTCTGCTTCAATCGTGATGGAGGCTTTTCAAGCGGCTTAAATTTCTTCAACAATCCTGATCCCGGGACGCTACGGCTTCTGAAGTGCACTCATCTCCAATTATTCGCTGGTCCTTCGACAGGCCCTAAACTGAAATGTTACAAGACCTGGCATCATATGGAACAAAATGGAGTAGCGGTTCTTCACGAAATGAAGAATCACGATAAGAAGTTTAAAGCATACGCTCAACAAGATTGTTTAGAAGTAAACTTGATATTTGATGCAGAAATTACCCTTTGTGATGATGCTCGACAGCTGAAAACTATTGCAGGATTCGATGTTGTGAAAAGAAGACCACAGCCATTGCTCGGCAAAGAGATATCTAAACGTTTGGTAGTACTAAGAGTTGAGCTTCCTAGTCAACACGAGACGGTTCAACAGATTTCAACAGTACAGCGATTCCTGAGCATCCGTGGGATGATGATTAATTCAAGATTCAAGATTTCAAGGTTAAAATTGGCACTAGTGCACAGTGGGCAAACATGGATCCAAAATCCCATTAATTCAGACGGCACAGGGTAGGAGTCCAAAAAAATACCTAACCTTAAGTTGATTAGTTTTCCATTTTGTCCTCCCCTTTTCTCCCCTCATTTTGGATGCAAACTAGAACCCTTGATTCGGGGTAAAGTACCATGCCCTTTCGCTCAATTTTCAATACTTCTATTCAATTTTCAACCTACCGTACACTGACGGAACTTTCAACACTTTCTCTTCATATCTTTCATTCTAGCAAACATTACTGTCCACCCTTGGTGTCGCATGGTGTGTTGTTTCGTTCATCGCTGATCTGGCGAAATTATTGCGAGAATTGGTAACAGCATTACCTTATCACATTATGATTAGTAAAAGCCTTACCGATACCGAACGACGCTTTATTCAAATGGAAAATAGAGGCTTGGCCTTAGTGTGGGCAGTTGAGCATTCCCGGATTAATCTTTTGGGTATCCGTTTTGAACTGGAAACCGATCATAAGCTTCTCGAGACAAAATTGTGCATCAGAATTGAGCGATAAGTTTTACGGTTGCAGGCTTTCAGCTACGAAGTAATCTACGTAAAGGAAAATCTAAAATCGCTGATCCACTGTCGAGATTGTCGCAAAGACCAGACTGGCGAATTCGTTCCCGAATCAGAAGTGTACATCCGCAGTATTATGGAGGTTGCGGCAGTAAACGTCGACGAAATAGAAGCAGTCTATGGTCCCTGCCGTCTGGCGATTATTTGTAAGTTGTAATCGACTATTTTAGTCAATACAAAGAGGTAGAGATTTTAAGAAAAATAACAGCGATGGAGACTACTGATCGATTAACTCGTCTCGGTTATCCTAGGACCATCACGTTAGATAACGGTTGTCAGTTCGTGAGCACAGAGTTCGAACAGTTTTGTAAGCAACGTGGAATAGCTTTGAGTAGGCGGACTCCATATTGGCCACAACAAAATGGGCTAGTGCAACGACACAATCGTTCTCTAGTTAAGCGCCTGGAGAGGAGCCAGGCCCTCAAACTGGAAGTGAGAGACATACTACTCAACGCCACATACTACTGCTGGTAAACGCCTAGCGAGTTGATGTACGGAAGAAGTGTTCGAACCAAATTACCTTCACTGGCAGATTTGGCAACAGCCATTCCAAGCACCGATCATAGAGACTTCAACAGTGCCGTACTAAGGGTTACAAATTTCAGCAGTGCCGTACTAACGGTTACAGCTAAACAGGGTCCAGGAACCATATTACAGAATGATGAAACTGGCAAAGTGTACGAGAGGAACTCTTGCTACCTTATTAGACATAATTTTGGTTGCCTGGGTATTAACGTTCAAAATCTAACTATATGTCGTGACGCTCCATAGTGTCCAGAGGCCGGACAAAACCTCAAAAATTGATGTTCATATATTTGACATTAAATATTTTTCCAATTTTTCTCGTACATTAAACTACAAAATCTCAAATTTTCAGGATCATCGGTAGAGATTTCATTTTTTTTGCCAGCAGTTCAAATGTTGCTGTGTCAGCTAATTTTATTAATTTCGATGCGCATAAGCTGCAAACATTTGGTGCACTTCAATTATTTGTTGCTCTTTCAATTTTGATCCAATTAAAGCAAAACGAGTTTCATTTTAAAGGAAAATAAATGTTCTTTTTATTTAAAAAACAAAATTTCCTTAAATTCTTCTAAATTTTGAACACAAGGTCAATATATATGGTATGTGATATGAAAAAACAAACTTTATTTTACAATCGTACAATGTACAATCTGCTGAAAAAGTTCGGAAGGACCGCATGATATACATTCAATAGTGAACTTTCTGCTCTTTCCGATTTTTTGGTCTCGTTTTGCCCCTTGTTGCCTAAAGCAACTTTTTTTTTTAAATTATTTTGTCTGCAATGGCGGCGCATGGTTTCATGGTGAACACTTTCTTTTAATGCAAGCACAGATTGTTGATGGCTGTTCAAGACTTGGTTCAAGAAGCTGTAAAAAGTAGATCATTGATGATGGTTGCTTTAGGGGAAGGGATTTTTGCGGGGTACTTTTCTCTAGGTAAAGTAATAAAGTAATAAGATACAATCATATACTATACTAAACTATTTACTTAGAGGTATAAAACAATCATTACAACATCTATTTTCATCTATCTTATCTCATTCATCAGCATCATTATCATAAATTAACAAGTTCTGCACTTCAATTGGAACAGATTTTTTCGGTTTCGACTCGTTGTGCCTGAAGCTGGAAACAATTGGATCCGATGCAACCAATAATCCACGGAACATGTCACCAATTGTCCGTTCACGAGATCATTTCCAGGCATGACTTTCACGCGTCCTTCGGAGCTCCTTCTTCATTTAGCATTTTGTCCACATCGTTAAACTTTGCCGATGTTGCCTTACACAGATCACAGCTTTTAGTGAAGGTTGTGTGAGTTATAGAGTTCAAAGTTTTGCCATCAACCGTACTAATTATAGGCTCAAGTGTAACATTTAGATGTATCCCATTAATATTCAAAATAAACGGAACTTTTCAATTCCTGTACTCATGCGGTCATATTCTTGACGTGAACTGAATCAGTACTGGCCGACAAAATCGAGCTCGACGATGGATACAAGTTCTCCCAAATAATAATTTGATCTGGAATTAACTTTAGTCGTACAAGTGATGTAAGAATTACATTTGCATCCGAGCTATCAAAATTTTTGAATATTTGATTGTACTCATTCAATGTTATTCCATCCATATCCCATTTAAAAACAAGGCGCAAATCTGAGACAATTGCATAGAATTTAAATCGACAAGATTTACTAATCTTGACACAGTAAGGTTCAGTAGCTCTAGTATGTCAATTTTGCAATGACCTTCTGAAATTTTAAAGTGATTATCTGAAGGATATCACCTTTTCTTAGCGGCAGAAATTGAGTCATCTGGTGGATAGATGTTTTTTGCAGGCTCTCTTACGATATTGTAGCTACGCTTAGATAGCTTTGCATCAACAAAAACGGCCAAGACTTGTTCATCAGATAGTTTTTGCGTAGTTCCACCAGGCTTCAGGAAAATTGCCATTTCCTACTGATCCTCAGCACCCATAACCACTTTGGTTGAAAACTGCAATTCACCTAAGATAAGAAAAATATCAATATTTAAATTTTTTAGAGAAATCTTTAACGATGTATGAGTGAGAATATTGTACTAGAGCTGCACGTACGACGCAATATTTCAGTTTTGCGACGCTTGCTCCAGTTGCAGCTACCGTCGAACATTTTTGAAGGTCAGCCTCCTTTTATATCATCCAGAAAGTACAAGAAAACCCTTGAGCCATTCAGCATTAGCTTTTAAAAAAACAATCCTTCATCCGTTTCGCAATATTCCATCGGCACAAGAACTCTCGAAAAAAGCTTGAAATCTGTTTCCCACCTTCTTCATCGATGCATCCTACATTTGTTGCAATGTAGTTTCCAATCGCAGCTCGTTTATCATCCGAATGAGTGATAGTCAGCACAGGTTCCAACATATGTTTTCTGTAAGAAAATTTCTAATTGAAATACAAAAACGAAATATTTAAACGTAAACAATGGTTTTGGTTTAAAAATCAGTAGTTTACCATTTGTTTTTGAGCACATTTTACGGTTGATTTCCGCTGGATACCACTTGCAACTACTTTTCAGCTCAACGCAAGTATTCAATTGACGTTAGAACAAACTCTTATTATTTTGTACATGCGTTTTTGAAGTTAAACCCTCATTTAATTTTTGAATAGGGCCTATGGTCATTTGACGATCAAAAAAATCGATTAACTATATTCATTCCCACTGCAACATGAGTGGTGGTCTTCATTCGAAAGGGAAGTATAGCCGTTGGTCTAAATGATGAAAATAACTATAATATAGAAAAAAAAACATGGGTGGTGAAATCGCAATGTTAATACATGCAATCAAAAGTTTGTTTTCCCTTTAGTTGACACTTTTTCAGTTAAAATCTGAAGTCCTTTGAGAATAAGTCCTATATTCATTCGTCGATCAAATTTATTCGCTTGCTACCGTTAACTGAGCGGTGGATTTGTGGAATTGACGAACACAATCAAAAGGTTAAGGCTTGAGCTTTACATTTCATCAACATTGCGATTCCACTGCTCAAGTCATGTTAGGAAGTGAATAAAGTTATTAGATTTTTTGATTAAATAATGGATATATGGCCAATTCAAAAATTAATCGAGATTCAGTAGCATGTAGCATTGAGAAGTGATTGCAAAAAAATCGATCTTGCAGAATTGAATTGAATCGAAACTGAACAATCAGCAAGAACAGAAAAAAATCTCAACATAAAGATCGATTAATCGAGTGAAAATAATCGATCTTTCGATTTTCGATTCCGATTGCCCCATTCCTGATGCACAGAGATAAGCTTATGTTCATGTACTTCATCACGTGGACAGTTTAGAGGAGGAAAGGTTGGCAAATGACTACCCATTCAATTTTTTGAGATTTATGGAAGGGGTGGGAGGTCCAAAATTCCTCAAAATCTGTCTACGGGGTATCTGGGTATCGGGGTATTTAGATTACAAAACCCAAGTACTATTTGGTCAAAGTTTGTTAGAAATCTACGCTAAACGTCATTGTTTACTACAGGGTTCTAGGCCCGACAATTGTTGTCTTGGAAACACATAATAAAAGTTCAGTTATGCAATGCGAACAGTTCCTTCCATCGCATCAACTGCATTATCGCAGGACACTTTTTCCTGAAGAGGTTTTTTTACTCCTGAAACATCACATGGCCTAACATGAGATTTAATTAAGCACAAACGACAGACCATGTGTACGGCTGGGCTCTTCTCGAAGCATGAAAAAGCATGTCGCTGTCATTAGTACCTCGCAGCAAATAAATGTTCTTTGCGGTCCGTGGCGGCAGTTTAGCATTCCGTTAGTGCAGTAGGACTATGCCACACTGTGGCACGTCCCCGCAGTAGGTCCATCAGTGCAAGCGTTCGCATTCTCGCGACTTGATTGCCCATGAGATAACAGCCAGGTCCAACTTTTTGCTGGGGAAAAACTTTTTCCTTTTCACTATTGTTAGCCCTCGACGTTGTTTGTCCAATCCGTTTATCCGGAAATGAGAGCGATGTGCTGTTTTGCGGAAGGCTATTTATCCGCCAACACCGGGGAAAACCTCTCAACGCTAATTAACAACTTTAAATCAGACTGTGTTCTCCCACAAGCGATGCCCCACTGTTTGGTGTTGTTTTCTGCTCTGTTCTGGTTCTGGTTGTTGGGGGAAACGACTATTGGTTTTTTTTTTCGGTTGTCTACCGTGCAAATATTCCACTATGCTACACCGCATCAACGCACTTCCTGGTGAGTTGTTCGTCTTTTGTTCCAAGCCGTTCAGTTGTTCCGTACGGAAGGACGGTTTTTCCTCTTGTTGCCAGTCGAAGTTGGCACTTCCGGATGTAGCTAGTCGCGATCCTACCGCCATCACGTATGCATTGCGTAGGGATGGTCAGTTTCTTTGCATCATATTTGAATTGATTTGCGTTGTTTAGACTTGCGAATTGATCGAGTTGGGTTGAGTAAACCAGGTTTAAAGATATTTTTGAACACCTTTAGACTATCGCAACAGAAATCAAATACGAGCAAAACACTGAAAGGAAGCACCATGCGCACATAGCATCTGCCAAAAGTCGTTAATGAGGACGTCGTCGGTATGTTTTCTATGCTCATTGAGATTAGTAGCAGTGATGGTAAATTGTAAATTAGTTTGCCGGCAGCTTCTGTGTTGAGGAGCAAAACGCTTCACGTTCTAGTTACCCAACCAAAACAAGAGAAGCTCATTTTGTTCTGCCGGAAGCAGAAAAACTGCACTTAATCAGACAGGTACTTGTCTGACTGAGGACAAAAAAAACATTCTGATTTTCCAATCGACAACGTTCTGGGATGCTTACTGCTGCTGGCATTATGTGCAGAGAGCGCATTGCGTGATTAAGGTTAAGATTTCATTGTTCTTCACATTTCAGACTGGCAATAACCGGTTTCGGATTGCTTTGAGACACGAAGTCACTGGGTTGATAATTTAGCACTGATGTATTGAGGTTCAAGTTGCTTCGTGTAATCTTCATTCAAGTTGCTTTCGACTGGAACGTGTCAGTCAATTTTCCAGCGAAGTTGTATGAACTCATGCTTAACCAATTTCCATCCCATCAAGGACCAACCCTTGGTGTTTTCCAGCATGCTTGCCGTGCCGTGTGGCAAATCCAATTCAGATTTTAATATGCACCGAAAAAAGAAGGAACCAAACTCCAAACTCATCTTCCTAAGCCAACCCCGAGAGCGCGGCATATTAACAAGATTTACGATGACATATCAGCAAACGAGCGCACCCCATAAAGTTTCCCGTATGTCGGAAAAAGGTTCCGAAGGCACTGACTTAGTATGCAGTGCTGGCACAGTGGACCAGAATGGGTGCTTTGGATACATTAAACAGCAGTTGAAAACACCAAATTGAAGACAGGTAAAAGTGAATCTTTATGAGGGAAAATGTCATGACATTTTTGGAACCTTTTGTACAGATGACGAAACATTTTTGCTGTCACCATTCAATGATTTAAAAAATCGGTGACATAGATTTATGTCGCTCAGAATTACGTTGATATCTGGCTTATTATCGCATGCATAATTCCTGTACCCGAAAAAAATGCACCATTTTTATCCGTGTGTAACTTTTTTGTCCGTGGGTAAAAATTGATGAAAATCAGGATATTACTAGTTTAGAGTGAATTGTTTACATGTGCAAAATTTTGTTCAGTGGTAATTAAGATGTCATCGAAACAAGAAGAAAATCGCCGGAGAATTTTGCGTGCCGTCATGGAAAATCCGACTGCGACCATGAGACGGATCGGAAGACAACTAGGAATCACCCATACAACTGTGTCTCGGGTGATAAAATCGTTTATGGAGTCCCAGACGACAGAGCGGCGGGCTGGAAGTGGAAGATAATCGAAGACAGCTGACCCTGTGAAGGCCCGGAAGGTGTTGGATTATTTCAAGTGTAATCCGAACATTTCGATGCGTGGCGCGGCTCTGAAGACAAAGTGTTCCGTCTGGTTCGTTCAGCAAACCATGAAACAAGCTGGGTTCGTGTATTAAATGTCCGCAAGGCGTGATCAACCAAACACGGCGGCCAAATCCCACGCAAGGAAGCTGCATCGAGAGGGGTCAACGAAACCGATGTGTGTGGTTATGGATGACGAAACCTATATCAAGGCAGACGCAAAGCAGATACCGGAGCTGGAGTTCTACGTTGCCAAATCACAGTTTGATGTTCCGGAAGACATAAGGAAGAAGAAAGTGGACAAATGCGCCAAAAAATACTTGTTCTGGCAGGCCATATGCTAATGCGGTAAACTGAGTAAACCATACATCACAACGGGTACCATCAACAGTGAAATTTACCGCACCGAATGCCTCCAGAAGCGTCTGTTGCCCTTCCTGCGGTCCCACGGAGGCGAGACATTATTTTGGCCGGATCTTGCATCATGCCATTACGCGCGATCGTCGTTGGATTGGTACAGAGACAATAACGATGTTTTTTAACCAAAACCCGCCAACCCCCCAAATTCACCAAAGATTCGTCCGGTGGAAAGATTTTGGGCCATAATGAAGGCCAATGTTCGAATTCCAAAGTTCGTCCAAGGTGTTAAGAACGAGCTTGAGTTGACGAAAGAATGGATGAAAGCGACCAAATAGGTCGGCTCCACCATTGCACAAAATGTAATGATGGGTGTTAAGGGAAAGATGCGGGCTTTCAATGATGGAAAGGAAATTGAATAAAGTAATTATGCCGAAACATAATCCATGTGTATAAGTTCATTCCCTGAAAAGAAGAATAAGAAAATCCGATTTAAAATAAATTTTTGGCAAACACTTTTTTCTGGTGCATTTTTTTCGAGTACAGGCCTTATGATGTGGAATCGCAGCAAGCTTTGCTACGAACGGTTGGGTTTGCGTGAGCTGCATGTTTTCTTCTTCTTTTTTGCTGCGATTGTGTTAGAGAGTAATATGATCGGAACAACATAGGGCGCAAGGACCAATTTTGTGAAGAGATAAGACTGAGCATGACGAACTGCTGCAAGAAGCTGTGCCGAGCCGCTGCACAGTGGCACAATTCTGTAGAAAGACGGTCAAAAACATTTTCACCCGTTTTTCATCATTTTATCGACTAGGTGTCTTGAGAAGAGTTGTGCAAAACATTATTCCACATCTTTTGCAGAAACACGCCTAATCTTTCATGAGGGCTTAACCACACTTTCAAATTCCAACTTTTTCCAGCTACGAGATAACGGGTTGTTGTCTTCGGCAAAGTTGTAGAACTGATTTTTTGAGATAATTAGTACTCTGTTCAAATTTGACGATTTCAATGTGTTCTAAGATATTGTAGGACTTATTAAAATACACATTTTTGCTGAACACACCAATGCACACCAATATTAATTATTAGCCAATTAATATTGCGGATGTGTCATAATATTTAACGAATTAGAAGAAGAGTGGCCCGTTGTGCTCTGTTAGGTACCACGTTCAATCAAAATGCGATTAATGTTTTACAATTAATTTGAGACTCCGTCAGGACCCGCATATATTTTTAACGTTTGTTGAACATTACGTCACATGCGAAATATAAATTGGCATATGACCTGTACTATTTCAAACAGACGTTTTACTAGGTACCCTTCAGTACCCAATTCTGAAAATTTCCAGAGTACTTGTTCATTAGATAATCTTTCAAATACAATCTGTTTTAGACCCCGCCAAGACCCACCCACCCTTTTTGAGGCGGTTGATTATGACGTCACAAAGACACTTCAATCACCATATATCAAAATGTAGTCATCACAGAGCATTGGTGTGTTCAGCAAAAATGTGTATTTTAATATTTTTTTTAAAACAAGAACACATTGAAATCTTCAAATTTGAACAAAGTACTAATTATCTTAAAAAAACAGTTTTAAGGTAGTGTTGAAAGAAAGCCATTTATATCTCTTTAACGTTAGGCTCTAGAAACTTAGTGTATTGCCCAACTTTTCTTAAAATTAGCTGCTCTATAACTTTGCCGAAGACAACAACCCGTTATCTCGTAGCTGGAAAAAGTTAGAATTTGAAAGTGTGGTTAAGCCCTTATGAAAGAATAGGCATGTTTTTGCAGAATAATGTTTTTGCAGAATAATGTTTTGAACAACTCTTCTTAAGACACCTAGTCGATAAAATGATGACAAACGTGTGAAAATGTTTTTGACCGTCTTTCTACAGAATTGTGCCACTGTGCACTGATGTTAACCCCTAGGGCGACACGTACCGTTTTGTCATGGCGATGATCAAAGGTAGAAACAAGTAACGCAGAGGGCACGCAAGTTTCGAACGAACAGTAGCGAGAGGGCTTAAGGTGAGGAAAGCACCCGGACCGGATGGAATCCCTAACGTTGTTCTGAAAGCGGCGATTTAGGCATTCCCGGATATGTTCAGGGTTGTGCCTCCGAAATGTCTAAAAGAAGGCGAAATCCCGGACTGGTGGAAATTGCAGAAATTAGTGTTGTTGCCGTAGCCAGGAAAACCTCCGAGAGATCCAGCATCGTATAGGTCAATATCCCTTATGGATAAGCCTGGAAAACTCCTGAAGAAGATCATCCTCAACAGGCTGAAGAAATTTACCGAGATCGAGCACGGGCTATCGAGGATCTCATTTGGTATCCGGGAAGGGAAGTCTACGGTGGATGCCATTCGAACAGTGATCGAGACAGCCGTAAATGCGTTCAAACAAAAGCGGAGGGGCGATCGATATTGCGTTGTTGTAACGATCGACGTCAAGAACGCCTTCAAATGTGCCAGCTAGGAGGCTATTGCTAAGTCGATGAGAATGAGGGTCCCTGATCACCTGTGCAAAATTCTGAGGGGTAACTTTCAGAACCGGGTGCTGATCTATAAGACCTCCGTAGGGCGGAAATAGGTTAACATTACGGCCGGAGTTCCGCAAGGTTCCATCCTTAGCACAACACTTTGGAACGGGATGTACAACGGGGTACTGACGCCGAAGCTTCCCAAAGGCGTAGTGATCGATGGCTTTGCGGATGACATCGTATTATCGGTGAAAGGCGAAACACTGGCGACCGAAGCAATCGGCATAATTGAAAGCTGGATGCAGGGGATGAAGCTGCAGCCCACCAAACGCGTGCGGAAGTATCTGGGTGTGATGATTGATGACCGGCAAAATTCCAACAGCCCCGTAGATTATGCCTGCGGGAAGGCGGAGAAGGCCATCAATGCAGTGGCCATAATCGTGTCGAATAGCTACGGGCCTAGCAGTAGCAAACGGCGTCTAATGGCTAGTGTTTCATCATCGATACAGGGATACGGATGTCCAGCCTAGGTCGCAGCGCTGGAAACCAAGAGAAACCAGGTAAAGTTGAACAGTTCGTTCAGGCTCATGGCCATGGGAGTCGTGAGTGCGTACAGATCTTTTTCCCGATTTTCATCACTCTCGTTGAGGACAGTGAATGTTATCACTGGAGAAATATCAGAGGAGTTCGAAAGCTGATGAGAGCGGAGTCGTTGGCCAAACGAGATTAGGACACGGGGGAGAACGGTCGATGGACGCACCAGCTCATACTGGATTTGTCGATCTGATGTAATCTACTACCTTACGCAGTTTCGGTCTGGCCATGGTTGTTTCAGACAACATTTGCATCGATTCGGACATGCAGCATCATCCTTCTGTCCGGAGTGCGCAGACATTCAAGAGACACCGGAGCACGTGGTCTTTGACTGCTCACGATTGGGACCATTGCAAAGCGAGATGATTGCCATCACCAAGGCAGATATTAGTCCAGTTAACGTCGCCTACGGAATGTGTCGTGACGAAAGTGCTTGGAATGCGATGAACGGAGCCATAATGCAAATCATATAGGCTCTACAGCGAAAATGACGGGAGAATCAAGAAGTGAGGAATTGAGTGGAGTAGCGGTGATGTTCCAACGTCGGGGATCTCTTCGTCATTGTAGGGTAGATCCGCAGTCGGGGAGAACTCGAGTCGATTGTGTCAGTAAGAAGGAGCTAAATGGCTCACCATCGTTTGCTTCTGGTATCCAAAGGCGAGTAATTCTCCGCTGAAGACGGGTCGATCCGCCGTCCGAGACTATTCATCTCGATAATGGCAGAACCAAGTAAGGTGAGAGCATAATGGCTGTGGCAAGGAGTAGGAGCTTAATGGGTCTATTGTAGCGAAATGGCCAAGATCCTCCACGACGTAATACCATAGGGCAGTCCCGTGGGGCCGGATCAAGTTGAGCAACAAGGAACCGGGTTGTAGTGTGATCAGAAGTCGGGCTTTTCTTGAAGGTCGACCCTAGCCACACTCTGACACAGTGCACGATGACCATGTGCAGACCTCTGTGTCAGGTCAGTTCATAAGGGCCTGTTCATAAACCACGTACTCATTTTTGAAAATCTCAGACCCCCCTTTCCCCCACGTTGATTTTTCACATTAAATTTTTCGAAATAGTGTATGGAGCCCCGCACCCCCATCCTTCCAGATCAGTCTACGTAGTTTATAAAAACTTCCTAAGGATTTCGTGAAACTTGAAAAAAAAAACACACACGCGCGCAAACGTGAACCTGGAGGAGACACCCGAGAACGTCGTCTTGAAATACCCTAGGTTCGAAGAAGTTCGCAGGAATATGCACGGTGTGGCAGTCGACAATGTTTTCGATAAGATGTGCCACGATGAAGACACATGGAACGCTGTCGATAGGGCAATAACGAGGATACAGTCCAAGCAGCAGAGGAAGCGACCAACGATCCAGCGTCGCTGGCTAGAGCCGCTGCAAGTCAAAGCAACCACTAAATGGTTTGGGATCGTCGGGGTACCAGCGAACTGGAAGTCATACTCTACCCAGAATCGCCGGACTGACTTCGGCACCCTATGAGAGTGGATAAAGTGGAATGAAGACTGATCATTTTGGGAGAAATTCCTGTCCCGGGGAACTCTCCGTCGGAGTAGGCTAGATCCATCGCTGTGGACTAGCAGAGTAGAACGCGTCGTACCACCGGTTTCTGATCGTCTGGGTGCCAGTGAACCGGATGCCATTCGCCGCCGGAATCGCTGGACTGACTTCGGCACCCTACAGGTACTGGAATGAGCAACGACACAGGTAGGAGACAACAATGGCTCAGGAAGTGGGAGCTAAATGGCTCAGGAAGTGGGAGCTAAATGGCTCACCGTGGTTCGGTTTCGGATAAACTTTCACTGCACTATGGTCCAGATCACGAATTTACGAGGAAACATGCTCCCAGCGCCTAAACTTGGAATTTCACAGCAAAGTGATATTCTAAAACATGGTTTCTATCACTAAGGCCCATTTTTTTATGTTGATTAAAATTAGGGTGGTCCCTATTTTCACGGAAATACAAAAACTAACTTTTTTATTTGCAGAAATAGACGTTTACATTCCTGGGCAAAGTTGTAGCGCAAAAAATTCATGTAATTTTAATATTTAATTTTTTTTGTAGCTTAAAAATTTACCGAATTAGAGCAATTTTCCCTCATCAACTTAGGGTGTACCATAAAAAAATGTTTTTTTGCCCTAACTTTTTCATTTCTATTTCCACCGTAATGATTTGTTTAAACGAGTTTTAGAAATTTTAAAAACGCGTACTTTGGTATACAAATTTTGCCACTAGCTTCATCCAATCAATAGTTATTGAAGTTTTTCTAAAAAAATACGCCCTTTTCAAATGATGATTTCTATGATTGGGGCTAACAAAACAGAAATTAAAGACGTCATTTGAAAGGAAAATTTATTTCGTTCAACATATGTGAAAACTTGAGATACGTTATTTCTGTATCTTGAGAAAATTACATTTGAATCTGGGGTGGTTTAAGAAGAAAAACTTCAATAACTATTGATTGGTTAAAGCTAGTGGCAAAGTTAATATAGAAGAATACGCGCCTTTAAAAGTTCTACAACTCGTTCAAACAAAACATTTACAATGGAAATTGAAATGAAAAACTTAGGGCAAAAAAACCATTTTCTATGGTACACCCTAAGATGATGAGAGAAAATTGCTCTAAATCAGTCAACTTTTGAGCTACAAAAAATTTGTATATGAAAATTCCATGAAATTTTTTGCCCTATTACTTTGATCAAAAATGTAAACGTCTATTTCTGCAAATAAAAAAGTCAGTTTTTGTATTTTCGTGAGAATGGGGACCACCCTAATTTTAATCAACATAAAAAAATGGGCCCTAGTGATACAAACCGTGTTGTAGAACATTACTTTGCTGTAAAGTTTCAAGTTTAGGCGCTGGGAGCATGTTTCCTCGTAAATTCGTGATCTGGACCATAATGGCTGCTGGGGAATCCTCCATCGGAGTAGGGTACACCCACCGTCGAAGACTATTTGAGGCGATCGTATCAAGATGTGGGAGCTAAATGGATCAGGGCATGGAAGCTAAATGGCTCCACTAAAATAGGTGGAAGCTAAACGGCTCAAGAATGGAGCAAGAAGCGATAGTAGGGCAGAGGTCTAGCAACGCCGATGCATCAAGAAGAGAGTGTCTCACGATGGTGACCGTAAAGGAGAGCACATGATGACGGTCGGCTACTCCACATCGGTACACGTCTCGATGGGTACAGTAATTAGCCTCCATAGAGATTAAAATAATAAGACTGTACTCAGTACTTCCGGGTGACACCAAGCAAGAAAATGGCGAGGTTCCAGCGGCACAGGTTGTCTCCGTTGCATTAAAACCTTGGCAGGCCTATAGTACGTTCCATTCTCCACCACCCGACCGCACCAGTCAGGCGGAAGTAGGCTCAGATGATCCTATACCTGACTTACGCTGATCAGACTCTGAACACGGTTCCCCATGAAGGGCCGTGTCAACCCTCGCATGGCCTCCCTGCTCGCCTTCAAGCTTGTAAAGATAACCATGGGGTCACTATAGCGACTATTCCACGTGAACTTGGATAGCGGCTTGAGAGAAATCAACAAATACCTCAGGAATGACGAAACCCCAGGAGAAAGCGAATCTGTTCGCTAAAGTTAGCCTAGTGAGGTCCGCACCGTGTAAAACGGTGGAATCTGGCGTGTACTACACTTGCGGAAGTGCCACGGCATCGAAAACAGGTGCCACCAAGCTAGGCGTGGCCATGGATGGGCCATGACTCATCCGGCCATGGATAGGATGCGAGAAACCCTTTCTAAAGTGATGGAGGTGTCCGAGCAGTTGGATGCGATTATCGACTTTACGTCATCGCGCAACAACATTGCTAAGGACTTGATACTGAGCTTCCTTAGGCTACGCATGATAGTGCAGTTTGCATGTAAGGAGAGGGAAGAGCTGGAAGCCAAGCTCCTAGCCGAGCATAGTGCCAAAAAGTTGGCACGGCTACCAGCCACGGAAAGGGCGAGGGCATCGAAGCAAACCCAGACGGAAGAGTCCGTCTCAGTGGGAGACTCCACCCCATCTACCATGGGGGTAGGGACCTCCAAGTGGGCAAGGCAGCTTGGCAAAACGGCACCTGGCGCAGGTGTGGCAGCACAAACCACAAGGCGTGGGGCTGCAAAGTTGCCCCTAAATGGTTGATGTGTGCTGGAAAATAATAAGCACGTTCAGGTGGGGGGTGGGAGGGGCTAATTGCCCGGCCGCTAAGGGTATTCCAACGAGCCAACCGTATTGCAGGTAACTCAACTAAATCTGAACCATTGTGAGGCCACCCAGCAGCTGCTGTGTCAGACAGTTCACGAATCGGCATCGGATTTCACCATAACTTCTACTCCATTCGCCATTCAGATGGAAGACGTCCTACTTTGACGTAGAGACATTTAAAGAAGCGCTTGTGAAGGAACGAAATTTACGCGAAAGCCAGGAACCTTGCGGCGAACAACTCGTCATGACACTTACACGAGCGTGTGATGTGACCATACCGAGGTAAGTCAAACCAAGGAATGGAAGATCGCCGGTGTATTGGTAGAAGGAGTCGATCGTCGACCTCCGAAGAACATGCCTCCACGCAAGATAGAGGATGCCAAGAGTGCGGTCAGACGCCGATGGAATCGAACGTGGAGGGGCGCTAGTTGCCGCGAAAACTGCACTAAAGGGATAAAGGACATCAAGCGAGTCTGCTTTGAGGGTCTGTGTCAGAAGGTCAATACGAATCCGTGGGCGGACGTCTATCGGGTAGTAATGACCAACACCAGAGGAACGGCGGCTTCAACCGAGCAATCACCAGAACTGCTGCAGGTGATCGTTGGAGGACTCTTTTCGGGCCACGACCCGAGTTTCTGGCCCCGCCGCCGTAGATTTGTCCCATGACCAGCGTTCCAGTATCCCAGGCCTTTACGCTGTCATAGCGACGGAAGGGTGGGCGGTCAGCCGAAGAACTTATGCGATAGCAAAGTCGGTAAAGGTGAACAAAGCGCCAGGATCGGAAGGTATTCCGAACCTGGCCATCAAGGTGGCTATCTTGCTGGTTTCCAAAATGTGGTGATGTAAAGGTGTCTTAACGAGGGAGTTTTCCCGGACGCCTGGAAAATTCAGAGCGTAGTGTTGCTACCAAAGACAGGGAGACCACCAGGAGTTCCATCGGCATATGTCTGTTGGACACAGCGGATAAGGTGCTTGTGAGGGTAATTCTCAACAGACTGAGAACACACACGGAGGGTATAGGCGGTCTGTCTAACAACCAGTTTGGCTTCCATAAAGGAAAGTCAACGGCTGAGGTGGCAATCCAGCGCAAGAGGCGAGGAGTACGCTACTGTGCAGTGGTCACCCTTGACGTGAGAAGTGCGTTCAATAACGCCAGTTGGGTGGCTATCGCCGACTTGCTCCAACGCCTTCAGGTGTCCTGGGTACCTTTACTGGGAAGCTATTTTCAGAATCACGTGCTAGTGTACAATACAGAGGTAGGCCAGATCACCGCAGGCGTCTCACAAGGTTCGATCCTGGGTCCGGTACTATGGAATACGATGTACGATGAGATACTCTGGCTTGAGTTCCCGAACGGGTGAAATTAGTCGGGTTCGCGGACAACATCACCCTGGAGATATGGGGTGAATCCATCAAATAGGTCAAGTTACGGCCTCGCTCTCCATTGACATTGTGGAGAGATAGATGAGTTCCAGACAACTGGAGCTAGCCCATCATAAGACTGAGAAGGAGGTGGAGGATTTGCTGCGAACTAAAAAGCGGAGATAGCCCATCATAAGACAGAGGTGGTTGTGGTGGTGATCAGTAAAATCGTGGTCGGTGAATACACCATCGACTGAAAGCTTGAGGTCAAGCACTTGGGCGTGATAATCGACGAACGGCTGAACTTCAACAGTCACCTCGATTACGCCTGTTAGAGAGCAGCAAAAGCGAGAACACCTTCGACTAGTGCAATTTGAACAAAGACACTAGAGGAGTTCGTAGAAGGACATGGACTGCGTCATGAGGAAGTGGCAAAAGGAATGGGATAATGTGGTGGATGAAAGCTGGATACACTGGCTGATCCTGAACGTTTCTCCCGGAACAATGAAAGCGGCAGGTCCAACTTCATCCACACATCCATAGCCACATATAGAAATGTCATTTAGCACTGGACAAGACCTTCTCGTCCAGTTCAGCACGCACGAGAAGGATACCTGGCACAGCAGAATTTTTTGATTGTCTGTCTGTTCCACGCAGAATGTGCCCATTGCGCTGGTAAGGGAACGCGACAGCAGTTATCATATGTCCATGCCATTGCATGAAAGTTCATTTTGCGCTGGGATCCAACCGCCATTACGCGAACGAACATATCAAATACCAAGAATACCACATCAAAACAAAAGCACGATAACTCCATCAACCGTTAACACTAATGAAGACAGTTGTACCAGCATATCTGAAGAAACAACCGGCAGAGATAATATCTTCCAACGAAGCTGCAGCGCAGCGGCTGAAATTGCTTCTGGCAGTCTGAGCTGAATTGCGATAACGTCAAAATACGATCTTGCGTTGTTCTTCACCAGCGTATATTTTATCAGCACCGGTGCAAATCAGCGCTAACTGTCGTTGCATCATCATTTCATGTTCCAGGCGCATCACGATATTCCGGAAGGGCCTGATTTATCCACAGGCGCGTAATTAACAGAACACACGAGCGCGACTGCTTCTTCACAATCATCCACGATGAGAGCGCTGGTTGTGCCTGGCGTGAGAATGACACCACCATAAACAACGTTGTGGGCATCAGATCAGCAGGTCATCCTGTTACTTCTTCCAGCAGCATAATCCAGAAAGATATATGGTAACGTCCCTGTTCCTCCTCACCGGGTTCAGCCCACGCTGATCTCCAGTCTCCGCAAGAAACAACTGCAGAAGAAGGCTGATATTCTGCTGGTGCCGTCTCACCAGGCTGGCATGCATTCCTGGCACCAGCACTTGCGCCATCTCTTCATGCCAGCAGCAGAAAGCCCAACAGGTTTTTCTTTTACCAACTAGACGAAAACGTATATTAATGAAAATTGAGTTCTTTGTATCAGAGTTCTGGGGAATGACATTGAAGAGTTGTCCGTTCATTTTAGCGGTCGAGCAGTTCCCACAAATTGTGCTGCAATGAAAGAATGTCCACTGATA
Source organism: Aedes japonicus (assembly GCA_034211315.2). Classification (NCBI taxonomy): domain Eukaryota; kingdom Metazoa; phylum Arthropoda; class Insecta; order Diptera; family Culicidae; genus Aedes; species Aedes japonicus. Next base: position 53,197 of record JASCZW010001629.1, on the reverse strand, counting down.
TCTAACTGCAAGATGAAACATTCAATGCAGCCTGTTTGATCCAGTTCCACTACCAGATATGTTGTGTGTGACTTGATGATACACCTTATATTAAAAAACGTTTGCCTGTTCTTCAGCACCATCTTACACACAAAATTATGTAGAAGAGAATAATGGCCTGATTTACAGTCAGCACATTGCACGTTAGCTTCGCGTTTTGGTACTCCTGGGATTTTCCAGTGCAAAAATTTACAGAGGTGGCAGAAAGTTCAAAAGTCTATCTACATATTTACAGTGTATTACACTGCCCATACAAATGTCATAAAATATATAGTTTATTTTTATTTAACTTTGCTTTTGTTTGTCATCCCTTGAATCGTAGGTTTTACACGTGAGTGGGTTGAAGCTGGCAAAACTTGCTCTTCGACCCAGTGGAAACGATGGCGCCATGGACCATGAGAATTTCGAAATGAGTCGTTAAAATTGTGAGAAAACTCCGTCTTGAATAATGAATGCAATTCGTTGTGTACATATCTCGTTTTGATATTTATTTCCAAGAGTTTGTCTTGAAATTGTTGAACCATGATGGGAAATTAGGTCGCTATTGAATGTTGGTTCAGCTGAATTTGAATGTCTAGGTGTCAGTGGATACAGATGGAAAGATTTTCATCAACTCAAGATGTTTATGTTTGCATTCATTCCTGGAATTTTGGAAGATGTCTGCGGTAATAAAATCACTTAAAAAGATTGCTATCGATCCGAGGCCCACAGAACGTCGATTAAGCTCGAAGAGATCACCAAAATAGATTTAATCATGTTGATCAGCAACCACTGTACCAATTTGCAAGAAACATGCAGTGCAAAGATTAAAGGCTGACTAAAAGTAAATTTGTACGCACAAAATACCTGTCATTCGAGATCAAATTAGTTTTAAAGGTCCATTAATGGTTGCTTTACAGTACATTTATTAAAACTTTAATGTTATAGCATTAGATGGGTACATTTCTCGAGTTCGAATAAAATCTCAAACCTTCCTCTTGATGGAGCCCATCAGCGCCCGCACAGTGGATGACCTTGACTATCCCACTGCTTCGTCGAAGTTGCTGCTTTGAAATCGCCTAGTAGTTTTCGATTGGACAAAAATTCGGCCAATTCGGAGGATTCATTAGCTTGGGGACGAAATCGATCTTGTTGGCAGCATACAACTCCAGAACCACCTTGGGGCAGTGGCAACTGGCCAAATCGGGTCAAAGGATGAATTTACCCCTATGCTTGCTGATGACCGGTTATAGCCGCTTTTTTAGGCATTCTTCGATGTAAACTAGGGATGTCACTGTCGAGGATGTGATGAATGGTTCTGTTTTCAGGCCATAACTGCAAATCGCTTGCCAAATCATGGCGTTCTTCACGAACTTTTCGGAAAATGCGAACCACGTCCAGCCGTGATGAAAAACGTTTGACCGGGAAGCTGCTTAAAATGGAGTTTGACGTATGTTTCGTCATCGATCAAAGTGCAGCCCTTGTGTTGCGGTCGTACAATAGCCTCGCACGCTTTTTGGCAAAGGAATTCTGCTTCATGTGCTGGTTCGACGTTTTATTGGCTTTGTGCGCTTTGTATCCTTCCCTGGCACGGATGTTCCGCACCGTTTGAAAGTTGGCGTTGAATCTTCCGGCCACATCTTGGATTGAAATACCGGGGTGGGCTTCACGCACACCAAAACCTTGCTGCGCAGCGGACGATCCTTGATTCCAGTTTTTTTCGTAGGTCCGCATTTCCTTGTAGATTTTGAGCACTCGACAAACTGTTGTTTACGGTATCTTCAGCACTTTAGCCAGCTTGGAACCGGACCACTCCGGATTTTCCAGGTGTTTATGCACAATAGTTTTTCTTCTTCCGAGTTCCAGTTGACGTTCTTTCTGTATGCGATCGACTACTATGGTCAAACTTGCAGTTGTTCTCTTTAAAAGTGTAAACAAACCACTGTCAAAGATGTTCAATACCCAATGCTAGAGGCGTGCTAACGACGCACGAGGAGCGTACGAATTTACTTTTATGTGGTTTAAATTGATTCCAAGTGGTGTTTAAAATTAATGTTCTTTTTTCACAATGTAGTAATTCTCCATCCATTTTCAGATTATGGTATTCTCTGAATTTTTGAAATTTCAATTTTTATTTTTTTAGGTAAGGAAAAGCTTTTTTTAGAGGAGTTTACGCTTTTGTGTTTTTTTTTTTTTTTTTTTCTAAAATGGGCATAACAGCACCTCATCTTTTGGTTTCAACAGATTAAATTTCAAATGATACAATCAGCTCTTAAAAATAACATAAAATATTCTTAATTTTCAATCACTATACTATTCTATACTGACCTATATAAGTAATTCAAGAAATCTACTTTTGTTACAAGAACGAGACAAGTGGAGATCGAAAACATAATAACAGCGATTGAACACACGACACATACGACTGACCGGCTATTATATCGGCTGATGTGTGCGGAGAGGGCAACGACGAATATCAAGTTCAACTCAGCTAGCACAGAAGGGCAACCTATATGACTCAGAAAAACAGCGGACATGAATGAAGCCTTTGATGCAATTCTGCGAGTGTCGAGAAGATCGAGGCCGATGAGTTTACAACGATCTTCATAACTGGGAAGGTTAAATGGATCATTCCAAGGTAATCGCTAAGCTCTAGCGGACAAACTTGCGTTGAATTGCCTCTATTTGCTGTATGTCGATTTGGTAGTATGGAGCCTTTACAACTACTGCATATTCTAGTATAGAGCGAACCAGTGAACAATATAGTGTCTATATAAGGAGTGCATACATGGCATTTCTCCCAAGTGCGCCTCTCACATGCATATTGCTTGCCTCCTCTGGGGATGAACCAGTTGCCACACTGGCGAGCAAATCACCACGCTTACGATGAGTGCAAAACAAGCCAAGTGTGAGAGGGAGTCTCTTGAGAGCATTTGTGGTGAAAATTTGAGAGCACGCTCTCGAGTGAAATGAACGAATTGTGCTCTCAAGCGCACCCACCTAGTTCTCGCTGGTGTCCTCTTGAGAGACCGCTCTGCAGAGCCAAATCTTTAGAAAATCTTCAGTGCCCTTTTTTATGCATGTTTCCAAACTTATGAGTAAAAGTTGTGAAGGTTTTTTCAATTCCTATGTGAATGACTTAGATGTATAACTACTCCACCTAAATTGTTAACCGATATACAAGGAAAAAACGTGATAATAAGATAATAATGGAGAAACAAAAGGCTTATTTCTTTAGTAGTTATTCGTTTCGGGTGTTGATGGGGCACATTCGAAACTGTTTACCTGTGTTGTAGCCTTACCACATGTTTCGTCTTGAGTTTTTTTTTGGGTATGGAGAATGTTCTTATGATAGGTAAGAGAGCCCTCCCTTCTCTGAAAGGGGAGACTCCCATACAAATGAAACACAAATTCCTGCATAATTCAAGAACGAATCAAGTTATTGAAACCAAATTGGGCATGTGGGGTTTTCTGGAGGCGATTTTTTTTTCTATGGTGATTTGAGACCCCTCTCTTCTCTAGAAGGGGGAAGGAGGCTCTCATACAAATTGAACTAAATTTGGCATGTGGGGGTTTTTGAAGGCAAGATTTTTTTTTATGGTGGTTCGAGACCCCTTCTTTGACTGGGGGGAGGTGCTCTCATACAAATGAAACAAAAATTTCAACCAAACATGAGAACTATCCAGGCAACCGAAACACAAATTTGTATTATTCCGATAGGCAGCAGATTCTGATAGAAGATAGAACCCCTTCTTATTCAAGAATGAGGGCTGTTTCAGTTATTCTTAGTGCTACATTATGCACAAGAAGTTAATATCAGATTATGAACGAGAAAACTACGTTCAAACTGACAGGACACGGTGTAGTTTGAAGATAAATGTTTTGTCTATGACATGCTTCAACACAGAAAAAAAGTCATGGTAGACACTGACGATCCGAGGATTAAATTTAAAACACACACCTACGTTTTATTTTGCAGAAATAACACACATTAGCAAACGAAAATATAACAAAAATTATAAAAAAAGCGCAAGTTCTATTAAATTTTCATTCATTTGGTTCAGCTTGCATGAAATAGAATGATAAACTCTAGATTCAAATTTTAAATGGGCGTTATTGCAAAATCATCATATCTAGAAACCGTTGAAGAAAGTATCAATAACTACATCTCATTCAGCAGAAGAAAATGTTTACATGTTTAAACTCATTATGTTATAATAATTGATTTATTAAGATATAAATGAAGAATGGCACTGGCGTTCCCTTTGTTTTGATTTGAAATTCTGTCGAGTATAGATCTGTCAAATTCCATAGCTTTTGCTCGCTTTGACAGTTGCATCCCAACAAGACGCCAGAAAAAGATGTCCAGACTCGGTTTCGTTCTTATTGCCCCATTTATTCGTATTCTCGCTCAGTTATCTTTGTTCAATGTGGCATACTATTTATAAATAATTCGGAAAGATCTATCCTTGTGCTTTTGGTGTTCTGCAGCCATGTAGTACATCTCGATGCTGATGATGCTGTCAGTGGCCGAATTCGGGATGGATCCGGTAATTGGTGACCGGTATGCACACCTCGGAAGAGTGGCGACTTCCGATGGCCCGTGATGCGCTGGGGAATATCACTTACCCGCAGACGAGACATAGCTGCAAGATGGCGAGTCTTTGGCGGCGTACGCGATCTCCTACATCTATCTGGACGTAACACCTTCGTTTAAAGGATATTAGGTCATTCAAGTAAAAAAGAACGCACCATATTAAAATCTCGTTTTTTCACTTTGGTCTTTCATGTGACGAATAGTTACCAGAACCTCAAACAGAGTTATTGTGTGTTTTTATTGTGTTTTTGGTTTTTGTAAGCAAACATTTAAGCCTATTCAGCTAAGAACTATTTTTTTTTGTGGTTAGGCTTCATTCCATACAATTTACAGAAAAATCTCACTGGGCTAAACCACCATGGATTTCTTCAGACAATTTCACGATACTGGAATACAAATTTAGTCGGTTGGATTAGGCTTACTTATAACAACGATTTTCTTGATAAAAGAGGACTCACTAAAACTTTTCAATTGGCTAGCAACTGCAAACTAATAAGTTCCACTAGATTTCGGAACTACGTCCAATCAATGCGTCAATTAAATCTAGAAAGAACTGTAATTAAAGATGGCCTACATCTTAACATACTACGCAACGGGGGAATCCCTACTTATATTAGGGTAACGGGATGTAATGTTAGCTTAGCTCCTTCATTTGTACAAAATGTGTCATTAATTTAGCAATAATCAACAAAATCATGTTGCTTTTAGGGTGACCGATGTAATCCAAAGCAATTGAGACAATATTAATCATCTTATAGTTGTTCACATCCGTGTAATTATCGAAGTTGCATCCAAGAATAGACCCAAATAGGTGCCTGTAGACCGACATTAAATCCATATCCCTTGAAAGTTTCTGACTTTATAAAAAGAGTTTTCGTGATACATACTACCAAATGTCTTATCAAACTTATCTTAGCAAGTGTAGAGCTAGTTGAATCTCAGCTTGAAAACTTTAAGAGTTATAATCATAAATGTAATCGATGGTTGCATAATAGGCTGAGTCAAGGGACACATACCCTATTACTTCAAAATTTTGCAGATCATTTTTTTGGTCTTGCTATACAATCTGCGGTCATATCAGAGAAATGTGTCTTGCTTCGCGATCAGATTCAAATGGGTATTTATAATTCTTGCCATCCGTGGCACTGCGATATTAAAAGAGAGTAGATTCAACATTTCTCACCCAAACAGTTTCAAAAACAAACTATTTGAGGAGTAAATAGTTCTTTTTATGCAATTTTTTCCAAACCTCTGATTACGACGTTTCAAATGACGCCAAAATGACTAACCGGTTTATATATGAAGATTAATAATTTTCTAACCGGCAAGCAAATTCATTTGAATCGGGTATTTTTTGCATGGTTATCGTTCCGCTTCGGGTCCCTTGCGTTCGGAGCTTAACACTAGTGTTAGCCGTAGAAATACCCTTACTGACTGAGTCTCTGAATACTCTGGCTCTCCTGTCATTAAATTTGTGAGAGTTAAGCTTGTAGTACACTGTTTGTCCAATAGCCAAATATTTGGCATAGGCAGCTAGACAGCTGACAGATATCATAGATGTTTGTCAGATGCCTATCTGCCTGTGACAAATATTTGGCTATTGGACATACAGTGTACTACAAGCTTTAGCGACTTATTTTTGTTTGTTGTTTACACGCTAAATGAACAGTGGATACATGTCAAATAAAACGGGCTTGACTAAAAAATATCAAATTATTAATTATAGCTCTAGAGGCGATTCACTCCGGGCACACCATGCAAAAACATTTCTGACACCATTGGTTCTATCTGAGTACATTCGTTAACTCGTAAAGCAGTCGGTATACCGTATAGCGCCAAAAAGCAAAGATTTTACATTACAGCCCAACTGGGTCGCACTCGGGCACATTCAGATGCTTATATTTGTACAAAGTCGATACAGTCGGTACAGTTGCACTGGTAATCACACAACTGATGAATATATTGGCACAAAACATAGTGATTTCCTCCTTGCTTAAGCTTAAGAAAATATTAAAATTCACTGTGTTGGCCAGATGTAATTACCCAATGCATCATATAGATGAACTGAGGAATTCCATTTTTTATCAATTTTATAAAAAGAAACAATGTTACTTTTCGAGTTTAGAGTAGCTTGCCTGTAGCTCCAACATAATATGATTTCTTCACAGTTTAGCTTTCCCTTCTTTTCAAATGTTAGTCTAGAGTTATAGGTTTTGTCATTGGACCTCAGCCTTGGTCTGTAGGTTAGAAATAGGTAGAAAACTAAAAAATTCATGAATCTGTGTAAGTTATTTTCGACCATGACCGTCCAAACTACCCCACGTACGGGGCACATCCGGACAAATATGTATTTTTCCGAAATGCAAATAAACAACTCAAAATTGCATAAAAGCACATCTTTAACACACTCTTATGATGTCCCGATGTCCAAATGACAACTAGAATGAATTCAGGATCTCTGGCAACGTTCACAACAAAATATATGAAAAATTGAAAGAAAAAGGGTCCAAAACTACTCCCCTCTCCCCTAGAATATGTGAATTTTTAATCAATGTATTAATTTTAAATTCAAATATTGTATGTAGTTAAGGCCACTGCTTTATATGGAACCGTCCTATTGTGCACTTGCTTAGCAACGCGCAGAGCGTTTTATCCGTCGTCGCCAGGAAATACATTATGGTTAGGGTTGTGGCGCGTTTAACCACGCATAAGACACCCCCACTCCCATTCCTTAAACATTAATCTATTTATCCTGTATAGGGTATATGTTAGGTTCCTATAGTTGCTTATGGAGTCTCCATTCACAACTATAGAAATCTAATGCTTTAAAGGTACCGCAACAATTGCAGCCTTACCCTATGCAAGATAATGTATTTTCAAAGGTAATATTATTGCCTATGGTTTCGTACATGCTCCATTACAAGAATCTGCAATCCTTTATTCCCAAGGTCAAATTTATACGTTATAACGAACATATCAAAACCGAAATGAATAAAAATGGAAACCGGAACCTGAACGACAAACCATTCACAAACGCGCTTGCTAATCTACTTATTTAGAGAATCAACATCAGTGTATCTGACCAGTTAACGCACTCCAGAGTTCTCTGGGGTGCGGTTCTCTGTATTCACTGCAGTGCGTTTCAGAGCGCTGAGTTTACTCGCCAGTGGCTTTCAGAGGCAAGTGATTTAATTTCACCGCGCAGCTCATTTCAAAAACTACTGATAAAGGAAGATTGTGGTGAGTATGCTGCTGCGTGCAGCGCTCCTGCATGAACAAAAAGAGAAGAGGAAGTGGTATATTCGCTCTTGTCTCCCACTGAGGAGAGGGACAAGTATGAAGGAGTGTATCGAAAAGTAGTTATAAACATTCGATGCGTTATTACGCATAAACTACTGTATATATTTTTAGCGTGTAAGCGCCATTTGCTTTGTTTACATGTCAAAAATGATTATTCGGTTCATTCATTTCCGTTGATAAAGTTGTATTCAAAATGTCGCGAATTGAATTTGAGACTAAAAGAAAATTCTGCACACTTGGTGCACCGAAAAGGGTGTTACTTACAACCAGATTGCGAAAAGAGTAAATGTTCACCCGGCAAGTGTAAAACGCATCATCGAAAAGTTTGGTTAGGAGTGCTCCCTGAAGGATTTACCAAGAAGTGGCCAGAAACCCGGCTCCAGCAACCCCGATTTGGACCAAAAAGTTGTGGATTATATTCAACGGAACAAATCTGCCTCTACTCGCGATCTAGCCAAGAAGTTCAGGACCAGCATCGGAATGATTCAACGAATCAAGCGCAGGAATGACTTGAAGACGTACAAAAAGCAGAAAGTGCCCAAACAAACTCCGGAACAAAAGTCTCGTGCCAAAACCAGGGCTCGAAAGCTGTACAGCTGCATTTTGGACAATGTCGACCAGTGCATTTTGATGGATGACGAAACATACGTTAAAGAAGATTCAAGAACGCTACCGGGGCCGCAGTTTTATACTAAATCTGTTGGGGAACGTGTGCCAACCGCAGATACGACTGTTGCGATGGAGAAATTCGGTCAGAAGGTGCTCATTTGGCAAGTTATTTGCACATGTGGCTTTGCGTTCTTCAATTTTCTATACAAAAGGAACTATAAATGCTGAGATTTATCAAAAGGAATGTTTGAAGAACAGGTTGCTACCATTGTATAGAAAGCACCAGTCCCTCCTCTCTTCTGGCCAGATTTGGCATCGGCACATTACGCCAAATCCACTCAACAGTGGCTGACGGAGAATAACATCAAGTTCGTAGAAAAAGACATCAACCCACCAAACTGTCCCCAGTTGCGACCGATCGAACGCTATTGGGCAATAGTCAAGCGTATATTTAAGAAGGATGGTACAGTGTCCCAAAACATGACCGATTTAAAGAAAAATTGGGCAGCGGCATCCAGGAAGTGCACAAAGGTCACTGTGCAGAATTTGATGGCAGGTGTCAAATCAAAGGTACGGGCATTCTACAGAAATGAACATGATGACTAGTTTTTCCGTTTGGATCTTTTGTAAACATGTTAAGTTATAATAAACTGAAATAGTATGTTAATTTTAACCATGTTTTCATGCCTATTTTATTATTTGGAAGTTTATAACTACTTTTCGATACACTCCTTGCAATGAATATCGGAGAAGTATTTTGCAGCACGAAAAATGAAGCCCAGGCATTTTGAGGCTTTGAAGGTAATGTAACATGGTACTTAAAAGTTAAACGCGATATCAGAAGAATGCCTAACTCTTTAACTGTATCCTCACGTTTTAGGGATGTCCCGATAGGGTAGTCAAATAACTCCATAGAGCGTTCTCTGGTGAAGGTGATTAGTGAGCATTTTCCAGCATTTAGGTTCATAAAATTTGTTAAGCACCATGTAGAAAAACTGTAAAATTCCCATTGTGAAAATTGTGCGTCTACATGGTAGGTTATTACGTAGTATAGTTTGAAGCCATCAGCATATGAGAGCTTGAAACACTTAAGTACTAGGTTAACACCATTCAAGTATAGCAGAAATAAGAAAGGTCCAATATGACTGCTCTGTGGAACACCAGATGTGACTGCCATAGGACGATCAACTTCACACTTAGAAAAAATCATGTAAATGTAAGTCTACTTCGATGCACATAAAAAGAGCGGGACGTTCAACGGAAATTTGCGTATGTTCTTAAGAACAGACCCAGAAAAACTCGAAATGATAACTTATATGGGATGACGTAAACTTAAGTTGAGGTACACAAAACGACATTTTCCATATTGTGCAAATACAAATGCTTCTAGTGACCTATTTTGATATCAAGGATCTAATTCTAGTTATTATTAGAGAAATTCCGAACCGTTTTTGAAATTGTACAAAAAATTTAAGGTATGCGGCGAAGAGAGAGATGAATCTTTTTTAGCAACCGGTGGCTTCCACTTGACAAGAATTTGGAACGGTATGTTAGATATATTCCAATCCAAACAAACTATTTAGCTGGGAAAATCAAATAGGACGGATTCTAAATGGTCTATGTTTGAACGATCTTCACAGATTCACATGTTTACAAATATTGTGCGACCATTTGTTAGTCAGCAATACTAGCGTCAGTTGAAATGAATTATTTGCTAATTACTAGAAGCCGGTCATACTAATGTTTGATAGTTAATGCATTTTCTACACACATTTGCGATGCTGATGGAGGCTGGCTTATATCGTTAATACCACCTAACTGCCTTACCGAAAGATGGCTGCCAATTAGATCACACTTATTTGGCACGTGGTTGCGCCAACCGGCTGGCTACGAATTCACCACTGGCTTTATAAACCGACTGCAAAGAGAATGGCTGCCTAGCAATGGTTACCTAGCCAAAGGCGATAGGGCCATCAGCTACCTGTCCAAATGGTTGCTCTCCAGAGCACCCTCCAGGGTACTTGTCACCGTCAGCTGATAAAACAATACTGGTTCATTGCCGCTCTGAACAGCTCCAACGCTGCTGATGTCATGTTCATCGAATGTCATCGAATACTATACGCAAATGAACTCCGTGCGTTACGTTACGCAGCTGTATTTCACAGAAAAAGATTAATTTGAAAATATTTAGTTATTTCCCTGTTTCCCAAATTTTACCCATGATTGCACTTTTAATTTTCGAGCATAATATTTACAAGCAATGAATTCCATTAATTATTTATATCATGTAACATAAAGTGGTCGTTTAATAACCTATCCCGGATAGAACGATTTTGAACTTATTTCTTGCCGTGACGCGTGAAATCGACTTCGATAAAAAAAATAGGTCTGATGTTTCTGAGACAAGCATCATGTAAATTTAAGGCCCAAGTTAAACCGTTTAATTCAGTCAAGTGGCTATTCTTAACGCTTTATGGACTTTGATTCGAGGTTACCATAGGTGCTGTTGTAAATGTAGCTACCGGCTCGTAACTGTGCGTTTTTCAGTCTTCATTATTTTGGATTGCAAATTAGAGTTTAACAACACATCAAATAGAACATACACTTGAGTCATGTTCATCTCTGAGTCTCAAAGTATAAACGTGCAACAAGGTGTATATCACTCTTAATATTCATTATTTCTAAGACTAAGCCAATCTAGTAACGGAGAATCCAAGACAAACGAGTCTAGCTATCAAGAGTTCATGGTTGATTTTATTATGTAGATTGCATCGAACTGCTTCTGAGCCTCTATAGTTCTGATGATGAAGGATGTGTAGGAAACCAGATTAGTGCATGTGGATCTTTTTGGCGTGAATCCATGTTGAGACTCGGAAACATAATTGAGACAATAGTGCTTCAGAAAGTCGAGAACTGTTAGCTCAAACAGTTTAGACGTGGCACACAAAGCGGCGATTCCTCTGAAGTTAGACATTTGTCGTTTATTGCCTTTTTTATGCACAGGGAAAACAAATGACTCCTTCCAAATACTTTGAAAGGATCCAGATGAAAGAGAGCGGTTGAAAATAGTTGTCAAAGGAATCGAGAGTGCAGCACTACACCTTTTCAACACAATGGATGGTATGCCGTCAGGACCGGGATTTGAAGAACATTTCAAGCGAGCAAAAGCGGATACAATAGTATCAAGTGTTCATTGATGGATGAGGACCACTGGCAGGACGTGGAGGTACATTGGCTACAGTTTCGGACATGGTCAAGCGTTCGTTTGTAAATACTGCTGAAAACTGTTCCCTGAAGAGGTCGGTTATGGACGACAGAGAGAAAGCTTCTTTCTCGCCAAACTTTATGATTGTGGGTAGTTAGTCCTACCTCCTTCCGTTGTCCGTCGACGCAAGACCAGAATTCTCGAGGGTTGAGTTTTACACTGAAAATTCATTTTCGTTAAATAGCTTTCACGCCACCAAACAAATGCCAGGACAGGAACACTACGTCACCACCTCTAAGATGGCCGTTCCGGAGAGTGTACGGAAGAAAAAACTGTCGAAATTCACCAAAAAATTCCTTGTCTGGCAAGCGATCTGCGAATGTGACAAAATGAGTCAGCCCTTCATCACCTCTGGGACCGTCAACGGACAAATCTACTAGGACGAATGCCTCCAAAAACGACTTCTGCCCTTCTTGAGATCCACGATGGCCCGACACTGTTTTGGCCGGATTTGGCATCTTGCCACTGTGCCCGGCCCGTATTAGACTGGTACAAAGAAAATAATGTAGTTTTTGTACGTAAACCAACCCTCCAAACACTCCGGAAATTCGCCCAATTGAAAAATTTTGGGCAATCATGAAGGCAAAGCTCGTTAAAACTCCAAAACTGATAGAAAATGAACTTGAAATAAAGAAAGTGTGGTTAAAAGTAAGTAAGCAAGTCGGTCCTATCATTGCCCAAAATTTGATGAAAGGGGTCAAGGCAAAGCTGCGGGCATTTGGGTTGGAATAAAAGGTTCAATAAACCAATGATGTCAAAACTTAACCATTTAATAGTACTTCATTTCCAGAAAGTTTGAAAAGAAACGGGCTCAAGTAAAATTTTTGGTGACCTATTTTGTGTGTCCAAATTTCATCGAATACAGTCTTTAGCTGCCTCCATCATGAGCTGGTACTTCCTTTCCAGATAGTTTCTTTCAAAGGTTTTTTCCTTCTCGAGCATTTTCAATCGCATCTCCGTTTAAGCTAATCCATTTTCACTGGTATTGATGTTTTGATCTAGTTTTCTATGCTGCTCTCTGTTTCCATATAACGGTCTCGCGGTAGGCAAATTCATAGGATACAAATCGACTTCTGTCTGCTTTGGTGTTCGCTTTACGGTTCTTGTTACTTTCTGCTGCACATTTTCTTGGCGGACAGTGACCGCATTGAAGTGCGGGGGTGGATTATTCTGATTCGACACCTTTTTTTTTGCATTCGGCTGCTTCAGCTTCTTGCCACTGTTGGTTGGCAGCTCCAGTCGTGATCCTCAATATCTTGCGTCACACCTGTACAGGCAAAGTAGAACCAGAAAGGGCAGCTAGATTACTTCGGTGGCGTTTGATGCATTGGCGCTGACAAACGTAAATAATTGCTTTTTCCGCGATTTTCTCGCCATTGAAAACTCGTTCCCCTATCCGAATTGGAGCCCCTGATGAAATTTTTTTGTCGATTTCTCGTGGAAGGGCAGGGGATTTCTCGGCTTTCAAAAAGGCGAGTATCAAGTCTACACATCCCTACCCATTCCATATTTGACCGGCATTCGGGCGGGATGGGTGCTGGTATTGCTTTTGTTTGGGATCGTCAGCTCTTACACATTGAGGATGTATGTAAGCCCCAGCCATTCCCTCTAAGTTCTTTGTGAAATTTCAGCTGATCTAGCAATAACGCAGTAGCAACCTCGAGCATTCCATCATGCTAATGCTGTTACTCATACTGCTGCTCATGTTCAATACCTTCCAATGCAATTGCTGATCGCATGTCCCACTACAACGCTTACTGTGATTTCTTCCGATTATTGTTATTGTCGTTTCGTATGTACGTGATTTTCAGCTTCAGGATGATTCGTCACGCCAGAGAGACGACCTGGAAACTATAAGGGAAGGTTCATTAATTATGTCACGCAGTAAGGGGTCGGGGTGTTGTTTGGGAAAACGTGACGATCCATACAAAAATATAGAATGTCCATACAAAAAACATGACAAGAAGGGGGGGTTGCAACGCCGGGGCCAACGGCTTTACTTCCTTTTCGAAGGATGACGTGATCAAAGATTTCTTTCGAACAACACACAGCTTGAAAAAACACATAATTTTCTGGGTTGTCTTATGCACATAAATAGAATGCTAGATTTGGTAGAAATTGCTGAGATATATCATGTTAATTTAAGGCAGATAATGCCTGAATCTAGTCTGTGGTATGAAATATTGCGACCATTGTTGTATGGCGCATGCAAGATTGCAAACAATTTCGTTGTTGAAATTTAACGAGGGGAAATTTTACGCCCCAGGTTAATTTTTTTTTCTGTGTGGTTTTCCGCTCACGAAGGACACTGCACATGGTAGATTTAACCAATTTCAACGATTTAGCAATTTTTTAACCTTTTCAAAATTTCCTGCTTTCGGCTTCCTACTGTCATAACTTTTATAAGTCTTTCGAATCGCATCAAAACTTTCTGCACTGAAAGAGAATAGCTTATCATACAATCGTCTGTCAAATCCAGTGCGTCCAAATCTTAAGTGAAATAATTTTCATGCAAAAAGCAATACGATATAAAATGTCTTTCAAACAAGTGAAACGTTATTCAGTTAGATCTAACAGATTTCAAAAACAAGGTTTGCACGAGAAAATGCATCGCAACACTCATCCTGCATCCTTCTCTTTACAGTTTATATCCTCCAGCTTGAAAAAAAAATAAAAAATCAGAAATCCGTTTGCAAAACAACTTCCTGCTCCGCCTTATGACACCATCAAGCACGAACCGTATGAAAAGAGTGTGCAAACGACGTCCATAATCATAATCATATTAATAAGTAGCTTCAATTATGGATTCCCGGGTTTGGCTCCGGATGGAGTAAACAGCCTGAGGAGGGGCAAAAAAAAGAAGAAAAATCGGGTCGGCCAGTGACGAACCGGATCTTGGTGCAGAAATGAACTTAATTTCCATTGAAGGCGCAAAGGAAGAAACGATAGCGCTATGCCACCCAAATGGGAAAACCCGAAACGGATGTCTGGCTCTGTGTGAGAGCGTGGGTGTTCGTCTACCGGTGCACCGTTTGGCCGCAAGGATATCTGCCTCAAAGCGAGAATCAGTGTCTGGATAATAAAACCTCCCCCATTTCTTTCATCACCCACCAACGACAAACGCAGGAAATTGAGAAATAAAGGAATTCCACGGAAGGGGGGTCTGCGACGGTGACTGCAAAATAAGAGAGGAATAATATTAATTCTGAACTTCATTAAAAGCAAGTGGAGAACGATTAAATTAATGTGTTTTGGGCTCGTTTTTCCGCCTTCCAGAGGCGCAAATGAGCAAGATGCGAAAGGGAGGACGTTTTGTTTGTTTGAATTGTTCCGGATAAGTCCTGGTTGTTGTCGGTTGGTTGGTTAGTTGGTCGGATGGCTTCCGCGTAGGACCAGGTGTCGCCAAAGTGTGTCAACATCAACAACAGCATCCTGCTAAGTACTGTGAAACAACTGCCGCACACTTTACAGGAGCAGGTCGAGTTCTGACTGGGAGAGCCGGTAGCTAATTACAGCACCATCGTTGCCTCTCCTCGTCCTCCTCGTCCTTGTCTGGGTAGACTGGGAAGTATTCCAATTTCCTCACAGTCGCTTTTGAAGCAGAGCAGAGGCATGCGATAGGAATTCGAAATTCAGAACGATGCTCCGAAAATCCTTTCCGAAAAACCTAAGCACTTCCACCGACGAGCTCGTTCTCGCAGGAAGGTGATTACAACGAGCACAGGAAGATAAAATTAGATTGTGAAATCTTTCTACTTTCGTGACCCAATTTGGTTCGTTCGGAAGAAGATGAGCTGCTGGCAGATTCCTGCACCAAGGCAAAAGAAGCAATTTTCCCATTGTCAAGCAAACTGGCTTTGTTGTCGATTAATGTAGCGTGAAAATTAATAATCTCTTGGATGAAGCAGTTCTTTCTCGGGCACTTGAGGGTCGCTTTTCGAGAGTCCTTCGGCATCCAACGACACGAATAATGGGAAAATTTGTCTGCAGAGTGCGCCTGAGAAGCTCTCATTTCAATGCCTTCCGAAGTGTAATTAAGAATTCACTTTCTGCTGCTGCTGCTGGTAGGGCTGTAATCATTTCAAAATTACACCCAAGGAACGCAAAATCTATCACAATCGACTCAATAAAGCTATTATTGCCAAATTCATAATTGAAGCATTCATCCGCGTAATATGGGCTTCCCTCTTCTGCAGCACGACGTTAGTCATTCGAAGAACGAAGAACCGGCACAATGGCAGCAGTTCTAGAATAGAACCAAGAAGACAAATGATATCGTCGAACTTTCCAGTGGGAAGGCATTTTGTCATAATTACCGACGGTGACGACGATGACGACGTTTGGTGCTGAAAAGCTGCTTTCCGGCAACGACCCGCTTCCCGTCTGGGAAATCATATTACTTCCATGGTTTCATCGCTGTCCCTAGAAAAGTCACCTGCAACACGGGCCTGATGAAAAATGAAAGAAAATACAATCTGCTAGAAGACTCATTTGAACGAAAGGAACTAAGTGGCATGTAAGCATATGAGGACTTTTTACATGATACACCGGAGTCAAATGTAGGGCCTTTTGGCTTGATCCGGGGCTTTTTATTTACACTGGCCCCTCCATTTATGGACCAATCCGGGGGCTGGTAAACTGAAATTGATCGTAAAATCTCGGTTTTTGGAATTCAGGTTTGAAAACCTAAAAATTTACCAAAACTTATTTCTGAACTTAGGTGGATTTCAGCCTTCAAAATAGGATAATAGGACCAGAGATTTTTTCGCTTCAGAAAAATCTCACCGAGCTCGGCTGGAATCGAACTCCGACCCACTGGGGTGCTAACTAGCAGTCAGGTTTACCACTGGAACCGATAATTGGCACTTCAATTGTAGGAAGAATACATTAATCAAAAAAAGGAGGACATACTACAGCCACACACTGAATCCTAGAGGGTTTGAGCTGTTTAGTGGAATACCTGTAACTAGAAATTAGAAGAAAAATCAATATTTTCCATTTAATTCCAACTACCTTTTCTTATCTTGACAGATACGCGTATTTCGTCTACAATGTGCAGACTTCTTCAGTGTCTCGTAATATGTAAGTTTCGGTGCTCTGAGACGCATGATAGCGGCCCTCAGGGCATACGAATCAGTCAATAGAAACGCGAAACTCAATTCAAGTTCAAAAAAAGGCTGTTCTGTTTCGGAACACCTAATTTTACATGACATCTTTGTCTACTTTGCTTGACATAAATGAAATTTCAATTACATCTTTTGAAAAATTCACACTTTCTAAGTGTGCAATAGATGAGCTAGATTTTTCAAGAACTTCTAAAAGTATGCATAGGTCTTCATATCTTCAAGCAAAATAATCAATCTTTTGGAAATTTATGGATAAGAAATAAGGACTGTATGGAAAAGAAGTTATCCACATATTTTTCTTTCATATCTTACAAAATATGATTTTTTATTCAAACAAATGGATGATTTTATATTGTCCAGGATTGAACTTGAGCATTGTGAAGATCAGATGAAATTAATATTTTTCTTTCACTAATTTGCGAAATTTCGGATCGAAAATTTTTCATCAATTTTTTGGAAGACTTTTTATTGTTTTCGTTCAATTTAGGAGTGCTATTTCAATGTAAACACATGCTTCATGCTTTTGAAAGTTGCGCGTGTGCAATTAAATGATGTTCCGATCAAAATTTGGTGCAACAGCAATGTGTGTGAGTCGATCAAAGTTTTCATTAATAAGTCAAATTCTTTTTCTTTTTCAAGTTCAGTTAATTCAGAATGCAGGAGAAATATTCAGCTGAGCTTCCTTTTTACCGAATGTGAATTGCGGATCTTTCATTTAACACGTCCCATAATATTTTGTACAGCCTCCTTGTCCACTTTATTCGCCGGAGGACGCCAGTTTGCCTTGAACTGTTTCTCGCTCACAACAGACTCAAAAACTTCTTAAGATTCCGCTTGACGATGGCCCAATATTGTTCGATTGGACAGAGCTCTGGCATGTTGGGAGGGCTCTTGTCCTTGGGTACCACTTGAATGTTGTTGGCAGCATACCCCTCAATGGCCTTTTTTCAGTAATGGAAAGATGCCATATCCGGTCAAGAACGGAACAATTGTGTCGCTTCTGAAAATGCAGCTGACGTTTTTGAAGGCACTCGCTCAGCTGAATTTCCTGGTTGATGGTTCCGATCGCAATGTAAACGTTGCTCTTCAAGCCATAGGTACAGATGGCCTGCCACACCAGATATTTCTTCGCGAACTTTAAAAGTTTCATGTGCTTGAAAATATCTGCCACTCTTCCCCGTCCGGTTGCCATACAAAATGCCTGTCCAGGAAGCTGTTTGAAGTCTGCCTTGACGTAAGTTTCATGGTCATCAGTTTCATGGACGTCAGTTTCATGGATTTGGAGTCACCACTTTCTTGTAAGTCCAAACAGAAGTGGAGAGGCGATCGATATTGCGCCATTGTAACGATTGAAATTAAGAACGCCTTCAATAGTGCCAGCTTGGAGGCTATTACTGATTCGCTGCACAAAAGGAGGGGGCAGAATTGCCCAACATTTTGGAACGGAACTTAAAACAGAGTGCCAACGAGATTTTTAGAACAGAGGTGAGACACTGTAACTGAAAAAGTGGTGACCGAAGCAATCGGTATGATTGAAAACTGGATATAGGGAGCAAAGCTGCCGACAGTCCAGATCATGCCTAAGGACCTAGCAGTAGTAAGCGGTGTCTACTGATTTGCGTACCAGCATCAATAATTAGATACGAAGGTGGCTGAGTCCCAAGGGACCTTGGACGAACTTGAACAGTACATTCAGGCTCATAGCCATGCGAGTCGTGCGAGCGTACAGAATTATTTCATCGGAGACAGTATGCGTCATTGCCGGAATGATACCTATTGGCATCACTCTCGCGTAGGACAGTGAGTGTTATCAGCGGAGAATTCTCAATGGAGTTTGGAAGCTGGTGAGAGTAGAGTCGATGGCCAAATGGCAACGAGAGTTGGTGAAAAGGAAGCACGGAGAGGTAAACTTCTACTTTTCGAAGTTTCTGTCTGGCCATGGTTGCTTCAGGCAATACTTGCATTGATTCGGACATGCAACATCACCCTTTTGTCCTGAGTGCTCAGACGTCTAAGAGACACTACGGTTTGAATCATTGCAAAGCGAGATGCTTGTCATCAACGGGGCAGATAGAAGCTCAGTTAACGTCGTCTATAGAATGTGTCGTGACATAAGTGCGTAGAATGATTAATAGAGCCATAACGCAAATCATGTCGACTCTACTGTGAGAATGGCGAGAGAATAAAGAAGCGAGTGATTGAACATAGTAGCGGGTTGTCGGTCTCGGGGGTTGTTTCAACGTCGGGGAACAATCCGTCGTTGTATGAAAGATCCGCAGTCGAGGACTACTTGAGTCGAGTGGGAGCTAAATGACTCACCATGGTTCGGTTTCTTGAAAACTTCCACTGCTGGGAAATCCTCCTTAGGTTTAGCGCAGATAGACGGGACTACTTGTGCGGGTTGCGTAGAGGGTTGGAGCTGAATGGTTCAGGAAATGGGAGCTCAATGGCGCAACAAAGTTATCTGAAAGTCAAACAACGCAGGAAAGGAGTAGGAGTTAAATGGCTTAGATAGCATAGTGGATAAATGACTAAAACCCCCCATTCTACCCGCGACCTTCATTGAGAACGGGCGCAGTTTAGCACCTGCTCCTCAATTTAAAGTGGTGCACCGCGACGGCAGTGATACATTACACCTCAACGGTATTCATATTACAAATCAAAAACAACAATCCATCGCGTGTGACGAGTGAACAGTGAAAAGTGCATAGCGAACGACTAGTGTAAAAATGGGGACGCGCAGCGGGGGGATATTTCCCCCTGACCAAGCAACTCTACGTAGGTATGTTAAAATCGCTAAATTGAACGGATCGATGTCGGAACACAGCATTTTTCTCGTGACTAAGTCAATCGAGACTTACTGCCAGTATGAAGACATTTGGCTCAACAGAAAAGACGGATCATTAACTGTTACCTTAAATGAAAAAAACGCAAGAAAACTCACTGATAACATGGATAAATTGGCAGATGGAACACCAGTTACCGTCAGTTGGGATGAAAAACGCAATAAATCCCGTGCCGTCGTTGTCTGTAGAGAATTGGCTATCGACACGGAAGATGACATAAAGGTAAACTTAAATAATCAAGGCGTCATCGATGCCAGACATATTTCCAGAGTAATCAATGACAAAACAACAAAAATAAACACTGGAGTCGTAATACTTACGTTTTCCTCGCCTGTACCACCGGAAAAAGTTAAAATCGGATACCGTGTCTGCCGCACCGAGAAATATTACCCGCGACCAATGCAATGCTACCGATGTTACGAATACTGAACACATAAGCAAGTTCTGTAAAAATGCCGAACGCTGCAGAACATGTGCTGAAGAAGCACATAAAGAAAACGAAGAATGCTCTAATGTAACAAAATGTCTAAACTGCAAGGAAAACCACATCTCGACCAGCAAGCTATGCTCAGTTTTTCGGCAAGAACAACAAATTATGAAAATTAAATGGACGAAAATATTCCCTACCGCGCTGCCCGGAACAAACTAATGAACAACACTGGGAAAACCAGTTATGCTCAGGTAACAGGTGATTCCTCAGACACTATTCAAACAGCCAAAAAACAATGGAAAAAGAAATGGAAGATACAATGATCTTCATATCAGAAAAATGAAATTTATCACAGAAAAAATGGAAGAGCTAGCGAAACAAGAAGCCACTATGAAAAACTGGTATCAGTACCTTAAAGATAAGGAGCAAACATTGAAAACCGCGACAGATAAAATGGAAAAGGAGGCCGAAGCAATGGAAACGCACTACAACACGCTGACAAATGAACTACAAAAAAACAAGATATCATTGAAAAACTGACTAAGCAAATCGATCATCAAACACAAAAAATTGCTACTATTAAAGAAAAACACGGAAAAAACCAAAAACTGACAAACCACATGAATCATCCCCGAAAAGAGACACCAGAGAAAGCACACCAAAAAAGGAAAATTAACCGGAAAAACAAAAATAAAAACAAACATATGAACACGGAATCCTCCGACATGGAAACGGATGATCTAATGGAAGCTCAATAAAAACAACAAAACCCCAATCTACAAATGACCACGCTTATACAATGGAATTGCAACGGAATTCGCAGCAAATTCGCAGAACTTCAATTACTCATAAACGAACATCAACCCTTCTTCGCTTGCCTTACAAGAAACCAGAGACAAAACCTAAGACAAATTTCAACCTGAAAGGATATAACTCGATATTTGAACACAGACCCTCCGGTCAAGGAGGAGGTAGCTTATACTGATAAAAAAGGAATATCATACACTCCAGTGAAAATGCAAACACACCTTGAAATAACTGCTATAGAGGTTAACATGCCTTATAAAATGACCATTGCGTCAATATACATCCCACCAAACACTGCACTGGATGCAGAAGAACTGGATAAAATTCTTAGTACGTTACCGAACCACTACTAATAGGCGGCGACCTAGACACCCACCATGTACAATGGGATTCGAATAAGCAAGACTCTAGAGGCAAAGAAATCGCTAAAATAATTGAAAAACATGGACTAATAACGCTAAATATACGGCCAAACAACATTCATTCATTCAGCTAAACGCAATGATATAAACAGTACGTCGGCTATAGACGTAACAATATGCGGTCCCGAACTAGGAACAAAATTAGACTGGGTCGTAATAAACGATCTACACAGCCGTGACCATTTCCCCATCAAAATTGGAACAAACCCTGCCAACTCACCTGAAAACAACACCCAAAATGGAAAATAGACCTCGCTGATTGGAAAAAATTTGAAGAGATACTTGAGGACCAAATCAATCCAAATGAAGAATACACAATAGACGAACTAACTACCCACTTCAGGACTTCAGAAATCGCACCAAAAAAATCTGTCCCCTGGTGGAATGAAAATCCAAAAAATGCTGTTAAACAAAGACGAAAATCACTCAGGAAACTCAAAAACACACATCCCGACCATCCCGACTTCAAAATAATCCAGACAACTTCCGAAAACACGGATTCGAGGCAAGGCAGATCATCGAAGAAGAAAAACAGAAATCCTGGGAGAAAATTCATATCTGAAATAAACGAACAAACCCTCAAAGAAGTATGGAAAAAGATAAGAAACATATCCGGAATAAAATCATCAGAATGTATAGCCTGGACGATAACCTCCGGGAACAATGACGTAACAATCCCAGCCCAAATAGCCGAACACTTAGCCAATCACTTCTCCACAGAATCGTCAGATCAAGTATATCCACCAAACTTTATCACGAAAAGAAAGCAGAAAGAACAAATAACAATTGACTTCCCTTCAACTCCTGGAATTCACCCTACCACAGCGAATTTACCTAGAAGAGCTGCTCTATCATATGGACACATGAAGGCTCCTCACCCGGCCCCGATGATATCCACAACCAAATGCTAAAGACTCCCGCTCTTCATCAAAAGAAACTACTAACAACAGCCACAATCACATCTGGACAAACGGAATCTTCCCCAATAGCTGAAGAGACTCCCACCTAATTCAATTCCAAACCCGGAAAAAGCCCAAATGACCCAAAAACCTCCGCCCCATATACCTCACAAGCTGTGTGATGAAACTTTTGGAAAGAATGGTCAACCGTCAGCTCATGAATGAACTCGAGAACAAATCAATCCTAGGACCTAACCAATTCGCTTTTCGTAAAGGAAAACAGCAACAGACACGCTCACAGAAATTGATTATACACAAAAGCAATAAACGAGAAAAAACACGCTGAAATCCTATTCTTAGATCTAGAAAAAAGCATACGACAGAACTTGGCGACATTTAATCCTGAAAAACTTATCAAATCCGGTATAGGAGGACACATGGCTACTTTCTGTCAAAAATTTCCTAGAAGAAAGAAGATTCAAAGTGCTTTATCATGGGCATCTATCATCTCAAAAACACCAACAAAATGGAGTCCCCAAGGATCAGTACTGGCTGTAACATTCTTTCTAATAGCTATCAACAGCATAAATGAGTGGCTACCCAAAGATACCATCATCAAACTATATGCCGACGACATCACTATCGCTGTAATAACCCGATGCGCCAGATGGACCCGTCTCAAAATTCAAAAAATCCTAGACAAGATCGAAGAGTGGTGCACTGAAACTGGATTTATTATCTCCATTCAAAAATCATCAATTATGCACGTTGGAAACCGGAAAAAACTTCAAAAACAACCACCTGCAAAATTTCATCAAATGCCGATCAAACTAATAAAACACACAAAAGTACTTGGAATTTGGCTAGATCACAAACTTAATTTCAAACATCATATTCAACTAAAAAGAGACGAATGCAAACAAGTTATTACACTGATGAAGAGTATAAGCTGCACCAAATTTGGAGCAGATCGAAAGACATTACTCCGGATCTTGAACACCATGCTCGTCCCCAGACTCATCTACGGAGCACCAATAATCAGCCATGGTAAAGAAACAGATCTAAGCAGGCTCTATCCCATATATCACCAAGGAATCCGAATAGCCACCGGTGCATTTCACTCCAGTCCAATCGAAAGTCTCTTATCTGAAAGTGGACAACTACCACTGAACTTAAGGATAGCTGAAACACTCATTCTATACTCCACAAAACAAATCTCTCGTAAAATGATCTCCCCAAATTGCGGGGTAGCAAAGCGAGCAAAAGAGAAAGCAGATATACTGAACATCCCATCAACAAACATTATTATAACTCAACCTAACTATAGCACAATAAAACGGATACACGGAATAAACCTAACAGCACTTAACACCCTTACACCTGCTGAAAAAGAGCCCGATTCAACGAAACATGTAAATCCAAATACCCCATCATAAGCACATATACACAGATGGTTCCAAAACTAGACAAGGAACAGGTAGCGGAATTTTTTCCAATGAATTGGAATACAGCATCAGTCTCCCCAAGCATCTATCTATCTTTAGCGCAGAAGCGTACGCAATAAACAAAGCAATTGATCTCAATCCAACAGAACTATCGGTCATATTCAGTGACTCTCAAAGTGTCCTCGCAGCAATTAAAGGTCATCAATCTAATCACCCTTGGATCGAAAATCCTGGCCGAGTAGACCTATGCTGGGTTCCCGCACATATCAACATAACTGGAAATGAAAAAGCTGACAAACTAGCCAAACTCGCCACATCGAAACCAACCAACGACATCGAAACTCCATACGATGATTATAAAAAACTTGTTAAATTCCATGTTAGACTCTCATGGGAAAATATCTGGCACAACTACCGGGGACACCTGAGAGAAATAAAATACGATACAATCGAATGGCCATCATCATACTCGAAAAATAGAAAAGAAAGCAAAACTATTACACGGCTTAGAATCGGCCACACCAGAATCACACACGGACACTACGCAAAAAAAGAAGACGCACCCATTTGCTCCGCATGTGGTACTCAAATAACAGTGAAACACATAATGCTTGAATGCATCAAATTCACCCAACATCGAAACGAGGAAAATATTGGCCAATCACTCTACTTGGTCCTCGGCGACGATATCAATGAACTCAAAAAAACAATAAAATACCTCACGAAAACGGACCTAATCAGTGAAATTTAACTCCAAAAAAAATGCGCTCGCCACTGGCAAATGACCTACCAATATCGAAAAGCCAACCCCTCGTACTACAACGAAAGTCAACCAACATGGGAGGATCCAACACCAAAGAGGAAAACACAGCACACACCCACGGTAACCAACTGGTAACCGTAATTCAAACCCAAGACGTACACTCCGAAGAACATCAACAACAGCAAACCCTTCAACTCGTCATTATCACGCTGCAAATCATTATTTTACTAATCATGACAGTGAAAACTGTCATGAAGACGATGCGAAAGAAATCGATGGAAAAAGGGATCACGAAGGCCAGATCCATCGCTAACCTGCACGTGTGACTAAAGTGCAATGTACTAAGTGAAATAAAATATTAGCTTTAAGTCCAAGATGTAATTTTGCTATCCGGTGACTCGAATGACAACAAGTTAAAGAGTCACCTTAATAAATAAAAATACAATACAATACAATACTAAAACCCCCGTGAAGTAATGCCATAATGGTATTTTCGAAACTTGTCCGAGGATAAGATTCGTACTCGTGACTTTGGCGTGAGAGGTATGGATGTTAACCACTACGACAGGGTCACCCCAAGTAATGATCTAATATTCCTTTCCCGATATTAACTTGATTAAGTGTGGTCTTTTTGGCATGTTCCTGAGGTAATATGTGTTAAAATTCAAGGCAGTAAGACTAGATTAAACTCGATGAACTTCTTTTAAGAACTTCTTGAATCTCCAGCTGTCACCGGAGAAATACAGCTTTACTTACATCTGTGGCAGAAATCATTGGTCACTGTCGACCACCGAGTCGACCATTCTCTATCTTTCCGTCATCACTTCGACGAAGTTAGGATCAGCTGCCGTACCTATCGCCGGAAGATATCAAAACCACAACCGCACAACCAAGCTCCGAGTTGCCACCGCTATTATCAGCAGCCAAATCATCTCAAGGTTCAAGGTTGATTCCAGATGGTACAGATATTTTATTGCATTGTATCTTGAGGTGTTTTTCTATTAAAGACTGTATTCGATGAAATTTAGACACACAAAATAGGTCACCAAAAATTTTCCTTGAGCCCGATTCTTTTCAAACTTAGTGGAAATAAAGTACTACTAAATAGTTAAGTTTTAACATCATTGGTTTATTGAACCTCTTCTCCCAACCCAAATGCCCGCACCTTTGCCTTGCCCCTTTCATCAAATTTTGGGCAATGATAGGACCGACTTGTTTACTTACTTTTAACCACACTTTCTGTTGTGGATACAACAAGTGAAACACTTTTCAAAAATTTAAATCCGGTTTATTTGCATGATCGAGCACCGCGATTAGATTTTTCTGTAAATACATTTTTTATTTTAGATTTACATTTATGTTACAACTATCGCTACTCACGTTTGTACGTTTCTGTAGTTCACTGAGGGTTATTCTACTATCGATGCCCGTATAGATGTACAATATATCTAATATTAAGCTTTATTAGTTTTAGGTTCCAATTTCTTTTGTGTTTCTTTAGCTTACCGTTTCAACTTATTTATAGGCACAATAAACAAAAATTTAGAAGAACATAAGTAACAAATATTTCATTTCAATTATAATTTATAAAGGAAAACACTGAACTCCTCGATAAAACAATTAACCCTTCTTCTCTTTATCAACATTGTCAGCTAGCCATCAACAAAACACTGCAGTCAACTTCAGGCCGTTGAGAACAAAGTTTTGCCGCAGGTATGCACATCAACACTGTTTGGATGTATGTGCTGCGTCACACTTGGGGTGTGCGCAACAGTCCCCCCAGTAGTTGGACCCTGGTCCAGCTCACTTCGTTTTGCGCCTACATCCAACACCGCAAGCTTTACGGCTGGCCTTTCGTAGATGCCTGTAGTTGTCTGTACGACCGCCGAACGTACTTGTCCATCTGACGAGGTCTTGACTGAGAGCACCCGTCCTTTCGGCCAACAGTTCCGAGCCAACAGTTCCGAGCCAACTGAGGATCCACCACAACGACGATGTCGCCGACCGCAATTGGCCTCACAGGGTAGAACCATTTGGTGCGCCGAGTTAGTGTGGGCAGATACTCTGCCACCCATCGCCGCTAAAACCAATTCGCTAAAGCGTCTGACCCTTTCCATGACTGTTGAAGTGCCAACGGACAATCGGTATACGGGACTAGTGGTTTGGACCCGCTCGGAAGATCCCAACAGAAAGTGGTTGGGAGTCAACGCTGGTGATGAGACAGCATCCACAGGTACGTGTGTCAGTGGGCGACTATTCACGATATTTTCCGCCTGGATTAGGTAGCTCCTAAGCACTTCCTCTGTAGGCACTCTTTGGGGTTTAACGGCTGCTAGAATCTTCTTCACCGACTGGATGAGACGTTCCCAGCAGCCACCCATGTGGGGTGACGCCGGAGGGTTGAAATGCCACGATGTTGTCGGAGTGGTGAATTCGGTCATCAGCTTGTTCTGGTCTAGCCCCGCCAATGCAGCCTTCAGCTCCTTTTCTGCGCCAACAAAATTCGTGCCTCTATCGCTTCTAATTTCCACGGGAGTCCCACGACGTGCAAAGCAGTTCCTGAGAGCCATGATGCACGAACTGGTGCTTAGTGAGGCGGCAAGCTCGAGGTGTATGGCCCGAGTTGTTAGGCATGTGACTATCAATCCCCAGCGTTTCTCATGACGGCGACCGACAAGAACGAGAAATGGACCGAAGAAATCCACACCCACGTATGAGAACGGGCGTACGAAAGCTGCAACTCGCGCCTTCGGAAGTGGTCCCATCGCCGGTGGTTCAGGTCTCGCAGTGGTGATCAAACACGACTGACATTCACGACGCACTTGGCCGCAAACTCTACGCACTCGAGGAATATAGAACTGTTTACGGACTTCGTTTACACAGGTTTCGTGGCATTGGTGGTGGTAACGCCGATGAACACTGGTGACGATGAGACGTGTAGTTGGATGGTCTCGCGGGAGCACGATAGGGTATCTATCGCTCTCGTCCACAAAGTCACATTCGCCCTAGACGACTGTGGATTCGCATCACGCCACGATCGTCGATAAATGGGTTCAATTTGTATAAGCGGTTCTTCTTATTTAGACGGCGGCTGCCTGTTGATATTGCTGCTAACTCTTCGCCGTAGGCGTCTTCTTGGGCTCGCAAAAACTGAAACGCCTCTGCTGTTGAAAGTTCATCTCTTGTAAGCGAACCGAGTACTGCTGGCTGCTGATTCTGCTTTCGCTTGGTGTTTTCCACGAAACGCTTAACGAATGCTGTCACACGCAGCAAGCGTTGCCAAGAAGAATAGTTTTCCGACAGAAGAACAGATCGGGGTTCGTTTTCGGTGTGATGCAGCAGATTAGCTCGAATCTCGTTAGCGGTTTCCTCACCCTCCAAGGTCGACACTGGCCACTCGCTTTTCGGCTTCCATAGAACGGAGGCCCAACAAACCAACGACTTGTTGACTTGAGGTCCGGTTTGAACTTCCACTTAGTTCCATCATCAGCGACGTTGTGTTTAGTGCTCAGCCATCTCCACTCGGTGATGTCCGTCGTCTCAAGTATTTCGCCAACGCGAAAGGCCACGAACTGGGAATAACGGCGGTGATCAGATTGCAGCCAGCACATGACGTCCCGCGCATCCGTCCAAAAGTAGCGGCGGTTGATGTTGATGGAGTGCCCTTCTACAATGCTACGAGATAAACGCGTGCCGACAACCGCTGCTTGTAACTCCAAGCGAGGTATGGAAACGAACTTAATAGGTGCCACTCTCGTCTTGCTTCCAACAAGAGTACACTCGATGTGATCATCTATTTCGAAGCGAAAACGACACGGCAGCGAAACCACTTTCGCTGGCATCCACAAACGTATGGAGCTCCACGATAGCTTCGTCGATCCTTGCTTCGTGGCGAAAATAACACCGAGGTATTCGGACGGATTCCAGCTCAGGCAGTATGCGCAACCAAGTCAGCCATTTCTCCAGATGTTTATGACCGATGGCCTCATCCCATCCAGTTTGAGCCCGCCAGATCTCCTGAAGTAGTACTTTAAGGTACATCAAGTAGTGTGCAATGAGCCCTAAAGGATCATAAATCGCCATTAGCGTGCGTAGTACGTCCCGTTTGGTAGGGTGTTTGGCGCCGGACAGTAGGTCTCTGTTACGATCCGTACAGAGTTTGTAGCGGAAGACGTCGGTCGTGGTACTCCACCACATACCGAGAACCTTTTCCATAGCAAGCTCTGCATTCATCTCCATGGACTTCTCGGACTTCGGATTTTCTCCGAGGGCCTCGAGTACAACTGATGAATTCGACACCCAGTTCCTCATGTGGAAACCTCCTTGCCGATGAATGTAACGCACATCGTTTGTCAACTTGATCGCCTCTTCCACTGTGTCAACGCTGGTCAACATATCGTCGACATAATGGCGACGGCAGATAGTATCGACAGCAGCGGGATATCTATTCTCAAATCGGGATGCATTCTTATTAAGGACGTACAGCGCTGTGCTGGGCGAACAGGTAGCACCAAACGTTACTACTTGCATCACGAAGTCGCTTGGTTCCGTCGTGTCTTCGCTGGCACACCACAGGATTCGCTGACTGTGTTCGTCTTCGGGTCGCATTCGCATCTGATGAAACATCTCTGCGACGTCTCCTCCTAGGCCAATTCGTCGCTCTCTGAACTTGTACAGGACTGGTGGCAGAGCGTTTAGCTGATCCGGTCCTTTTAAGAGTACGGAATTGAGGGAGACATTTCCGAAAGTTGCAGCTGCGTCGAAAACAATTCTGACTTTCCCAGGTTTGTTTGGGTTGAATACCGGGAAAATCGGTAAATACCAGGTGCGGCTCCCAGTTTCTCGACACTCATCTGATGTCAGCTTACGGATATAACCCTTGCTCTCATAGTCGGCCATTTTCGCTCTTAAAGTTGCAGCTAGTTGAGGTTCTCGTTCCATCCGCTTCGTTAAACAGTGGTGACGTGTCAACGCCATGGATCGGTTGTTGGGCAGACGCACATCGTCAAACTTCCACAGCAGACCAACTTGGTATCGCCCATTCTGAAAAGTGGTGATATCGCGTAGTATTGCTAGTGCGCGGTCATCGTCCTTGGATAGTCAGGTGGTTTTGCGGGGCGGTGATTCCCAAACTGTCGAGCGCGAAATAGTTTTTAACCGCTTCACGTGTAGGATTTCGTCTGGCCCATGGGAATGAGAGCAGATATGGAAGCTGAGAGAAGTGGTGCTGTCAGTTGATCTGGCCGATGGGTAAGTACCGTAAACAGTCCAACCAAGACGGGTTTTAATCGCCACCGGTTCGTCTGAGTTCCCTTCACGGCTGTTCAGGAGCGTGCATGACCTTGCGTTGCTAACACCGATCATTATTTTTGGTTGAACGTTGCTGTAGGACTCAGAGCGGCAGTGATTTGAGATGCGCATACTTGGCGCACAGATTACCAACCGGTAGACCGATTGAGAAGGAAGCTTTAACTCTTTCACCGTGTACACCTCCTTTAGGTTGTGCAGACTGCTTCCGCTATGTGTGCCAGAGATACTGAGCGAGACTCTCTTGGCATCCTTTTCGTACCGGCAGGTATCCGCAGTCCACCGCAGACACAAGGGGTACTTCTCACCATTCAGGTTTAAGTCTTTCGCCAAACTGTCCTCCATCCAGTGTTAGGGATGATCCACTGTCTAGAAACGCGTGCGTGCGTAGCTCGATCCCGTTGTTGTAGAGTACTACCGGAACATACTGGAATAGGAACGGCTTTATCTCCTCCTCGATGTGTATTGCACGACTCGACATCTGATGACCTCTCGACGACGGCTTGTTGTTGGAACACTACTGTGGTTGCTGGAACCAGAGGCTGCTTCTGGTTTGTCCTTCGCGTCGTTGTGCAATAGGCGATGGTGTTTATATTGGCATCCGTTTCTCCCGCATGGCTTTGCAGACTTGCACGGACCACGATGATTACCCAAACAGCTGCGGCATAGTTTGTGCTCACGGAGTGTGTCCCAACGAGCGGAGAGACCGAAAGAAATGAACCGTTTGCACTTCTCCACTGCTACGCAGCGTCCCTGGCAGACAAGGCAACCGTTGTTGTTTGCTTCAAACGGCTTCGCTTTCGGAATTGCTTCAGTGTGCGCGTTCAAGAACCCATCATCCTTCCGACTTCGGCGAGATTTGCTGTCTACGGTGGTAGAAACTTGCAGGCATGGTCACTGCACTCGCTGCCTCTGCTAGCTTATACAACCAATCGCTGAACTCGGACAACGTTACGGCACGAAGAGATTGTCGATGTGTCGCCCAGTTCAATCTAATCATCGGAGGAAGCCGCTCAGTCAAGCTATGCAGGAGTGTGAGGTTGCATAAGTGCTCCTCTAGCTCGCAGGCCCTGACTGTGGCGACCATATTGCGTACGGCGAGAGCAAAGTCGATGAGTGTTCCAAGGCGGTCCGCCTTTGGGGCTGGTAGATTGTTGACTTTCTGTAGAAGTGAGTGCACAACGATTTCCGGGCGACCGAACAACATTTTGAGTGTACTTAGCACTTGATCCAAGTTGCTAGGGTGCAACAGCTGACATCTCACTGCGTCTAACGCTTTACCTCGCAAACACTTCTGAAGCCGCATCATATTCTCTTCTGGTGTGAAACCGCAGAGATGTGTTGAGTTCTCAAAGGAAGCGAAAAACAAAGGCCATTCCTCCGGTTCACCGGTAAACACGGGTAGCTCCTTCTGGTACTGTATGGCGAGCGGCGATTTGGCTTTTGTTGAGCAGCGTCGCTCTCCTGTTGCTGTAGGATCGTAGTGGAAAGCTGACGGATAGTATTCCGGACCGGTAGGTTGCGAGTTACCAATAAGTGGGCCGAATGCGGAAGCTTGCTGGTGCTGATTGCCACGAGGATGGGAAAACGCAGACGTATGCGAATAATAACCACGCTGACGTGGTACGAATGTAGAAGCTACAGGACGATGTATATCTGGTGGTGGGCGGCAGGATGGAAAATTTGATTGTGGATTGCCAAGCGGTGGAGGAAACATCGAAACATACGGTCGATTATTGTCCGCAGGAGGAAAACTCGAAACTTGAGGCCGCGAAATTGGAACAAACGGTGATATGTTCCTGTTCTCAGGAGTGGAACGTGGAGGCAACTGATTGTGCATACACTGGAGACGAATGATACACTGGTGGCACAGCGTTGGCCTGGTTTGTCCAAGCGATCCTGCTTGCATCCTGTCCATTCACGGGATAATCGTTGATTGGCGACCCAATAACAGCTGAAATCTACGAAGCAAATATCGCTGCTCGATGGCTTCCTGCTGCTCCAGGAACTGTATACGGTGGTCTGCTGGCAATCTATTAATTACATCCGCTTCTGCAAGCACACTTTCTACGACGGGTGGACACGAACCATGCGCGCTAGAAACTCGCGAAAGAGGTGTTGGTGGGGGCGCGTTTTGTAATGACGTTCGTGGACGAGGTGTTGGCACTAATGAGGCTCTTGGTTGGGGCATTGGCATTTGTGCTGGCGGCAGGGACGATCGTGTATGTGGCTCACCCGTATTTACTGTCGGTGGGATTGGTGGTAGTGGCAGTTGTGAAGCCGGATTTGTAGCTGGCTCTGGCAAGCAATCCGTGCAACTCCACGACCTTTAGCCACGTCCTCATCAACTCCGACACGGTCGAAGTGAAACCACTGGTTACGATCGATCACAGCTCACCATCCCGTTGCAGTCTGGAAGATTACACAGCAGGCATGATTGTTGTAAACTTTCTTCCAGCGCCCGATTCCGCCTTGGGTTCCTTTTGTTGGCATCGTTGGTCGATCCAAAAACAAAAATCTAAGATTGTTGTGGATACAACAAGTGAAACACTTTCAAAAATTTAAATCCGGTTTATTTGCATGATCGAGCACCGCGATTAGATTTTTCTGTAAATACATTTTTTATTTTAGATTTACATTTATGTTACAACTATCGCTACTCACGTTTGTACGTTTCTGTAGTTCACTGAGGGTTATTCTACTATCGATGCCCGTATAGATGTACAATATATCTAATATTAAGCTTTATTAGTATTAGGTTCCAATTTCTTTTGTGTTTCTTTAGCTTACCGTTTCAACTTATTTATAGGCACAATAAACAAAAATTTAGAAGAACATAAGTAACAAATATTTCATTTCAATTGTAATTTATAAAGGAAAACACTGAACTCCTCGATAAAACAATTAACCCTTCTTCTCTTTATCAACATTGACAGCTAGCCATCAACAAAACACTGCAGTCAACTTCAGGCCGTTGAGAACAAAGTTTTGCCGCAGGTATGCACATCAACACTGTTTGGATGTATGTGCTGCGTCACACTTGGGGTGTGCGCAACATTTCCTGTATTCAGTATTAACTGAACTTGAAAAAGAACAAGAATTTGACTTTTTAATAAAAACTTTGATCGACTCACACATTACTGTTTGACCATATTTTGATCGGAACACCCTCTAACAGAACAAATCAACTAGTTCTTTCACACTCGCTTCGTGTTCCATGGACGAGTTCAGATTGAAAGAAGAAAAAGATGACACCGAGTGGTGATAAATCTGACAGCTCCCATGTTAAAGTGTTGGACGAACATTTTAAAATGCTTCTAAAAAATTCAAATGAAATTCTTGTTAAAAGCAGTTTGTTGTATGATGGAAACCAAAATCCTTCTGTAGAATGGTGTCATTTCGGTTGTGCCCGGTGTTCCCCTAGGTTTCGTGTTTCGCATTCAGGTCACCGGCAATGATAAACTGCCCCTGTCTCCGAGTTAGTTTGCGGATTTCGTTTCGTAGCACCGTTGTTGTTCTGTTGGCGGTGCTGGCTTGCTTTGGACAATAGGCCGCGATGATGGCGATAGAGCCGACGGAAGATTCGACCTCAACTCAGATGGCTTCGATAAACTGCAGTGGAAGCTCGGAAGCATATGGCGATCGCAACTCCTCATCCATCAGTGCTACAACGATCAAGTTGCACATACCGGTAGCCTGGGATGGAGACGCTAAATTCAGGCTTGAGGTGCGTCTCTGTGATGATAGCGATGTGAATATTCTTCCTGTTGAGGAGGTCACCGAGTTCAATATTTTTGTTCCGTATCCCTTGTTCCTCGTGCCTGATCTTGGAAATGAGCTTCTTAAATTGATGAGGGTTATTCCGAGAGTCGAAGTGACGTTTGTCACTTGTTGAAGTGAGAAGAGTCACCTGCAGTGACGTAACTCTCCATTTGATTTACCCAGAAGAGTCACGTCACCGCAGGTGACTCTTCTCACTTCACCAAGTGACAAACGTCACTTCGACTCTTGGAATAACCGTGGATATATAGTGCTCACTTGATGTTCGCTCTGCTTGGCCCGGACGACCATACTTAAAAGCCCAGAGGATTAAGGTCCGGGGAGCTGGGAGGCCACGAAGTCTCATTGAGAAAATCAGTCAAATTCTCTCGACACCTTGGACGATATTTGACGTCCTGTTGAAAGACGTAATGATCCTTTCCTTGGTTCTAAAGTGCTGGGGCCACAACCTTCTCCAGAACATCGGTATTATAGTACGCGCCGTTGATTTTCCCGTTTTTCTCGATAAACATCAGTGGGAGCTTCCAACGCCTGGAAACGGCCCCCAAACCATCATTGACACATCGCTCTGGAATCGTTGGATGTTTATGTGGGACTGGGGGATGCTGGATCACGTCGGCACCCACAACCGATCATTTTGGACGTTGTGCGGCTGTTGTAAGGGCCTGTTCATAAACCACGTAGACTCATTTTTGAAAACCGCAGAGACCCTCGTAGACTTTTCTCCATAAAATTTTTTGAATTTTTGTATGGAGCGTAAACTTTGGTCAAACCCCCCCTCCCCCTAGAAAAGTCTACGTGGTTTATGAATAGCCCCTACGACAAAGAGTTTCTCATCAGAAAACACGAACTCCTGATCTGTGTGCCGCGAATGTATCGGGTTTGGTTCTGTCCAGCCTCTTCTTCGTTGTGGCCTCCGTTACCCCGTGAACCTTGCGTTTCTTGTACGACTTGTCTCCCAGCGGTCCTCCGGTTCGAGCGGTTTATTTTTCGACGAATCCGCTGCTCAACGTCCTTGGTGGTTGCTGGCGTCCTCGCCTAACGTGGCCACCCGGATCTCGCACGGTCCTTGGCCGAGTTGTTCTCTCGGTACCGACGAATGGTGGTATAGATGAAATTCTGCCTCACTGATCTGGTCCTGAACGGCAAATCGTCAAAAACTGTCTTCCTCTAAATATCAATATCAGCCCGACGTAGCAGTCGTTTGACATGCAGTATCTTTCCAAAGCCACATTAAAATGCTGGCCTCTTCTTCGTTGTTTCTCGCACAATTGTCACAGGATAAACATTATGTGTAAAAATGAATTTATTAGCACAAATTAGCACTGAGTCCAAAAACCAGAGAAAAACATGACAGCAAACTAAAACCCAACCGTCTCCGGCAAGCGCTTGCTGCGATCCATCAGTTGTGTGCACGATGCTGTATAAATACTCATAAAACAGTGAACTCTGCCTCACTCAAATACATTTTTTCCATCTTATGTACCGTTTGAGAGGCGTCTAACAAACTCATGAAAGCGAACTCCCATCCACTTATTTTATTTCACCTGCCAAACGACACTTTATTTCCCATAAATCCATCTTCAGAATTTGGAAGGACCCGGAAATCTTCTACCCAAAGCTGAAAAAGTCTTTCAATAAATATCAATCACAAAATCCGAAATATCTACCGCAAACCCCCACCGCACAAATCGTCTATGCAACCATTCCATTCAAGCACACACGTGTAGACACTCACACATGCACACACACGCACACCACACTCGAGTCGAATTTCCTCATTTCGCAGAAAAATGATCCCCACTCCTTGAGATTTGGGAAGAGTGGGAAGGTGGAAGACGTGGGAACCCTCTTGTGGGTAAATAAAACGTCATAACCTCACACGTCAAATTTGAGGCCAAATCAAATCCGACACCGGGTGGCAGTCGTTGGTGCACCTTTCCCGGGCAGAAAACTTGGGATAGACTCTGCGGTAAAAAGGGAATGAATTCGATTTCCATTGATTGGTCGTAGCCGGTATTTCGGTGGGAGTATATTTGGCTTCTAACCGAGCGTATTGTGGGTGAGGTGGACCTTATTTTCGGCTTATAGAATTATATTTTCGTATCTAAAATTTCGGACCCACATGGAAATATTGGAAAGTAATTTAATCTTCTGTAAATAATACTAGTTTTTTGCTTAAATATTTAAGTGGGTTGTAAGTTGAAATTGAATTGTCTGAATTGTAACAAATGTTCCAATATCCGGCCACACTTGTGAAGTTCATCATATTTTCATCTTCCGCTTCTAAATTTCCCTGTACTACACAGAAAAAAATAATTAATTTTAACAAGCGCGTAAAATTTCGCCTCGTTTAATTCCAAGCCAAAGGAGGCGTAAACAACGCAATTGGTTGTAGTCTTTGATGAGCCATACAGCAATGTTTGCAATCTTTCATACAACAGGCTTGATTCAGGCGTTATCTGGCTTAAATTTACATAAAATATCCCATTATTTTCTGCCAAATCCAGCATTCCCTTTATGTGCATTTGATATCGCAGAAAGTTCAATGTTTCTCTTTATCTGTGTATTTGATTTCGTGGAATTAGGAGCAAAAAAATAAACTATTGTTCAGAAAAATTTTCACAGTGTTCTTTTTAATTTTAATTTTAACACAAAACGTTGTTTATATTTACGATTGGATTGGATTTCTATATTATAGAAACTTAGCATGTATAAAACTGTAATGGAATAACATCCAAAAAATCATAGCCAATCAAAAATAAGAAATTTTATTAAACTCTCATTCATCTTTCTTTCTTAGCGTTTTTGTTGTTGCTTTCGCAATTCGCTTATTGCTTGCTCTTAACTTAGTGTTCTAAATTCACTTTCGCAGTTATTAATTGAGAGCTTTCGATGCCAGGTACCATTTTTGCATTAGTATGATTGTGTGTCAAGTACAATTCATACCCTATGCCCAAGGAGTTGAGAAATTTTCCTTAACGAAAAATTCATAGACCAGAACGGGAATCGAGCAAAGCATCATACTGCAATAGATGACCCTTGCAGGTCAACGGTGGCTTGAAATAGGGTCAAGGGGAGCTGAAGCTGTTCGCTATCCTATGTGCGTGCTTTCCTTACACGCTAAGCTCAGTTTACCAATAATCGCAAAAAGTCCACATACTCATTTATGGGTCAGTTGACTTTACCCATATTTGAGTAAATTTGCATGGGATAAAATATTCATATATGGGTAAGTAGTAAAGTATACGAATTCCCATAAATGGGTAAGGAGTGTATCGAATATAAGCTATCCACATACATTTGCGTTGTACGCATGTATTTGTGATGGTTTTTTATGCTCTGAACACTGCATGCTGTGCGTTTGACTGTCAGGTTTCTTTTGTTTACTTGTTTGTGCGGTTCAAATTCTGCGTTTTCAAAATGTCACGTATTGAAAAGGAAGTGAAAATTAAGGTTCTGGACACATGGCAAAGTGAAAAGGGTATTACTATGCGAAAATTGGCGAAGCGGTTTGGAATTCATTATGCGAGTGTTAAAACCATCATTAATAAGGAATCCATCAAGGAAAAGGCAGAAAACCCGGTTCTTCCAACCCGAAACTGGAGCAGAAAGTGGTATCTCTAATCATGAAGAACAAATCAATGTCAATACGTGGTTTGGTCAAAAAAGCAGGAACGAGTGTCGGAATGATCCAGGCGAAACCACCTGAAGACCTAAAAGAAGCAGAAAATCTCGAAACAAAGTGCAGAACAGAAGAAGCGAGCAGCAACAAGGGCCCTGAAATTGTATTCTTGTCTTTTGCAGCGTCCGGATGCATGCGTTTTGATGGACGATCAGACCTATGTAAAGGAGGACTCATAAACTCTTCCAGGTCCACAATACTTCACTGTCGTCGTTGGGGAGGATGTGAGCGATGCGGACAGGTCGATTCAAGTGGAGAAATTCGGTCGAAAGGAACTGGTATGGCAAGCAATATGTTCCTGTGGTTTGAAGTCAATCATTTTTTACACTACCGGAACTATAAATGCGGAAATCTATCGATCTGAGTGTCTCCAGAAGAGATTGTTGCCTTTATATAAGAAGCATAGTACACCTCCACTGTTTTGGCCGGATTTAGCGTCGGCTCACTATGCCAAAACCACTCTCAATTGGCTTGCGGAAAAGGGTATAGATTTCGTTGAGAAAAATATCAATCCACCAAATTGCCCTCAGGTCTTCAAGAAGACTGGTAAGGCAGCTGGGAACATGCAGGAGTTCAAAAAAATTTGGGCTCAAGCGTCCAAAAAATGCGATGCAACACTTGTCCGGAACTTGATGAAGAGCATTCGATCCAAAGTTCGAAAATTCGTGAAGGAATAATTTAAATTCCATCCGGTCTTCATTATGTTCAAGTTTAACCTCGTACAATAAAGGATCAATTTTTTGTATAAATAAAATATCGGTTTTCAACATAATTTGAAAGAAAGTTTGTGGATAGCTTATTTTCGATACACTCCTTATGTGAACTTTTCGCGATTATAGGTATTCTTCAACCACATTTGGGTAAACTGATCTTAGCGTGTATGATAGACGCCATCAAACGGTGCACACCTACTTTCAATCTATTTGGCAAGTTTGTCCGAAAACATGGTGATCAATGCAGCTTTGTTTTAGCACTCTTCATACTTTTCTATTGGGCGGAATTGGCGGCCATCACGTGGATTAAGATTCTTGCCGATGAAATCTACACCATTGTCATGATATTTCTATAAAAAAAAATTCCTGAAGTAACAACGCATCATATCAGGGTAAAACTTTAAAGATTCTGTGTGTGCTTTTATTACAGGTGCAAAAATGGGTAAAATTCGAATCCATCGTCTTGTTTGTGACAAAAACCTTGCTTTGAGTTCCACAGGCGCAAAGACCTTGCCAAACCATGAACTACAGTGCGAATTTATCCATAAAAGCGATCTTGCGAATTATCGAGGCAGTCAAACAAAACGAATATTTCGTTCAGAAGCCTGATGCCACGGGGAAGACGGGGTTGACGACCTGGACGGCAGACATTCGTCAACTAGCATACGGCTCTCCTTCGGATGCTACTGACGAATATGTCCGCATGGGAGAGTCTACTGTGAAATAATCCGGCGGGAGGAATTTACGCATCGAAATAAAACAAAAAAATTCGCGGAGAAATAAGTCGAAAGCGTGTTTTTTATTCACTCTGTTTGTTGTGATAAAAATAGGTAGCAAGAACAAAGAAAACTCAAACTTGAGTTTGACAACAGTGGCGCCGACAATAATGGGGTTGAGCAACGGCGCAAGGGATTGTAGGGTTTGAATGCTTCACACGCCTGCTCAAACGGCCAATCCTAGGTACTCTCGAAACTTCCTGAACGCAGGTCCTGGAAAACTCTTCGTTAGTATGACCGCTTGTTGCATTGCCGAAGGCATGTACTCGATCCGAATCTGAGTATTCTCCAGAAGCGCTCGAACACAGAAGTGCTTCACGTCCAAGTGCTTCAGACGACCAGAATTCTTCAGGTTTGCGGCAATTTTCATCGTAGACTGATTATCCTCATGGTAGGTAATAGGAGTCACCGGTTTCGTTCAGAGATCTTCCAGAATCCTATAGGCAATAAGCTCAGCCTCCGTAGAAGACAAAGATACGGTAGCTTGCTTTTTCGCACTCCAACTTACAATTGAACCGTACACTTTGAACAAGGCACGATACAGACCAATGATCAGCAGCATCGTTCGCCCAGTCTGCGTCCAAATAGGCTTCGAGCAGTGGGCCCGCATCGCATCCTCGATAAATGAGCCATTCAAGAAATTCTCCAAATAGCGTCGTTGACTGATCCGAACGGTTTTCTCATTGACGTTCCGATCGATTCGTTTTCCTAGAAAGTTCTTCACCTCACCGACGTCCGTCATTTCAAACGCGGTAGCGAGACATTTCTTGATCGTACCGACTAGTCCACAGGAAGTACTTGTGATCACCAGGATAACTTGAGTCTCTCCTGACCCACGACGATACAAGCACAGGTCATTATAGCTTCTCACGACCTAGTCGCCTGTTTCAAGCCGTACAGGGATCTACGCAAACGGCACTCGAGGCTGTTCCTCTGGTCGAAACCCTCCGGTTGATACATGAATATTTCTTCCGACAACTTCCCATTGAGAGAAGGCAGATTTCCACGTCCATTTGATGGACAGTCCACCCTTCATGGTTTGCCAGTGCAAGCACCATACGTAACGTGTCCATCCGTGCCACAGGCGGAATACGTGTCAGAGTAATCGAACCCTTGCTTCTGAGTGATCCAATCTTGCCTTAAACCACGGTGCTTCGTTGTCGTCGGATGTCTGTCTGGAGCAAGTTCGTCATCAACGAAACTCGTAAACGGTTCATCGTCATCATCACCATTGCTTCTGATTGCATCCGACTTGAAATCGGAACCACCCGACGATTCACAGTCCACATCACTTGGCTCTTCTTCAGTGACGCATTCAAGTCCACCGACACGAATCATCGATACACCTTCCTGGTTCTTCGCATTCTCTTCTCTGAACGCCTGTTGCTCCAGAAAATCCACATCGCGAACGACCACAAGCGAGTTTTCCTTGGGATTCCGTACTAGATAGCTTTTGGCCGCATATCCAACAAAAAGCCACATCGATTGCGATCGTTGGCAAACGGATTATTAAGTACGCTGCAGTTCGAACCGCCTGGACCCAAAACGATTTGTCCAGTCCAGAGTCTTCAAGTATCGCATGAGCCCTCTCGATCACGGTGCGGTTCTTCCATTTACTGGTTCCATTGAGCTCTGGTATGTACGGTATGGTATGGTCCACTGAATCTCGATCCCCTTCTTCAAAACGACTGGAACACATTGTTTTTGTATTCCCCTCCGTTGTCACACACGAAAACAAATTAAACTGCAGCGATGGGACATACGAATATCACCGTGCACGGGATGCACATTCCATTCACGACGGACTGCAACCTTACCGTTCCGGAGTGGTACGCCATAATGGACTGATCGTTTTTAGCGACTGCGATTTCCACTGGTTTCTGCAGCAGTACAAGCTCATCGAACAACTCTTTGTCTTTCACCATATGGTCCGAGCAGCCGGAATCTACGAACCACTGCACCAAACATCGTTCCACACGATCGTTACTTTCCGTCGTCGTAACAAACACAACTTCCCCACCATCTGCCAAATTCGCCTTGAATTGCTGATACACGGTTTCGTGCTCTTCTTGTGCTGGTTCTTGGGACATTCCGACAACTTGTGCCCTTCTTCTTGGAATCCAAAACATTCTTCTTCTTCTTATTTTCTGTTTTCTCTTCGATCCTGAAAACGCAGCGACCTCCAGTTTTGGAGAATAGAAATCTGCACCTGCTTGATTTCCTCGTCCAAAGGCGACACTTTACGAACTCCAAATTCAAATTTTCTTCGGGCATCGTTTCTAATGCCGTCACGACGGTCGCGTATGGCAGCCCGAGGGTAAGCAGCAGGTGGCAAATGACATCTATCTCTCCGATTACAGCGCCCGTACCTCGGTATTCCATTACCAAACCATCAAACCGGAGGAAATGATCTTGTAGATTTCCGGATTCCGGGACAGCATCTGTCGTTCTAAATGCATCCGGCTGGCGATGCTCTTCCGCTCGAATACGCGATCCAAAGCATCCCAAATTCCTCCAATAATACGCGCATGTGAAACTTCCATGCCGTAAAGTTTGTCCCGTCGAACAGCGGTAGCAGGAACCGTCGGTGCTTCTCTTCTTCCGTCATGATTTAAATCGACACTCGCGGCAAACCATAACCTGAAATAATCCGGCGGAAGGAATTTACGCATCGAAATAAAACAAAAACATTCGCGGAGAAACAAATCGAAATCGTGTGTTTTATTCACTCTGTTTGTTGTAATAAAAATAGGTAGCAAGAACAAAGAAAAACCAAACCTGAGTTTGACAGCAGTGGCGCCGACAATAATGGGGTTGAGCAACGGCGCAGGGAATTGTAGGATTTGCATACTTAACATACTGCGCGTCAATGTCAGCGGGAGTTCTGCGAGACATATAACATCTTCGGAGAAGAATACCTTCGGTCACCAAACCATGCGGATGTTCAAAGATAGCTGCGATTCGGAGAATAGCGAGGTTTCCCAGGAATGTTTGTTTATTTTTAGCTGTACCCATTCGTATTGGAAGAAAATGTCCGACTGCATAGGGATGAGTCGTTGAGAAGAAGAAGCCAACAATTTCGTTGAGGTCGTCGCATCTCAAGACTTGTGGATAAGGCATGCGTTCTTCGGAATGCCTAGAACAAATGACGACATCGGCTGGAAAATATTGAAATCGGCTTTCTGGTTTGTCTCAATGATTGGATCTTGGGACACATCCAGCAAAACCTTGCAAAGCGCTTCGTCCTCTTGATACGTCCAATTTCTTTCACAGGAATTTGATGCACTTATTTTTTACAACTTCTCACAAGCAAAAAAACTTTCAACAGAAATCGTAAACACTAAAAGTCTTCCAGATGAACATATTGTTTTCACGTTTCAACTTATTTTATTTTATTTTTCTTCAAATAGAAACGCTCGGCTCGGTTGGATCGGATTGCCGAATTACCGAAAGAACGGTGCCCAACCGTGATGAAAAGCGAAATTTCTCTACAAAAAGTCGTGCTAAGGGGCTTTACATAAATTTTTTGCAAACATTTTCTTGTATCATAATGGACGACAAACCATACGTACTCGAAGACATTGAACAGCTTCCGGGTCTGGTTTTTATACCAATGCAAAGAAACTCCGTTGCCGAGTATTTTCGGACAAAGAAGGTATCCAAATTCCCGGAGAAGTATTTGATTTGACAGGCCATATGTAGTTGTGGTCAATGATGATGTGTACCAGAAATAATGGCTGCAAAACCGGTTGCTACCGTTTATGAGAAGCCACGACTCTCCAGCTCTGGTTTGGCCTGATTTCGCTTCTTGTCACTATGCGAAATCTGACCTAAAATGGTATAAGATACATGAGGTCAAATACGTACCAAAAACAGCCAATCCTCCGACCTGTCCAGAACTTCACCCAATAGAGAAGAACTGGGCTATAGTTAAGCGGAAATTCTTCGAAACTAAGAAGAAAGCAAATGGTACCGATGATTTCAAGAGAAGATGGAGAATCGTCACAGCGGGCGTATCTGAGGATACCGTACGAACCTTATGGCGGGTGTACCACCAAAAGTTCGAAAATTTTACAAAGAAGGATTAACATCTTAATCAACGGTTTCTTATGTAGATATAACCAAAGACAGACGTTTAAGCAAGAACAAAATTTATCGATAACTTTGTGTAAATTTTCAAATCGCTAGCAAACGCTAGCGTTAGGAATCGCTTCAACACTAACGCCACGTAGTTCACTTAGTCGAGATGTCCACTGATTTGACAAAGTTGCGGCATCTGCTAGCATATCAAAACATCACTTCGTCGTTCGCCACACGCCACCCGATGTTGACACGAGGTTTTAACATGCAATTAGATGCCACATAGCGGCAACAAAATTGACTGATTTGCTTTTTGCTAGTTGCCTATAGATCATTGCACGATGGCGTCATCAATGCAGTTTTGACAGTTCAGGGAGCTTGCTTACGTGGACTTAGAATATTTTCGATAAGATCGGTTTGAAATTTTGTGTTCTAAATTTATTACGATTGAAGTAAAATTGCAGGAAAACAGACACCAGTGCTTATTTTTACTTCATTTGCTGAATCTAATCGTACAGCATCCGGAAACAGCCAATGCAAATTTTCGATTGAGCGGTTCAAATTCTAACACCTTGTAAACAAGCTCCCTGAACTGTCAAAAAAGTGAGGTTAATACATTCGGTGCAATGATCTATTGTCATTTGGCGATTCCTTTTAAATTGACGGTTGCGGAATTTTAACACGCTGAGATTCAAGCTTGAATGGCTGTGATATAACTCTATTAGAGGGTGTTTCGATCAAAATTTGGTCGACATAAACTTGACGCATTTCCTTTCATTGTGCATTAATTTTGCACACCCCTCATTTTGAAGCTGTGTGCGTGTAGCATCATGTCTCTATTATTTTGAGATTAGCACTTCAGTTATCAAAATGTCGTCGAAGGAAGTTTTGCACGTGAATGGCGAAAATTCAAACTGATCTCACGCCAAGTAGGCGAAATAGTTGAAATCAACTGTTACTAACGTGTTACAAGTGTTCGGTGAACGTTTGTCGACGGTCAGGAAAGCTGGATTGAAAATCGAAAGCCGGAGGCCACAGCGACGAAAAAAAGAGTTGCCCGTTGTTTCGAGCGGAACCCCAACCTCTCCGTCCAAGA
Source organism: Aedes japonicus (assembly GCA_034211315.2). NCBI lineage: Eukaryota > Metazoa > Arthropoda > Insecta > Diptera > Culicidae > Aedes > Aedes japonicus. The sequence continues at coordinate 9,233 of JASCZW010001629.1, read as the reverse complement.
TGTCGCAAAGAAGCTGGGTGTGGGCCTTCAACCGTGCATACAGCTAAAAATGAGCTGGACTGTCGACATATGTACAAGAAAGTGGTGATTCCAAATCGTGACGATAAACAAAACACGTCGGCCAAAGCACGATCGCGAAAGTTGTACACGACTAGGCTGACGAAGTTTGATTGTGTGGTACAGGACGATGAACTTACGTCAAGGCAGACTTTAAACAGCTTCCTGGACAAAAATTTTACGCGGCAACCGGACGGGAAAGGTGACAGATATTTTCAAGCACATTAAACTGTCAAAGTTCGTTAAGAAATATCCGGTGTGGCAGGCCATCTGTACCCGTGGCGTGAGCAACGTTTACATTGTGACCGGAACCGTCAACCAGGAAATTTATCTGAGCGAGTGCCTACACAAACGTCTACTTTCTTTCCTGAAGCGACACAATTGTTCCGTTCTATTTTGGCTGGATTGGCATCTTGTCATTACGGAAAATAGGCCATGGAGTGGTATGCTACCAACAACGTTCAAGTGGTGCCCAAGGGCAAGAACCCTTCAACACGCCAGAGCTTCGCCCAATCGAACAATATTGGGCCATCGGCAAGCGGAACCTTAAGAAGACTCTATTAATAAAAACTTTGATCGACTCACACACATTATTGTTTGACCCTTTTCAGATCGGAGCACCCTTTATAGTAAAATAAACAGTCGGTTTTGTAGAATTATGAGTAACTTTTTTTTGCTGCCATATTTTTGGTGTCCGAAATCAACCGTGGACATGCCGAAATTCCTCAAATTTTTGCGTAGTTCTTTCCAGTTGGCAGTCTCAATCGAAGGCAGTAGCTTTAATTCCAACGAAACGGCCACCGCCTTTAAACGATTACTGTTTTATCCATATAATATTTCAGTGTTTTACACACATTTTTTCCCTTGAATTCACCGGTCATCCGGTTACTGAACGATGGAAATGTTAATAATAAACGGAAATTTTCCCGGAAAAATTAGCACAATTGATTGTCTGTTTCCTTCCCGCAAATAAATTACGCTCACTTTTTCGATGATTTATTGGAGATTATGATTCGAATAATTTATGACCTGAGCAGAACTGGGAAACGCCAAGGAAGGACGACTGGCACGGAAAGATGGGCCAGTTTTTCTGTCGGTGCTCGATTTATTAATGTGTGTGACTCGATTTATTCGCATGCTTGGATAACGCACGTGCCTACTTCGTCTAGCCTCTCTGTTTGGTGATGATGTGATGACTTGATGGATCAGATGGATGGGGGGAATGTCCACCCGTAAACATGACCATTAAGGTCGATGATTATGTCGTTTAGCTAAATGAGGGAGATGAACTTTTTTTTTCGTTGGTCAGGATGTAAATAGATACCGTGGGTACAGTGTGTGATAGAAACTGATAGACCTAGCTCATCCAAGTAAGATGCGAATCGGATTGATTGTTGACCTCTCGGCTTTTCGTTATGTTTCGGTTTTTGTTCTCCGAGCTTTGTTGGGAATTGATTGCCGCCATTTGTAAGGGCGAGGGCATTATCCATCTAAACGACCCAATCGGAAAGTTCATCAAGATGGCAAATGTAGACGCGGGACGGTGGGTGAATGGGGTCACGTAAAACGTCATTTGTATCGTCATCATATCGCGCGGAAAGACCCCATCTACCACGTGTCGCCAGGAGCTTAATCGTTCCGACGGGAGACACAGAATGGACATCATCATCATCATCATCAGCATCACTTACCAGGTTATGTCGGTGAGCACATTTTTCCCACTGAAGCTGTATATCCGCGGGGTCTGCGGGAAATAGCCACCCTGACCGTTGAAAATGCTATTCCACGAGTTGAATAGCACATCCCCTCGGGTGTTGACCACTGGAAGCCCTCGGTCTGATATCCGCACGATCGTGTCCAGATTGGTGATTCTGTTGTGGGGGAGGAAAGAAAAGGGTAGATATTAGCGCTTGGTTGGTTGTGGAAAAAAAGAGTTTTCTTTCAATGTTAATATGAGCCTAAAATATGCCTCTATTTCATTCTTGCGCAATGCTGCATCGCTTTCGAGCCGTTCGAAAGGCACCCAAACCGAATCTGATTAAAATCGCAAAATATTTGAAATTCCAAACAATTCAATGTGTTTCACCGAAAATAACTCGCACGTAAATTGCGCCACTAGTGCGCTCGAGTTGCCTTTGATGGAAATTGTTTTGTGAAGAAGTATGGAATTTTCGACAGAGCAAGGTTCCAGTACCGCATGCGTGGTGTACCGCCAAACGAATGAAGTCGTAAAATTAGCGTACCGAAGGCTCATTTGGGAAAATACCAGCCTCCGGTGTTTAACTGATTCGGATGGGAAAGTTGTCCCCAGCCGGCGTTGTCATCGGTAGGCAGAAACAACGAGGACACAGAGCGGGAGATAGTCATTTGGAATAATGTCTAATTTTATCGTATCCGACGAATTAACGTATGTCTGTGAGCGCGATTTTCAGTGCGGGGAAATAATGACGTAGAACTGAAAATTGGCATACTGGGAATCCGGGTTGATATGAATTTGGTGAGGGAGATTAGTTGTTCAAACGACGACGACGACGACGGTGGCGACGACGATGGCAGTTAGTCAAAATTGGCTCTATCATGTGGTGGAGTGTTTAGCTGCTCTTGATTTTCTAGAACTTTGATAAACTGCTGGAGGAAATTTTGAAAGCTTTCATTGTTTGGTTTCTATTCCCTCGTATAAGTTCCTGTTCCCGCCATACCGAGTATAAACAACAAAAGGGGGAATGGAACTAATTATGGAACATCGGATTTATGATGTGGGCTTTTCATGAAAAATCGCTTGTCTATATGCTGAAAATTTATTCTCGTAAATCAGCTTTCACTCATTTTTTGCTTTCACATGAATTTTTACAAATGGAAAAAAGTCTCGTCTTTGGATGAAACAATCGTATTGCTTTTTATCTGGTAAAATGCTATCAGTACACCTCTTTGTAGAATGCACGAAATGAATTTCGTGAAGACCAGCCAATCGCTGTTTCTCTTTTATCGCACTTATGCATGATGATGTTGCTGCTGGAATGGACGAGAATAATTTGTTTATCCCAACACAAAAATTAAAGCGCTGCACTATGGTATGAATGGACAAATTTCGCGACAAAAATCGATAACACGAAAACCATTAACTCTAGACAGATGATGTCTTTGGGAGATTTAATTAAAAAAATAAGATCTATCTTTTGGTTTGGGTGTTCAAATGTTTCTTGGTTGGCAGTATCGCCACATATAGCGCGTATACTCGATTTTTTTTTACGTTTAACATTAACACACTATCGTCATCTATTTAGCTTAATCATCCATCACAGTGTGCTCAATAGAAGGCACAGGTGTGTTAGTGACGATGATTTGTAGTGCCAAATGTTCGATATATTATGTCTGTTTGTCTGTGATATAATTTTTTATAAATAAAACTCGCGTTGTTTCACTCTTTGATGATAATTGTTGATGCTGCTGATCGAAAATTATGCATAAAAAATGCAAAACTACCAATTTTAAAACGATTTTTTTCCTAAAGGTGGCAAAAGGGGACAAACAATTTTGCATAGATCTTGTAGATGGAAGTTTGTACTTTCAGTTCACGTACACTGTGTTTGCAAATATTTGCAAATAAGGGAATAAGATATCTTGCAAAAGGGTATTATTTCTACACTTCAACCCCTACAACTTTAATACAATAACTAGCAACTATCTTGTATCTTTAAAATGTGCATCATTCTATACCCTAAAAGTCATCTCTGAAGAATTTTCAAATTGAAATTGAAATATAAAAGTTACAGCAAAAAACTGTTTTTTTAAGTTCCACCGTAATGAACGTTAGTAAAACTGTTATGAACCGATACATAGATGAGATGGAAGTAATTTTTTTTCAGCAATTTTTCATTAAATTAAAATATCTACAATTCTTTAGGAGAAAAAAAATTCTCTAAATCATAAGAATAAAAAGAAGAAAATATTATTATGAACATAAAAGAACCACCCCAGTAACCATCAAAATCAAAAGATAGATCTTTTTTTTTTTAATTAAATCTCCCGAAGACATTATCTGTCTAACGTTAATGGTTTTCGAGTTATCGATTTTTGTCGCGAAATTTGTCCATTCGAACCATAGTGCGCTGTCGAGAGTTATAACTTCGTACTCATTAATCAAGTAAGTGAGACCAACCATGGATTCAGTACCTGTTCTTTCCAAAAAAGGATAAAATTCCATTTGAGAAACATAAAAAAAGTTGGACAACCCGTGGTTTCGCTTTTTATCCATTAACTTTCGAGTCGATAAAGTCATGCAATCACCAGAGAGGCGTTTCTTAACAATTTGTAATAAAATATTCGCTGCTCTTTGTACTGTTTTCGTACAATGAATAACCCAAGTAACCATAAGCATTAAGCTATAGCCCGATAATAGCACTATATCAGCATTAATGTTGCTTGAAAGTTTTATATTAGCATATGTTATGTATGCAAGCTTCATATTAGCATCATAAATGCCCTCAAGCTCCACCCAAAATTTAGCATTATCGCTAGCATTATATGCGCATATATTGCTGTTATAATGCATAAAGGTATTTATCATGTTCACAGCATACATGCTGCATTTAGTGCAAATATAAGGCTATCATATAATGCTTAGAATTTGTTTACAAAAGCATTGAAAAGTAATTTGGAGTCAACAAAAACCAGTATGGCCGAGAATAAGTGGAAAAAAACTTTAAACAGTGGAAATTATAGACGTAAAGTGAAATTGTATCGAAACTACGATACTTCTAAACTTAACAAACCTGATCATATTGAAGATTTGGTTCCAGAAAGGGTTAAATCTCCATCAGCCAGTTAGTTCAAATCCTTCAAATTAGTTCGTAGAATCCGAAGATGAAAGTTCTAACAATTCAGGAACAGCTTATAACCAGGCACAGGCAGCAAAGGCAGCGCGCCAACCATGTATGATTATACCTTGGTTTGAGATGCTGTACAGGAAATTTTCGCAATGTATTAAATTTACATAAATCGGAAACAGACAGTAGATAAATGCAGAATAATAGCATTAGAAGTGCCACAAACGGGCTATCAAAACTGACAGTTATGTTCAGGTGCATTAATATTGCATTACTAATGCTATTTACGAGCTGTAACTTCTGCATTATATAAGCACGTTATTTCGCCTTTCTTAGCATTATATCTGAATAAAGAGCTTCAAGGCATTTAAGTGCTGCTTTATATGCAGATATAATGCTGATATAATGCCACGTTTAGTGCCTAATGGTTACTTGGGAAGTGTTCTTTCTGTGTTAACAAATGCTTCGTGCATTTGACAATTGCGCGTGAGGCATTAATAACGAAGGTATCTTCATAAAATCAACAAATCAGTTTCGTTGCAGAAAACAACGAATAGATTCGTTAGTTCTACCTTCGATTTCGTAATAAAAACTTGAATTAATTTTCAGTGTGGCTGCTCGAGGCCCCATAGGAATCTGTTCCGGGATGACCGTTCCGAGAACATATTGTCAGATGGCCATGAAACGCCGAGAAAAAGCTTTCTGTAGAAATTTCATGAATTTTGAAACCCATATTGCCAGGGTTTCCTTCTAAATATGTTAACTCGAGACCAAACGGGTTTTTTTTTCGGATACTAATTTTATTTCAAAAATCGATTCATCATACCAGTTCAGTTTAACCTTCATTCAAGGTTTTGTTTATTATTATTTACTCTGAAAAGAATTTGTTTGTTTTTAATAGGAAATAACACTTAAACAGCAATATTTCGAGCATTTTTCTACACGCAGAGAATTTAGGGTGGTGATCGCAGCAAGCCGTGCTTTGAAACTGACGTGTTTTGTTTTTGCTGCGTCGTTTCGTCGTTTCGCGAAAAAAAATCAAACAATAGTTCGTAATTTAACTTTAACTAACAGTGAAATCTTAAAATATCCGCGTGATTTGGGAAAGATGTAGTGAATACAATCGATTCCCTCCAGAAATGTGAAAGTGTCGGTAGTATTTTCCAGATTTTTGGTTTTACTGTTTTGTGCTTTGCACCCCGGAAGAAGAGTTACATCAGCTTAGTTTTGTTTATTAGTGGTAGTATTGTGACACCCGGACAAAAATGGTTAAGTTTGAGTGTTTGTCGGCTTTGTCGCGAGTGGATCGATGATTATTAGCACTTTTGAAGTTCGGTATAGAGTCGCCTAATAGCGAGTATTTGATTATTGGCAAAGTTTGGAGGGAACAAAAGAAGACCAGTGCATGTAGAAAATGGCCATTTGCTTGTCAGAAGCAGCAAACGAAGACAACGCACATGAATCTTAATACGAATCAACATCGAGATTGTTTATGCTTACGAATGAAAGTGCGAGTGTCATTATGGAAGCGGCCATGGGTGAGATGTATCTGACTTTATAAGCAATAACCTTATTTTTAAATAATACCAAACTCGTGCCTGGTTTGGAAATTTTACATTTCCAAATCTGGAAGTGTGTTGCAGTGCCATTATCCAAATGATATCAGTAATTTTTACATGCGGGACTTATTGTATGTTAAAGTAAGCTCGGAATGGGCGTGACTCTCCAGACATTATGAAATGGGTTGCTGGATCTGCAGTAGAGCGGTATAATTAAAACCTTTGTTTCGGCAAATACCCTTTTTGTTCATTGCGGGGACTTCTAAAACTAATAGATTCACCAGTTTGCTCAAACCTCACTCAGTCTACAAATTCCAAAAAACATTTGAAGAAACCGTTCCGACTAGAGAAACCTGCACGGCCAGTTTCTTGTTAATGTCTTCATCGAAAGGACAAGCCATTCTTGTTCTTGTTCTTATGTTACAAAAGGTACCGCAGTCTTTAGTTGATACGTTGTGACATTTGGTAGAAACTCATTATTATCAATACCAGAAAACTGTTCTGTGATACTCATAAATCCAAACACCACAACCAAGTTTATTATGCATCATCATTACTATCTTCAGGAACACCAAAACATCAACGGACAATGAGAGGAACAAGGTAAACATAGAGAGGCTAAGCAGTACAGCAGAGTAAACAACAACAAAATTAACTTAAGTAGATCAATTAGTATTAAAGCAGGATGCAAATTTGCATTTAATGTATTTAACAACAATTTCATGATGATGTTGTTTTGAGACGTTACCCGCATTATGGGAGATTACAAGGAAAGACTATATCAGTGAACAATTTCATACCGACTGTTTTAGATTACAGTGAGTCCAAAATAACTATAATATCACAAATACCAGGACATGACCTTTTGTTACAAGAGTTTAGTGTTGGAAGTTCGTAGGAATACATTGAAAGCGTGATTAAGAATGGATCGGTTATTGTGAATAAAACAATATTTTACATATTTAATCATAACTGCATCATGCTAAATCAGTTAGAGAACATCGCCAGGATTAGAACAGGAGAGTTAATATTTATTTGTAATCGTATATATTTTCGAAAACATTTAACGAACATTTACAATCGTTCGAAGTTATCATATCAGATGAGCAGAGAACAATTTCAAAAGCTGAGAAAGTAGAAACGTTTGCAGTAACCTTGCATACAGTTGATGAAAGCATATATTTATGGTACTGTAACTATTTCAACACAGAATATTTTTTTTTTTGAAAAACATTGCATTATAAACGCATAACAATGATCGAGATATCAATTTTACTAGTTATTAAAACAAAACCATAAACTATCACTGACTCCTAGATAGTTTGAGCTGTTTAGTGGAATACCTGTAACTAGATGAGAAGAAAAATTAGTATTTTCCACACTGAAAATTAATTTTCGTTTAGATTACGAAATCGAATGTGGAACTAACAAATTTATTCGTTGTTTTCTGCAACAAAACTGATTTGTTCTTTTTAAGAAGCTACCTTCGTATTTAATGCCACACGTGCAACTGTCAAAAGCACTAAGCATTAGTTGACACAGAATGAACATTCGTTCATTCCACGAAAACAAATACATCGAGCTAAGAGTAATTTGTTACCAATAAAAAAGAAACGTCTCTCTAGTGGTGAATGAACGATTGACAGATCTACTTTAGCGGCTCAAAATGTAATTGAAAAAAGAAGCGCAGCACGAGGGTTCGGGGTATGAATTTTTATTATTCCTGACATGGGTTTCGATCCTATATTTTTAGGATGTGCTGTTATTGAGTCCATGGTTGACCTCACTAAACCATGTTGACTCGTGGGATGTTGCTTGGTTATTGGGCATGAAGTTCTCACTCTCGACAGCGCTTTCATTTCTATTTTTGGATAAATTAATGATTCCCGCATTCCCAGGCACTAACACTTAAGTGAGCAGCGACTGGCTAGTCTTCACGAAATTCATTATGTGTATTGAACAAAAATTGTGTAATGATAGCTTTTTGTTAGATGACAAGCCATATGAATGTTTGACACAATTTACGAGACATTTGTTCTATGTACAGAATCCATGTTTACGAAACGAGTGAAAGCTAATCTACGGAAATAAATTTTCAGTGCATTTAATTCCAACTACCGCCACTTATCTTGACAATACACGTATTTCGTCTACAGTGTGCAGACTTCTTCAGTGTTTCGTACTACCAGTCGAGTTATTAGTATGAGAAACTGAAGTAGTCTGCACATTGTAGACGAAATACGCGTATCTATCAAGATAAGCGACGGTAGTTGGAGTTAAATGGAAATACTAATTTTTCTTCTCATTTCTAGTTATGACTGATTGAACATACTAAATTATTCTACTAAAATTTTTTAAGTTATTCTAAAGATGTTATTTTTGAATGGAAAACGTGTTTTTTTATTGAATACACAGGATGCCGTTGTTTCTACAATATATTTTTTGATAAAAAAACTGTCATACCGTCGCAAAAAAAAATTAGGTTGAATTTTACAATTAATATTGATAAAGGAAAACATGATTGTGGTTGAATCAACAATATTGCTTTGTGAGTCGGGATATAATCTATTTTTTGTTGAAATTATACAGGATATTGTAAAGTCCACTATATTTTTTCTGCGTGTACTAGAGTAAAATATTACATCGACTATTTGAAAAAAAATCGAGAACGAAACTGTGAAGTGGTGAATACTGGGATAACTGTAATCACAAATTTTCAGCTGTGACTAATGAAGTTTATAACCTTCTTCTTCATATTCTTCATGTATTAAGGTGGCTTCCAGCTTTTAGT